>CM041531.1:25214142-25777642 GCA_023238725.1 Scortum barcoo
CTTAAAGATAGTTGATGCAAAGACACAACTAAGTCCATGCCTTTCATCTCAGCCTCCTTTGAGGACATACTCAGCCTAGCGCTCCATCTGTGTTGGAGTTGTACTCAAAGAAAAACAAATGAAGACTGACAGGGAATCAGTGGGAGCCTAAACAGCAATCTTAGTGGAGTCCCAATGTGCGGCCTGTTTTCATCCCCAGTGTAACTGGGGGAAGATATGTAAACTGCTCCCCAAAGGGAGATATGGCAGATACATAACTCTGAGATATAATGAGACATCATTTTTATGCTTCTTTATTGATCCCAGTAGGAAAGATTCACTGTTTTGCTTGACCTTGTTCACAGTAAATTCTGAATACAGGTTCAGCAAAATAACTGGGCAGCTGCAGCTGATGAAGGGATTGAAGCTTTTAGACACACACACACTGTTTCACCCAGACAGAGCTTGAAAATGTTCAGAGCCAGGGTCAGTGTGTACGTGGAGCTTTACATTCTGGATCTGTGCTCTCCTTCTTGTTGTTTGTGTAAAAGAAAGCTGTGAGACTTCCACAGTGTAGAGTATTTCATGCAGGAGCCCTTTATCATTTTTACCATTGTTCTAAAGCAATGAAAAGTGACATCTTCCATCATGTACTATAAAGTCAAGTCTACATTAAACGTTTACTGATTGCCAATAACATAAGCAGGGTAAACAATCTCTCCTGTTCAGCAGCCTGAAGTGTTCAGCCACGTTTTTCAGTTGCTCATCTGACAGAACAGATAACCCCCTCTATCAATCAATAGAGATTAATACAGGAGTGTATATTGGCTGCATATCTGGTTGCACATCTTTAAGTATATTTTTACGGTTCAAGTGTATTTCCTTCTGTTTCACACACATGACTAGAGTGAACATTAGAGTCACCAAAATGCATCTGACCTACACTCACAACTGTGCCTGAACACATCCTGTAGAGACACTGACACAGCTGCTGCTTTGCTGAAATGGGCTGCCCACACTACACCTCCTGTGTCACCACAGTATTAAAAGTTATATATGTCTTATCAAGCTCAAGGAGGTCTGGTGAAAATGTATATAAAGACATTTTGGGTCAAGGAGGCTTTGGACATGCAGAGGCAGCCTTTGGGTCAGCTGTGGTTTTGAAGGGGCCTGTGCATGGACACTGCATTTCTGGTTTCTATTCAAGCAGAAGTAAGTCTCCCTAGCTTCATTTTAAAAGGTTTATAACCAGCTGCAGTGCTTGAATTCCTCTGGACCACAGTCACTTTGACAAAACAGAGCTTTGACTCTGCGAGATCATGCTCAGGATCACAGCAGAGTTGATACTTGATAATTAAATCAGGGGGTTTCCTGTATTACCATGTAGCAATCTTTCCTGTTTCCCTTTGCTTAGTCCAGTGGGTAAATGGGCTTTTGATCTTCTCTTAACATCCAAGAGTGTACCTGGCTGGATGACATTTAGCAGAATTTAGAACCAAAAGTTCGTGTTCGGTCCAGTGCTATTAGGACTAGACATCTAGCCTCACTGAATGTGTTAGTGCAGACTTGCAAATTCAGCCAACTCCCACCAAGAGCAGAGATGTCACAAAGAGCTCCACAAATGAAATAAGGCAACCAGGATACATACAGACACAAAACGACATATAATAGAAATTGCATTAATAAAAGTAAAATTACACAAAGGCAGGTCTTAAGCTGCTTTTTAAAGGTGTCCACAGTGTCAACAAAGCTTAAGTCCGAAGGGAGAAAATTCCACATAGAGGCCTCAACCTCAAAAGCACTAACCCCTTTAGTTTTAAGCCCAGACCAAGGAACATCCAGCAGGCCGCGATTAGAAGACTTCAGAGACCTGCTGGCGATGCAGGGCTGCAGTAGATCTCTAATGTCAGCAGATGCCTGACCACGAAAGGTGCTAAATCTGATCACAAGAACCTTGAACTGAATTCTGAATTTGATTTGGAGACAGTGAAAAGAATTCGAGATCAGATCATGATCATACTGTCATACTTCTTTTCTCTTTTCTCTTTTCTCTTTCTGATGGTGCCCCATGATTTTTGTCAAGTTAGTGTTATATATAATGTCTTTTTGCTGCATTGCCCTCTGTTGTTGACTTTATTTAAATGTCTTCCATCTTTTATTCATGTATATATACACCAGGGCAGGTCTGAATTCATCTGCCTCAACTGGAAAGCACATTGGGTCAACTCCTGTAGTTTTTAAATAAACTTGACTTGACTATGCTCATGTAATATTTCCCTACTTTATGAGTTGATGTAGATGGCCTCGATACGCCATTACATAGAGTTCCAGCTGTAATAGATTAGGCCATCGCCACCGAACATACATATAATATTGCGAAAAAGAAGGTTGATTTTCAAAACCATCTGCAAACACCACCTGCAGGAGCATTTGGTGTGATTATGACTAAACCAAAACAAAAAAGTCCCAGGTTGCATCCCCCCCAATTCTTCAGACAACAGAGCTCCTGGCATACAGCGTCAGTGTCACCAAGGGCAGATAGCAGTTTTGGTTTTAAACACTGTTTAAATCAATATGAATAGGTTTCCTGCTAGCGAGCATCAAATTAAAACTCATTTTGTGTTGTGGATTGAATTAAGTTAGAATGTGAAGTTGCCCGCCGGCAGGATGATACGGTTTGGGAGCAGAGAAAGAGAGAAAGGCAACTCAACACCAAGAAGGGACTCTGAGGGAGCAGAAACTGACACGAAGAAAAACCCGGTCGGACAGTGACTTTGTCCTGTTTGTTTTGTAGCTCCACCATTAGTGATATTACACTGCTCGCAGGAGGCGTGAGCATATGCTGGCAGCGGCTGCCTCCCCACTTCAAAGCCAATTATCGCAGTAAATAATTAACAGTGGGGGATTCTCATACCACCTTGGGCTCTGCTCTGACAGAAAAGGCCCGGGATCTCACACCACTCCGAAGTGCCTGTTTGTTGCACAGAGTACTCCTGCCGCTCCTGTGGCGCTTGTGTGGGCTGGACAGCTGCGCTCAGCTCTCCGACTCCCCCCTCTGCTCTTCAGCAGTCTCTCTCAGGTGGAATATGAGTGGAGCTGTTTGTGAAATGTCTCTTTTTAGACCATAATGATGACTGAAAACTATAACCCAAGCGCTGGTGCAAAAAAATGAAATATTATTTTAATAATAGCTTTCTGCCTGTGAATTTTATTTCCAGCTCTTGGAATGACTTATAAATACTCTTCAGTCTGTATTCCCCTGGATCTCATCACACAACAGCAGAGATTCATGTGAAACCTTGCAGATTAATATTCCACATGATTCACACATATAGACAATGTTGGGCTGATTTCGCTGACAGCCCTGCAGCCCTATCCATTAAAAATGCCAAAGTCCTTACTGTTCCTCTCGCCCCCCCCCTCGCCCCTCTCTCCTCTCTCCCGTCATGCCTGAGCGTACATTTCTGTAGCGAGTCTGCTTTCACAGGCCAATGATACAGCATTCCCCCAAACACTGCACCAGCCTCCAGCACAAGAGCTTAATCAGGCAGGAAATAGATGTAACAGAACACAGAGACAGCCAGAGCTCAGGCAGCTCAAAGCTCTCCTTGCTTCACTATTTGTCTGACATGCAGTGATAATGAGGCTTTGAACTGAGATTTCAACCGCATAAAATACACCGAACTGTAAACCTTTTCCTCACAAGGAGATTTTTCTACGTTCAGCCCAGGTGTACAAACACTGGTTCTTCAAAATAACAAACGACCGGCCATCCACTTGCAGTTGCAATGATAATAGCACAGTTGCAGCAGAGGAAATAAAATCATTTTTATAACTGTTCTTCTCTAGAAAGGGCCCCCCGAGTGGTCACATCATATTTTTTTCTAGTTTGTGCGCTTGTTTTACTAAATGGTGTGCACAGTTCAATATATGTGTGAATAAAATAGTAAAACATGGACACAAAATACAACATACTCAAATCAAGGAATGTCTACGTTAAGCATTCCCAAACTAAAATAAAACTTAATTATTGAATCTCTATCTACAGTGGCGTGAAAAAGTAACAAACAAATGTAGTTACAAGCAATCTTCTCAAAATTGATCCTTCCTGTCTTGGTTTTATAAAGTTTTAAAGTATTTCATGCACACGTTTTACCAAATGAACACATATAATGAGTAAAATGTGCGGGCAGTTTACAAAAACGAGAAGCAAGAAGCAGAAAAAAAAGATGTGACCACTCTTTGTCACTACACAGCTGAACATTTTAATAATAATAGGCACATATAAACAAAAATGTGTGTGAGAGTGTGAAAAGATGATAATGAAATTCTTTGGCTTTAACCTTTTTATTTTACCTGGCATCTTTTTGCGCACTTTTGTCTTTTCATGTTCAATTTAACATTTAAATATTTTCCTTTTTTGAACAATTTTAAAATAAAAAAATCAAATTTCAAATTTATTTATTTAAAGCCCAAAATCACAAACATCATTTGCCTCTGAGGGATTTACAAGTCTGTACAGTTGTGACACCCTCTGTCCTTAGACCCTCGAACCGGGTCAGGAAAAACTTCAAAAAACCCTTTATGGGAAAAAGAAGAAACCTGAGGAAGAGCCACAGATGAGGGATCCCTCTCCCTGGGACGGACAGACGTGCAATAGATGCCACATGTACAGAGAGAACATCATCATCAATATACTGAGTTCATGGGTTTAGTCCATGTGTGAAAGTTACAGTCTGTTTTTAATATAATATTACATTTTTTGTCACAGTAAACTATTACATTTGAATATTGAACATAAATTCTTTAATAAAAATTACTGAAATAAAATAAGATGAAGTTTTGTGAAGGCGACAGGATAAAAGTTTTACTAAATGAAAATGAATGCATGATTAATGTGTTGGTATGTCCCTGCAGCACTGGAGTACCATAATCTGAACACCTCCGTTGCTACCAGAGACTTCTGGGTAATTACAGGTAGGCTTATCATTGTTTAAAATCTTTTTTAACCAAGCATTTGAAACATGTCTTGTCTTCAGGGTTCCCTCACATGTGTGTCATGTTCTATTGTGCGTCCTTTGCTTTGATGCTCTCTTGCTGCAGTGACTGTACCTGTGAATCTCAGATGGTGTATTTTTGACAAGTCATTTCTTGTCTTTCTTTACTACTTAATTTCTTTCCCACAACTATATATATCTGTTTTAAAACTGCCTCATTTCACATGAGTCATTAGATCCGTATGACTCCTGTTTGTTGTGTCGTATTTCCTCTGTAAGCTTTATGAATGGCTACAACTACTCTGCAACACAAATATATTGCACGGTGTTCAAGGGCACCCACACTACTATACTGTATAATGAATGGGCCTTTCAGATCAGGCTGCGTAGCTCTTAACCCTGCACTTACTGCGATGAGAGGCCGAGTCAGTTCAAGGTCGTCTCGCAGATAATGGGATTTATTCACACTGAACAAGATGTACAACCAGGATTATTGCTTCACAACTGTTGATAAAACCGAACAGATTAAAGCTGCATTAGATGACATTGTCCACTAGGGGACAAACTGACTGCAAAACAAGCTTCCAGGAAGCTGCCATGGTCCTGATTTATCACAAGCTTATCGAGTTGGTATGGCTAATGACAACTTGTCAACTTGCATATCCGTCAGACACAGGGTGACATTAGCTCCCCATAATGTCCTCACAGTCTGCGAATCCTGCTTAGGTCTTACTGAAATCACACAGCGTGTCTTTGCCTAACACACTCACACATTTCTAATTTTGCCTCTGCCTCCTCTTTCATTGTGCCTCTCTTGTTCCTCGCCAAATAATTTATTTTTCTCTCTTAACAACCATCTGTCCGTCCTCTTTATTTCGTCCGCATTTGCAGTGATCCAGGACGTGGACAACGCCAGCCTGGAGGGACAGTACCAGAGCTTTGCTAGTCTAATGGAGCAGCGGCTGGCGGAGCTGTTTGTGTTGGCAGGGCAGCAGGGCACTCGCTTCAGACGGGCCACTGCTGTAGGCAGCTACACTGTCCAGGTAGGAAACTGGCACGGCAGCTCGCAGCAAGAGCCGCGTCTGACTCTCTCCGGAAGAACAAATGGTCTGCGACGCCAATGGTCAGAAAGCAGGATCAGTGCATTGCTTTAGATTCTTTCTCTGATGCTTCTGTTTGTTACTCAGAAGTCTAATGAAAGCATTAATCCAATAGTTTTTTGGCTATTTTCTGAATATGAATATTTCATGAGATGCACACTTTGATACGATCTTCTGCTCATGCTTGCATGATTACTCGTGGTCAGCCCCTGATGATTAGAGAGCTTCCCAACTCATCATCTGCTAATTGCTCATCAAAACAAGCCAGAGGTTGAATGTTTTACTGAACAAGTATTCTCCTCTGTCCATGTAGCTTTTCCTCTCATGAGACTCCTCGCCTAAATGCATGGTTTTACCTTTGTTTCCTCTCTAAAATGTATGTCGCTACATAAAAAAGACGCTGCCCTTCAGTAACAGCTGATCATGAGTGTATTGTACAGTACTTCAAGGAAACATATGTCATCAGTTTTCTTTTCCAATCAGATGGTGAGCATCCGGAGGGTGTCAGGGGCGAAGAATCCTGCAGAGATGACCTACTACGTCCAGCACAACGGCGTTCCTTTATCGGGCACGTTGGCTGCCAAGGTCCTGAACACAGTGGACTCTCAGACCATGGCGCTCACACTGGGCTACTTTGTCCAGCTGCAAGCGGAACGTAAGCACAGCATTCCTCTAGCATTTGACAAGTAGGCGAACAGACAGAAACACTGACCGACAGACGTGCAAAACAGAACACATGACTCATGCTGAGTTTAAAAAGCAGAGCTGGTGCTGGGGTGAGTGGACGAGAAGAAGAGGTTGAGAAAGCTCTTTGCTCTGTAATCTCTCTGAAATGCTCCCGGCAGGACATTGTTTGTTTGGGCTGCAGTGCTGCTCACTGCTAAAAGAAAGAGAGAAGGGGAGAGGGTGAGCCGGTCAGGAGAGAGGGAGCATGCTGCACTCTCTTATAGATTGTTGCCTACAATAGCTGAATCAGGCACACTGTATATCAGGCAGTGTCACTTAGCGTGGGTGTGACGGATGCTTCTGCATGTTTTAGCAGAAGTAGGCTGTGTATTAAAGGTCCAATGAACCGATCAATGGGCGAACTGTTGTCTTTTAGCGTTTAGAGTCCATTGGATACCATGTAATGAAGTGATGACGATGAAAAAGTGTTTTTCTGTTTTTTTTCAGCTGTGGTCAAGAACCCTCCTAATAACCTTTGGATAATCGCTGCAGTGTTGGCCCCCATCGCTGTTGTAACACTCATTATCATCATCATCACAGCTGTGCTGTGCAGGAAGAATAAAAATGACTTTAAAGCCGATGCCATCGGTAACCTCAATCCCCGGGCTAAGGTATCTGTCTTTCTTTCTCTGTCTGTCTGTGTTGAGGGATGCTATAGCTGGAGAACTTTTCATAATAATACCAGCACTACTTTGAAAATTGATTCACTCTGTCAGTCATCTTTCAAGCTTCTCAAATGTGATATTTTGCTGTTTGTCTTGGTTTTATATCACTGTAAATGGAATGTGTTTGCACCTTTTTGAATAGTTTCTGATATTTTATAAACAAAATGATTCATTTATTAATTGAGACACTCATCAACACCTTCATAGATAATGAAAATGATCATATGTTACAGCTACTGTTTGCAGACTGTGTGGTACAGTGTCAGTGAGTGATGAGGGTGTGCAGTGATTTTTGTTTTGTATTCTGCAATATCTGCACAGTCCCACCCATCTCCGTGACCTGTGTTAATGCACTGGTGGAATCCTAGTCAGCCTTGAAACTAACACCTCTCACACACACACGCACACACACACAGACACTGTTTAAAACATTTTCTCTTGTTCTCAGATGGCGTATCGGAGAGATGTGGGCTATTATCACCAGGTATCTGCCTCATTGTATTTCCTCTCATTACCGATCTGGGTTTTCATCTTCAGGGCTCAACTGTGCCAACAGTGGGATTTGAATGGGATTCTGGGCAGATACCACCTACAGCATGGTATATTTCAATAAATCCTGCTGTGCTGATGAAAACTAAGGATACAGCAGAAGTAGAGTAACAGGCCTTTCACAAAGAGATTTTCTTTGATGAAAGGCTGGTATCAGTTATTCTCCTTATAGCATTCTCCAGATGGCAAATTTGAAAGACTTCTGTAAGCTTTACAGAAGATGGTTATTGTGGTTTTTCCAGCAGAACGAGCGTGCATGACTGTGTGCATACAGCCACTTGTTTGTTTTGTGCAGAGAAGATTGAAAAGTGCTTCCATTATCAGGGGCGTCACTATGTCCTAATCAAAGTTATCTCTCCCCCTCCATGTCTGTTGTCTTTTCGGCTCAGAGGTTCTCTCCGCTTGTTATATGTCAGTGTAGAAAAATGAAAACGCACAGTATATCACTCGGCACATCCCACCGCTTTGCTTATGGGATTTCATAAGAGGGAATGTAATAAAATCTTCCATATTATCCTGTGAATGTCACTTCATAGCAGGTATTATTACATAATGTCTAAGGTCCTGCAAAGTCTCATGGTGTAAAAAAAACAAAACAAAAAAAAAACACCAAAAGCTTATTCCATCAAATATGAAGTATTATTGGGTTGTCTCTGATAAACCTTCATATTCGAGCAGAGTAGGCAGTATATAGCCGGTTTTTTCTAATAAGTAATGCAAAAAGCAAGTAAAAATGACTAAAATGCTCAAAAATAGAGCAACTCCTAAAACTTTAAATGAGGCTCGCGCGCTACCTCTTCAGTATTACTTTCGCTGTCTGTTATTCAGACACTTTCATCACACACTGTTGTTAGAGTTTCCTGCAGCACTTTTAGTTAGTGAGAAAACTGGGTCCAAAGAAAATCTTTAATCTCTCTATAAGTGCGCGTGTATATAGAAAGAGAGGGGAATGCATGTCCTTCAGTCAGGGGAGTATCATGTATTGATTTTGCACCATGGCCTGGCTGCACCGAGGCAGTGATGTGTGTCTGACAATTTATGACACTGCAATGAGAGTAGTCCTAAATATTTAAGTATCTGTGTGTCTCTGTGTCTCTGTCCGTTTGTGTGTATTAGTATGTATTAGTGTGTGGGTTTGAGCTCTTTTGGTCCCTTTCTTCTCTACTTATGTGGACATCCAGTGTTAGGTAGAAGACCATGAATCCTGTTCCTCCTCCCTTCTCATCCCCTAATGTGTTTCTAGCGTTTAACTTCATGACTGTATTTCCATGAAAGTCTGCAGATCTCATCTTGTCACCGCCCACTGCGAGTCATTTACTTGACAAGAATTTGGAAGAAGATGAAAACGGGCCTCATTTAAATCTGTGCTTATCTATTTCAAGGCAAAGCAGCGCAGTAATCCCACTTCTGTTCCCTAAATCCTCCGGACATCTCTTAAAAAGATATACTTTTGGGCTATTTTGAGACATCTGTCTATGTGACACCTCTGCTATGTCCTTTGTATCTCCTATCAGTCACTTTTTATGTCTATGGCTATGTCAGAGGAAATCAATCTTACTTGGGCTGTCTCCTTTCTCTTTCTCCGTTTTCACTCAATCTGCCTATCAGCCAGTCCAGGGTTTTGACTATGCCAAGCAGCACCTGGGCCAGCAGGGCGGGGATGAGGAGACCCTGCCTGTCAGTCAGGACACCTTAGTGATGTCCCTGCAAATTCGGGACACGCCACTTTCGTTAGAGAAGACCCTGCAACAAGACGGAACGGCCAACAAGAAAAGCCTCACCACTGACAAACACAAAAGGTATCGTTATATCTGTCTACTCATGCTGTGATCTGCGTCACCAAGAAAATGTTTTTTTTTAACTTAACCACAAGTTTGAGCCAATTGTCATATTTTCAGGGACACAAGACTTTACTTGAGATGGAAGATTGTGATACTGTTGAATAGTAGTGATAGTAAAATAACATTAACATTAACATTATCTAGGAAGTCAGTGAGACAACACCTGACTGATATTCATCCCAACAGAGGATGTGATTTATTTTATTTTAGTATGATAAACATTGCACACGATTCTTATTAATGATAATTATAATATCAGAGTTTTGTCAAAACCACCTTGCAAACAGACTTAATTCCATCAAGTCTATTTGCAAGGTGGTTTTGACAAAACAGATTCATCCATCTTCTTTACAAAGATATCGGGGACACAAAGACCATTAAAACAGGAGGAGACAGTCGATTGAGATAGATGTACATCTCTCTACAGATTTGTGTGTGCGTGTATGTGTGATGAATGTGACACTGACTTGGATAGTTCAATGGCAAAAAAGCACACGAACGGACATTTAAAACATTGTTTCAGTTTATTGGAACTTCAGTGTTTAATTACATACTTATGTAATTAAAGTATGTAATTAAAGTATGTAATGTACATACTTTTTCTGTTTTCTGTTATTATTATTTACTATTTATTGTACTACTTATTATTATACTGTTTTTTGTGTCTTTGTGTGTTTTTTGTCTATTATTTAATGTCTCTTTTACTTGTTTTGAGCTGCTGTAACAGTGGAATTTCCCCACCTGTGGGATCAATAAAAGATCTTATCTTATCTTATCTTCACTTTGGATAAGTGCAAGTTAAAGTGTCAGTTAGCATACTGGTGAGATATATACGATAGTTATTCTTCAGCTGACATGCATAATTAGGATAAAACCATTTTCTTCACATGTCTGTGAAAACAGCATCCAACGTTCAGGCCTCTGGGAGTGTGTTTCTCATGGAGAGGAGACGCACTGTCAACTTCCTCATTGAGCTACGGACAGCAGAACTTTAGACTGCATATCCTATGGAAACATTATATTGCTATCTTAACCAAAAGTATTTATCCTTCCCTATAGCAGCCATTAGGATATCTCCAACGCTGCTTACCAGGCTCTGCTGAGCTGCAGATTTTCAGACATGGCTCAGCTTTCATTAGTCTGAGCAGTAGTTGTCTCAGCTAGCATGTGAGCGTGTTAGAAGGAGACATGTTGTGTCCTCAAGCAGATGATAATCAGCTGAATCATCAGTTTATTCAGAAATATTATCTGCTTCAACGGAGACTGAAGGCAAGCATCGTCCTAAAGGGTACCACATTTGCTTATAGTACGTGTGTGTTATCTCTAGAATTGCACCACTCCGCTGAGAGGCAGGACGATAAAATGCAAAGATCCCCCCAGCCTGTTGTCTGTCCTCGTTCTACCCTGATGCTGAGTGATAGGCGGTCATTAACAGAGTTCTCTGTGTGGGCAGGTGAAATTGACCATTTTCCTCATCTGACAGTCAGCAGCACTGTTTAGGAAATTAATTGCCATGTTAAGTCATGCTAAATTATTTAATCGAGGAATGCAAAAGGGCGTCATTTTTCAGAGCTGTGCTGCATAATGAGAGCAAATGAAATGTATGTGACAGAACAGAGAATCTATAGACTGGAAGTCCTGCAGTAATGATTCTGGAGACTCCTGAGGCAGCAAACATTTTTCATTTGTTATTTATCACACTGTGGGCCTCAATGGTTCCTTTGTTTTTATGACATCAAGTCTTAAGATGTCAACATTCATTTGCTGAATTTCAGTTTTGAACCAGCTATATGCTATCGAACCCAGAACAAAACAAGCTTGTTCTTTAACATCTCCTTTGTTTCTTTTAAAGGTATTGACAGATTAATACCATGAAATTAGATCTATTATGCAATAGTATGTGATACATTAAAAAAAATGTTTGGAGCTCGGAGCCTAGCTTCACAGACCTCTTCATATGAGCTCAGTTTTATTTATAAGATGAAAATCTGGAAACCACTGAGTGAGAATGCACTGAGCCCAACATATGATCTAATCAAAATTGTAGCATGCCTCTCATGTATGAACCATATGCAGAGTATTTTTAGCCTTGGTTTTACTGATGCTGATTTTAGTGGATAGTAGCTTTTGCATTTTAAGAACAGTCACAATGTTTTTCCAGTTTGATAAAATGGTACAGTAGTGGACGAATTTAAAAATGTGAAGAAAACCTCAAAATAGTGTGTGTTCAGCTATTTTCTCCTATGCATCATATGCTGTAGCTGCTGGAAATCAGCAGCTGTCCTGCAAGTGCAATGTGAATTTCGCTCTCCACTTGATGCCAAAACCACTGGCAGATGAGTGAATGCTTCAATCAATCAGCTGCGGCGCACAGTTGTTGTTGTTGTTGTCTGAGTGAAGGTGAAACTGTCATTCACCTGTTGTGCAGCCTGTTTGAGACGACATCTGTCCCGAAATGCCTGTCGAGCCCTTCCAGACAAAGAAACTTGTAAGATGATGCTGTGAGGTCACATTTTTTGAAGGTACAATTAAAGTTCAAAAACATTTAGGTAGTATAAGTCCTGAATTCAGGGTTAGGACTCTGGTATGCATGTTTGATACGAACATACATGCATGCAGGCATGCTGTACACAATTACCATTAATATGCTTCTTCCTCTGAAGTCATCCCTTCATGTGCACCAAGGTCACACAGCGATCTGCCTCCAAATACCAGCACAGGATCAAACATACAACCCTCTCAAACAGCTGTTGTAGAAGTAAAGGTACACCTCAATAAATTATTACACATCACACGTCTTTGTTGAGCCTGTGACTGTTGCAGGGAGCTCGCTCTTTGCAACACTGCCACGGCGAGAGTAGGGAGGGCAGTTGCTGCTCCTCCGTCTCTCTTTGCTGTTATCATTTTTACCAGACAATTAGGGGATAGACCATGGTGCTTTGATGTCACTGTCAGCCTTGTGCTCCTCTGAGCCACCGCTTGATCAGCTCTAATTCCAACTACAGTACAGCGTTTGAAGAGAGGGAAACAAGAATTGGATAAAGCAATTGTTTGTCCAGTTAATGGGAGAACCAGTCTTGCTTTGCTCGGGACACGGAACGCACACTGGTTTTTATAGATACATGACACATACATAAGAGTACATCCACAGTGAGTATGTAGCAGAGATACATGAACATACATAAAGTGTCTTAATGAAGTATGCAGACTAAAGTACAAAGCACACACAGAGACAATCAGCACTGGGTTAGATGATTGTTTTGGTGCAGTTTCAGGACAATTGGCTTTTCAAGCCCTTGCTCCCATTTAACTGACTAGTCAGTCCCAAAGGGCTGAATAGTCTTGATTTGACTGATGTTCTTCAAAAAAAGGTAGCATGTAGTGAACACACTTTTTTCTTCATTACGCAAAAAACAAAAATTCAGTAACAATACATTATGTTTACTTGACTCAAGCTTGAGAGAGAAAGAGAGGAAGGTGAGGCTGTTAAAGGGAGGGATGACATAACCTGGCTGAGAGCCCAGCTTCCGGAGAGCTCACCGCCTTTCCTGTTGCTATGGTTACTTGCAGCAAGTTGCCGAGTGAGGACGGTTCCGTCATCAGCAACGAATCAGAGAAGCTGAATTCCGGCAGGGGCTTGACAGCACTGAAAGTCACAGCGCAGCAGAAACTGACAAAGGAGGAGACGCGCAAGAGGGATGGTGAGAGTCACACACTGATGCAAATGCAAATAATTTATTCCACAGCTCCTTTGCAGGGAAGGCAAGGTCAGGCGTGTCACAAATGCCCGAAAAACCTTTCTCCCATTCTGTCCTGCGTGAAAACTTTTTTTCTAGTTTCTCATGCACACAAGTACCTTAAGAGAAATGCACTGCCCCTGCAGCTTTTTTTTTTTTTAACAGCCAGAAAGGTAGCCACTCAGCAGTAAGCAGAGATGGACCTGATGAATATGCATGAGACAGACACTCTGCTGACATGATACAGTATGTCAAACTAGTGGATGCTGTGACACACTGGCAGCAACACACACGCACACGTTCACTAATGCAAAACCTGCAGGAAGACGACATGAAGCCGCACATACCCAGATGCAGAGCAGCTGAATTAAAAGCCGCTGAAGACGTTGAACTATTCGCTGTTCTATTCTGGTTCACTGACGCTAAATGTTCCACATGTGGTGGGTGTGAGAGAAATTAATCAAATACCAATACTCTGCTTGTAAATTGGATCGGGCGTGCCAGATTATGATTTTCTTAATGGGCGGATTTGAATAATTCATCAGCTGAGTTAAGGGAAACTAGAATTGAATCCAGTTTGTCTGATGTCGGATAAGGAATGAAAGTGCAAAGTCAGTTTCTTTCATCTATCACAGAGATGCATTGGCACAACCTTTGAAGCCAACACTATCTCTGTGATCTATTGTCTCCGTCCAACCACTTCATTTGCTGACACGGACGACTGATGTTTGACATAATCCCACAGTGTCAGCCACGGAGAGGCAAGTGATGAGAGAGAGAGAGAGAGAGAGAGAGAAGGGGCAGAAAGGAAGACAGAAAGACAAAGAGAGAGTGTGACACTTTGCTCCCCTTTGTCTGACAATGCAATGATTAGAGGTATTTGTAGTCTCTTTGTGAGTGAACTCCCTCTCTGTTCTTCAGATCCATATGACACCTCCTCTGGCTCCCTGCAGCTTATCTCCATAAAGCCCATGGCGGCTCAGCCCAACTACTCACACCCTGCTTCCTCTGACCGCAGCCAGGACTCTGCCATCGTCAATGGAGAGGTGATGCATGTGCACACATCTATTTAGGGGCATACACAGGTTTATATGCACAAACGCAGACATGAACATGGATGTGCAAATATATTAAAGGCCTGAAAACCTATTTTCTGCAAAAATTCTCACTGGTTCAGATGGTGCAAAGCTAGGAAAAAGTCACATATTTTTCTGTACTCCAATCGCAGTTGAGCAACACTTGACTCCAAATGTAATGACAGGTGTGGAGTTGTTTGCTTAAGCTGACAGAACTGTCAGTCAAATCTGATTAAACCACAACCACACAGTGCTGATAAAAAAAGAGTTAGAGCAGAGCAGATAAAGAGTTTTTCCCCCCACTGCCTATCTAAAGTTGAATATTTAATGTTACAATGAAATACTTTGAAATAGAAATTCAAGTTTTTCAGGGATGCTCCACTCTGAAATCAAACATGTCAAATAAAATAAAATGTTTTTTTTTTTTTGTTTTTATTTTTAAATTTTACTTTTAAATTAGTTACATGATTTGTGGCTGTGTATGATTTAACTTGATGAAGCTCTGACCACAGATGACCACATTAGAATATTATCAGGTGTTAAGTGTATCAAAAGGGGCATTTTCTTGTGGTGCTGTATTCAGAACCATATTCCTGCATGTTTGTCTATTTTAAGATTTTTTGGGATATACTGTATTAGAACTTATCCAAGCACTCCCCCACCGAAAATTATATAATACAACCTACACAGTAAACGGGCTGTTATCACTAGATCAAAGAACAACTGGAAACAATCGGCTCACCAACACAATGCACCGAACTTTTAAATTCTTTCTCTTTCATTTCATGTGTTATTTTGAAGCGATTTCTCACTGTGATTATTGCATAACAGTTTCATTTCCAGAGCCTCTTTTGTTCCCATCAAACCTCTGATCTTTCATACACGCTTCTCACGACAAAGCAGAGCCTACCACACGCAGCAAGAACAACCTTGTGTCTGTCGTCTGTCTCATTCCCCCATGTTTCTTTGCATCCGGCGCCTTTTTGCCCCACTGCAGGTGAACTTGGCACTCAAGCAAAAGTCCGACATTGAGCACTACAGGAACAAGCTGCGGCTGAAGGCTAAGAGGAAGGGCTATTATGACTTCCCCTCCGCCGACGGCAGCAGCAGCGGTCGGGCCCTGGCGCAGAGGCAGCGGCACGGCCATGAGAGGGCAGCCGGTGAGCATGGCAGACCACTGGAGCCTGATGATGAGCGAGGTTCCACTTATGTCAAGTCTCACAGGAGGTGAGGGGAGAGCGGGGGAAGCAAGTGGAACCTGGGTTTGGCTGAGTGCAAACAGACACATGATGTGAGGGTGTGACTGAGGATACAATTGGAGCTTTTCACATTGGTTGATTTGGCTTCTAAGCATGGCCGGTTTGCCATCCCTGCTGACCTCTGCCGTGCCTAATGAGCTTACAGATAAGTAAAACTGTCTCCTTTAATGTTGTCATTATCCCGTCTTAGTAGGCAGTGAAAGACCCATCAGGCCTGTCTGATTAGTTTGATCCAAGTCCTCCGCTTCCATAACGGAGATAAGAGGATTGGCAGGGTGTCGGATGGTCCACTATGCTGGTTCCATCCTACTTCTGCTTGACAGATGCACATAAAGATGGACAGACTTATTTTTACAAGCTAGGTCAAAGGGAAGGAACAGCCTTTTCTACATGAGAATAACATGTAGCTGCTTCCAGAGCAGGGAGCAGAATTTGAATTTTGGCTTGTGTGTTGACTGGACTATTTTTATATCCCACCACAGTGAGCAAGATAAGGATTTTAGCAGCTATTTACTCTTGAGATGACTGCATGACTGATCAGTCACAGCAGCAGCATGCCGATATGCACCTCGTCCTTTGTCATTGATTGTGCATTGTTGTTTTGTTTTACTAAACACTTTATCGGTAGTGCATTCTGCTGAAAGAAAGATAAAGATATCCTCATACCTGGCATGCAAGACAACATTTTTTTATTTAAACTGTTGTTTCAGCTCTTTTACTTGATGCCCTTCTGAGATATCCCAACAATACTGTGTCTATACAGTCGGTATGACAGCTTGTTCTCCACCACCTCCACTTCCCACCAACCTTTCACTGCAGGCACTCTGAAACCATGAGTGAAAGTAAGAAAGCTGAACTCAACTGTACCCCCGGTCTGATTTGTACTGAACTCTCCACTTTCTTACTCTAATTGGCAGGCACTCACAGGTAGGGCAGACGGCCTATCGCAGCAGACAGAGTCTAAGCAGTCCCAGTCCTGGAGGAACGGAGATGGACCTGCTTGTTATGAGGGAGAGACCCAGGAGAGGCATTCACAACAGCGGCTATGATGTGAGTCACCAACCCTGTTATCCAACAAGATGCCTTTAAACTTGCCAAAAAAAAGTAATGTTCATAATTTTGAAAAAGTAGCACCTACTCTAACAAAGTGATATACAGAGCAGCACTGGGTTGGTACTTTTTCAATAATATTAGGCAAATAACAATATAAATGTCTGGTGTGATGTGCTAGTAATCTAAAGCTTTTACTTGTGAATCAGATATCTACTTTGAATGTATTATGTGTATGAATGATGTCTGAGGGATGTACCAACTAAATGCTTATCATTTATAAGCTTGTTACCAAATTCACATCTCAGATGATTTGAAGAAAAATAAAAAGTATTTCAAAATAGGATGTAAAAATAGAAAAGGTCTTCATCAATCAGAACTTTTCAGTGCTAAATCTGTGCCTCATTGGCCCATTCAGAACACAGTCACTGAGCTAGAGATCACACATACTCTGCTCAGGTGTGCTTTCAAGTGGACCACAGCAGGCTGAAAGAAGAAAAGTGGCTCATTCATAATTAAGAGTCAAGATTTATGAGGTCCTGTCGTTTTGATACGTAATGCGTCTCAGGATGGCTGGTTGGTGCCTCCACTCTTTTATTGTTCCATTATGGCTCTATGCATGGCTCCTTCAGTCATGAATACTAGTGTGCGAGCTCCCAAGAGTAATCGAGCAGGCCATTCCTAAAAAGCGTTTTTTATTCCTGAGCTGTCCTTTTGTAAAAAATATGAGCAGTGATATAAAATATTTCACTGAACTGCCACTGAACTGCCACCCATTTTGACCAGTCAGGGCAGGAAACACACAGGTGTAACTGGCCGTGGTGCTGGATCACTGGCATAGCTTACTGGGACAAATAAATGTTTTTGTAATAAACCTGTGCTCTTCTTCCATTCCAAGTCAAATATTTACTGTGAAAATAGCCTCATGCATTTGATTTAGGTATTTATCAGGCCCCTGGGATGACAGGGTGGTGCCATGAGCAAGATGTCACGGGTCTTAACATGACAAAGTTCAGAATTATATTACAGAAGACCCTTGAAGGGCACTACAAATTGAGATTTTCCAGATATATAGTTGCTCCTTGATCCTGACCTCCCTCAGCTTGTACTCGCTGTATAGCCGACTGTTCAGCTCTGTTAGAAATATGGCAGAATAGCCGGTACAAGCTACACAGTCCTTTTTTTTTTGTTTTTATAACTCCCCAGCTCTGTTGATTACAATGGGACCAGTGTGGCTGCAGGCCTCGTCACTGCAGATGTGAGTCTCTGCCGTTCGGGGGTGGGAGTGGGGGGGCTGATTTATGAGGTGCACTACGCTGGGTCTCCTGTGGCTACCCTCTATTCGCACAGGAAGTAGGGCAGCCTCAACTCATATTCATATATCACTGAATTTAGGGACTGGGTGGATGGAGAGAGCGCAGGGTATAAAAAAGGTGGAGGAGCTTTCAAAATAATGTGAGAAAGAGGAACATACAGGGGAGACAGGGTGATGGTTATAAAGCTTATGGTGTAGGTATGAGAAACAGAGAAAGAAGACAAAAAACATCATTAGCATTGTCGGATTGTTTGGAGGTACAGAACAGCGCAGGTGAGCACACACTGAAACATGCTGCCTGGTTCTGCCGCTGCACCTACTGTGACCGAGCAGTAGCGCGCGGTTGGATCAAACTCTTCCAGCTGACTTGTCTCGGAGACGCTCGGAAACATTAAACAGCCTCTTCTCGCTCAGTCAGCACCTTGTCAACAGCCCACTGAGAGAGTGACAGGAGACATTATGGAAGTTGTAACTTTCCGGCTTTCTTGGTGGTGTATCTGTTGATGTCCCGCTAAGTCAATAAGGACAGGTGATTATTTTCAGATGTTTTTTTCCAGAAGTAAATCAGAACATGCCTCTACAGGTGGCCGGTGCTACAGATTCACTCACACAAGCCACGGCCATAATGTATTAGCAAGCCCAAGTTCAAAGATGTGTGTCTCACTTCGTGGAGGTGCATCTCTCTTCTGAATTGTATTTGTGCGTGTTTCAGACTGAGCCAGAGCTGATTGAGGAGACCAATGTTGACCGTCTGATGGGGCCTCGAGGATACATGTATGGCCGGGGCTTGAAAGGCCACTCGGAGACATCCACTCTGAGCTCACAGCCGTCCATTGATGAAGTGCGACAGCAGATGCACTTGCTGCTGGAGGAGGCATTCAGCCTGGCTTCAGGGGGGCAGTCCACATCCGGACGGCACTCCCATCACCACCACCCGCCTCCTGACCACTACAGCCCCGCGCCGCCTCCGCTCCCCTACGCAGACGTGGTGACCAGCGCCCCGGGCACAATGAGCTCTGGACGGGGAGGCCTGCAGTGGGTGCCATCTTATGGCGCAGACGTGTACCAATGCAGCCTGCCCAAACCGGTAAGTGGGATGAGATTATTTGCCCTCTCTTAAGAGCTGTGTCAGAGTTTATGAAACCTTAAATGCCTTTCACTATCTCTTTAAGGCCTTTCACTTCACCCAGCTCCCTGAGATGGCCATGGGTTCTCCTCCCCCTTTACCACCTCGCACTGGACCTCCTCCTGGGACCTCCTTAAGACGGTAAGGCTGAATAGGGCTCGAGCATGCATGCATGCACACACACACATACACAGACAGATGCAGGCAGAAACATACATACACACAGTGTCTGTAGCATCCCGAAGTCCATCAGATATTCCACATTTATTCACATTCAAATTCATATTCAGGGAGTAGATATTTACTAGGTAATGTGCTGTGGCCAGGGTGATTTTAGGCCTTGTATAAATTTGAATATTGAACTAGTGCATTGAGAGATGGCAAGAATGTTAATAAGGTACTCACTTTTCAACATGGGATGTGTCTGCCATCTAGTGGTACTGGCCAAGTACTTCAGTAACTCTGTCTTTTTTTATTCCTTTACAATCTCTGTCCAACTTAGTTCTGCTTCTGACTTGGGGCCTAAGGGAAGGAGCACAGAGACATCTGTCACTGAAATGCAGAGTCAACATGACAACAACCCATATGGGCCAACCACTAGAGCAGCACTTCCATCTATCACTGCAGAGCAGCCTGTGTCCAACTACTCAGGTGAGTATATGAGGAGGTGACAGGCTTTGCTTCCATGCCAACATACATTTTTCAAGAATAGTAATACTCTGGCAAAATAAAACTTGGAATTAAAATCTCAAATTTAATCATCCCCTGAAATACATTCATAAAGTCAATCTCTGTCTCTCTTCTCTGTAGGAAACCCAATAACAGCCGTCTACGCCATCCCTGCCACCAGGCCCGGCTACTCAGAATACTTCGTCTCCACGCCACCCACCTCTTACCACAGTCCCTCCTGGATGTCCTATCCACCTGAACCTGAGGATGTGCCGCCGCAGTGGGCAGACTCTGTAAGGAAGCCCATTTTGCTTGCTGAGGAAGCACCCAATCCTCCTAAAAATAAAAAAACAATTAAATAAATAACCGGACGAGCAATTTAGAGCAGGAGAGCAATCAGATGTCTTGATTAAACTAGGACAGACCCAGTTTTCAAATATTTGTCCCAGTGCCCCAGCAGTTCTTCGTCCTAATAATTAGACCGTTTTTGTAGAATTAATTATTAATTATATCCAGACCATGAACAGATCAGAAAAGTGCTCTAAACAGAAAGGAAGCTCCTTTTTTTCTCTCTTGTTAGTTTGGTAGTTTTCAGTTTAGACTCAATCACTGAGTATAAAGTTTTTTAGACTTTTGCAGGGACCACAAAAAGCCACTGTTTATATGCATGCATAATTCATATACATAAGAATAAGAATTAAATACAGATTAATAAAAAGTGAAGTGTTAAAGTACCACACCTTCACTTCCTGGTTGTTCATTTATATCAATATCATATCATATATATTCATATCAGTCTATCTGTTATGTGTAGGTGAGATTGCCTTTCTGTGTTAAAACCTTGTCTTTTGCAGACCATCTCACTGTGGCACTGACATTGATGTGAAAAGTCTTTCTGTTGCTCATGTCCCTATCTATCTCTTGAAAAGGACCAAGCCTCATTAGACAATACTCTTTAAGCATCCCCCGATCTTCCCTTCTGTTTTTCATTCGTCCTGTCAGATCTGTTATAACCCATGTGACCCTCCCCTCCCCTGCACCGGACTCTCCTTGTTTGTATGGACTGTTCTCTTCTTTTCCCTGTCTGTTTGCCTGTTTCAACCAGATGCCTTCACGCAGTGTCTTTTTGCAGAACCAGTGTCATTTAGAAACCATTTGCTGATCTGAATTTATGGCTGCCGTTGAATGGACACAACAAAATACTGGGGTAGTTGAGCACATTTCCTAAATGAACACCTATTTTGCTTTTTTTCCCATTTCTTGTGGTGTAAAATAGACACTTAAAGATTTTTTTAGCAACATTCAAAATTAGACCATTTTGGAGTTCAAACACTGTTTGAACCAGAGTCCATTTCAGTATCATATGTTCGCTCAGTAGATCTCACATTCATTACTTTTGCTGTTATTTTGGTTCATTTTTAGTAATTTTCCCAGACGCAATTGTTTATATTTTCCCTTATCACCCATTTAATTCTTTCTAAAATAGTGGTGCAAGAGAAACTGCTTACTCAGCAAATAGAAAACTATCACATATACTTGTATCCTTCAGATTATCTAATTGGCAGCCATTATTTTCGTGGGAAGTAATAAGATGAAGTTGTTGTATTACTAATTTCATTTATACCCTGTTTTCCAGTTGCCCCTGCCTGGGTATGTAGAGGCTTTCCCTCATCCTCGTTACCCAGGGGGGAGCCCCACCAGGCTGCCCCTGCAGTATAACCGGGCACTGGAGCAGCCCCCAACTGCCCCCAGCACAGCATCCCAGCAAAGCCTGCCCCAGGTGGTGAAGGACATGGACAGCATGCCCCTGAGCAGCCTCTCCACCTCTGCGCTCGTGCAGGCTATCCGGCAGGAGGTGGCCAAGCTGGCGAAGAAGCAGAACGACGTGTTTGAGTTCTAGTTTTAAATCTGTCCCTTTGTGTGCAGCAGATGGTTAACATTGGTCTTCAGCAGAGGCACGCAAAGGTGGTACTCCTTCAGACTGATTTTTGATGTTTGTACTGTAAAATGGACTTCTTTACCCACTGATTACCCACTGATTGATTTCTTTTCACGAGCCATTGGTGTTTTGCAGCTCCTGACTTACAGGAATTGAAAGGATTGTTTTTTTTTTAAAAAAAAATGCCATCCTCTATTGATGATGTCCCAAGTAACTACATGCATCTCTTCTTTGTAGATATGTCAATAGGATACGCTAAATATGGAAAATGTAATTTTTTTCCCAGGATTAGACATTTTTCGTGAATCAGCATCAATTGAGAAGAGAGAAAAGGTAGCATTATTGTCTGTACTGAGAGGACCAAATCCTTCCTGTCAGATGGTTAAGTATAAACCACAGTGTATATGAGCATGTACAGTATTAGGACATCATGTATTTTATCTCCTTTTCTAGACCATTAGCTTAAGCAGGCCACATCAATATCAGTTAATTCAGGCATCCATACCATAATATTCATTTTGTTTGCATATCACAAAACAACACTGACTGTTCTTCGTTTGCTAATAATTTTCAGATATTTAATCTGTAGTTCCCGTTAATTAACTAATAAAAACAGTATATGTGTATCTGCCTTTTAGTTGAACCCAAATTAACATTAAATCTTAAGCAGCATCTGTGATGATTTAACATTCATTCATTTCTTATCTATAACGGCTTATCCTGACACACCTATCTCAGCTGTCATTGGGCGAGAGGCGGGGTACACCCTGGACTGGACGCCAGTCAGTCACAGGGCTGACATAGAAAGATACAAACCACTCACACTCACATTCACACCTAGGGGCAATTTAGAGTCGCCAATTAACCTAACTTGCATGTCTTTGGATTGTGAGAGGAAGCTGGAGTACCCAGAGACAACCCGCACAGGGAGAACATGCAAACTCCACACAGAAGGGCCCCCGTCAAGCCGGGGATTGAACCCAGAACCCTCTTGCTGTGAGTGCTAACCACTACACCACTGTGCTGCATGATTTAACATAAAGATGCAAATGTTTGCTTTCATGTATCTTAATCAGAGGGAGCATTTATCCTCTCAAATTTAGTGTGGATGTGCACAAGGTTCAGCTTGGTTAATAATGATAGACTTTTTTTTAACAGTAATGGGTGGTTATTATGGTACGTTACTGTTCCAAACTTGAACTCTGACTTAGCCATAAGTTTCTATTTTCTTGAAATGAAATGAAAAATAAAACCACCTTCCAACACCCAAATGGAAAACCCTTTTAAGTTCATTCATATTTGCAGCTGGATGGACATTGCAGATTTATGCTGAGCCCAGTGGTTTTAAGATGCACAGATGATTCAATACACATACAACCCCCAAAACCAAAAGAGTTTTCTCTGCTGCTGGTAGTAATGCCACAGTTTCTTGTAAAGTTACACTACAAAGGAGGCGAGTCTAATGTTTGTTTAATGGCCTTAAGACATCTTAATGGTCACAGTGGGTGCATTTCATGAATAACTACAACGTTCATGTAAACTATTGACCTAATGAAAGGTCCTACATCAATACTCCTGTTTTAAGAAGTTTTAATTGCACAAACCCTGATGTCTACATATAACACTGTGAATGTCTGCTTGAGTGTCAACTCAGATTCAGTGTACAGTACAGCACTTTGCAAGAGCTGCATCAGAACACCATGTTCAGTGTGAAAACATCAGTGTTAGAACATCTGGGCGTCCTGGAATCATGCAGGTGCAAAGTGCACAAGTGCCGAGGTAGGCATTTACCATAAAAAGCTAATTTCATGATCAATAATTTCATAGCTGCTTCTTCATGTCATCAATCCTTGTTATATTTTAAATCAGCCAGACAGTACATGAGAGCATGACAGAGCAACATTACAAGCTTCCACCCACCACATCACATAAAAACATCATAAATATTAACCCATTTAAGGGGGAAAAAATACTTTAAACATCAGACTAAGGTCACCATACCAGGGCAGCGCACAAAATACAACCATGAACTATTGAATAAAACTCCTATGAAACAAAAGTTAATAAATCACTGCACACAAGAAAGGAATTCATCTGTCTTTGAAAAAGACTCATACTCATATTTCACTGTGGCATAACAGCTGTCAGTAGGTTATGATTGATGAATTCCTAATGCAGAATTGCTTAGGAATGAAAAGTGGGACTGACTGCAGATAAGTGCATGTAGGCCTATAGCAGGGGTACTGCAGTATGTTTCCATAAACATTCAGATGCTATAGATTGCCTACTTTTACTATGTTACTGCAAATCACACGGAATGCTTTGCTGATTATTATAATCAATGCTGTCATTGGAAGATGCCAGTTGTGAGAGAAACAACTATGAGTGAAAATGCCTTTAATTTTATTTCTTGTCATGGAACAGTATTGCTGTCACAGCAGTCCTGGATGAATTTAGCCTTTTTGCATTATGACTTTTGAGCGAACTCTCCCTCCCTTCCAAGAAATGTCCTTTTATACTCATGCCTCTTGGTGTGTAAGTAGGTATAAGGAAGTACTGTATGTCTTAAACTCAACAAGAACTTTGTTGTTGCTTGTTTTCCCAAGAGTCCTTATACCCATCATTCAGAGGAGCACTTAATGTCTTAAGAACTGTACTAAAATACAGTGAAACCATTTTTGTGTATACCAGAAGTGAACACCTTTCCACATTCTCATGCTGGAAAACTTAGTGATATTAAATAAAAGGGTTTTAGGTGGTTTATTGGTTTAAAAAAATGAGTATTTATTCTATAAAATGAAATATGAAGTGAGCTAAATCTATTAAAAAAAATCGTCTTTTTGTCTTCCTGACTGGTTTTCTCATTTCCTGTTCATCTGCTTGATCTTGTTATATTTGATGTTCCTCCGAAATTGAACTGACAGAGAGATCTTGAGACAGGTGGAGAATGAAGGAAATATTAGCCTACATGATTAAAATCAAATAAAAGATTTTATTAGAAGAATCAATCATAAATCTGTGTCTTCAATACCTCTTTTACTTCTTGCATGTCATTTCTCTGGATCAAAAGAGTTGAAGCAACGGTTCACTTACAAACCTGTAGTCTTCCCTGGTACTTAAGAATGCTACTTTATTATTCATACTACTTTATTATTCATACTTCATTATTATTATTTTAGACCTACTTAGTAGTAGACGTAATTATTATTAACACCGTCTTTCACCACAGGGACACCAAAGGCCCCTTTGGATCACAGTGCATAACATTAAAAGCCACAGATTACTCCCTTGTTTCAGGAGGCCAATGAGTAATGGCCAATGGTGAAGGCTTACAGAGATTGGTAGATGTGGTAGATGCCTTGAAGCTGGAGTATTTATGCTATACTATACTGTTCACATCTTTTAACGGCAGTCACCAGGATGACATCAACTCTCACAGCCACTTGAGGAAATCCTTATAAGAGATTGTCCATGGTGGGCTGAAATATGCCTGTGCCTGAAGAGTATGCCATAGGTAGGCTGTTATATTGATACTGTTGATGTGACTTTATTGTGTTGAAATTCTTTGTCCAGATGGAGCTTCTGGTAGGTCTGGGGAATCTGCGGTTTAGTCAAGTTGTTGAAAATTGGGAATCTCCACATATTCTTGGTGATTGCTTTGCTTTTAGCATGGCGACTGACAAACTCACAGGCTCAGTAATCCCTTTCTTCTCCAATCGGGGCCAACTCGTTTTCAGTTGAATTTTTAAATATATATGGTAGGTCCTGGCCTTCAAAATATCAAAGTGTGGCGTCTAATTCCACAAATATCTTAGCTGCGGCCCCTATCAAGATACCCAGGCCAGTTTTGAACACTTCTGCATTCATGAACAGTGGCCCCAATTCCTATGGCAGCTTCACTTATGGTGTGAAAATGTTGCTCCAGTCCAACTTATTAGCCTTCTCCTCTAACCACAATCAGAGCCAGCCTCTTTCCTATTTGTACCTGACTTTTGCATACATCTTGCCAAGCAGCCCCACTCTCTCTCTAGTATAGGTGTGCACTCTTATTATTGTATGATGAAGTGATACATTTTCTTGCATTTGCTCTCATTCTGAGCTGTCAGACCTGCCCCCGTGTCTACTTCAAATTAAATGTCATGTCCATTCATTAATATCTACTCTCATCTGCCAAGTGACACAGCATCAATGCATTCTCCTCCATCCTCCTCCAGCACATGCTGCACTGGTCCATTTTTCCACTTTATTCTGTCCTCACAGTTGCATATCTGAGCAAAGCTAGACAGATAGCTAACAAAAACTCCAGTAAACCGTGTTTCCACGGAGATATGCAAAACTTAGATCATTCCTGGTTTTAGCTTGGCTGCGTATGAAACCTACAAAAAAACTGAATGGTGGGAAGGTAACATGGTGGTCTTCTTTGTACTTGGATCCTTGCATGACCTAGCGTTCCTGCAGACCATACAGCAGTTTTTCTACTATAGGACTGACTCCGCGTGCTGTGTCGAAATATGCCAGACCTGGCTTGACTTTGCTGACTTCACCTCTAGAAGTATGTCTCCTAAATCCTTGAGTCGCTGGTTGTCTTTGTTGGAGAGTTTCGAAAAATTCTCCAGTTTCTGAAGCAATGCATATTCAATCATCTCAGGAGAGCCGTAACTGTCCTCTAACCACCGCCAAAACATGTTGACTCTTGCTGTTGGGCTGTGAACATGGTCTGATCTGATCCACATTGCTTGTGCGGATGACTCTGGTCTGAGCCTCTCTGGCTGTTAAACTGAGGTCTTTGGTCACATCTTGGAAAGACGTTTTCCACGCCCAGTAGTTTTCTGGACGGTCATCAAATTTCAATAGCCCAGAACTCACTAGCTCTCTTCTGACCAGGTGTTTTGTCAAATTGGTTATTTGACGTGTTTCACATGCATAGTCTCCAAGGCTGGATGTGTGAGACATTGGCGGAGGGAGAAAACGTGAAAAGTCTGCTGCCTTGTTCTTAACATACAATCCTGGGAAAATGTGCTTTTGCAGGAACTATATTACTATATGTTGCAAGCTCGTTGTTGAGAATGTGTTACCAAAGAGTGAGTTTGCACATACTCACTGGTGTGTTGAGCACTCTCTTCAGGAGGAATCTGACTCAGATACTCATTAGGTTCTTCTTCCATTTCAGCTGCTGCTTCATAGATTGCTGCTTCAGCTGATGCCTCAGTGGCAGTTTTCTGTCTTTGGAGTATGTACAGACAGGCTTCCATTTCTGCTTTGCGCCATGCTGCTTCAGCCAAACTCCTCTGATGCTCTGCTTCAATCTGTGCTTTTTCCCTCATCATAGCAGCCTCTTTTTCTGCATAAGATACCTTCACACAAGCTGCCTCTGCTTTAGCTCTTGCTCGTGTCGCTGCTGCGCTGACTGAAGATCTGCTCAATCTCTGTGACCGCTTGGAGCTGGTCTCAAACATTTTCTGCGTCTGATCCACATCTGTTTGCTGCTCCATGACGTGTCTAATTCACCTGATGCTGCTTTGAAGAGTTATGAGTACAGTATGCTGTGTACAGTGCAATTCTAGCGTTTTCGCCCGCTGATCAGTGTCCTTTTACTATTCTGTCCTCACAGTTGTGTATCTAAGCAAAGCTAGACAGATAGCTAACAAAAACTCCAGTAAATCGTGTTTCCAGAGATGTGTAGCTTTACTGATAGTTGTTTCTGTAAAACTGAAAATAAAGTACAAAGAGTGTATCAGCATACATCTCCTACAGTACAGAAAAACACATTAAATGACAATTATCAATTTCCGGTGCCGCGCGAGTGACAGCCTATAATAGCAGCTCCTGCTCACCACTGAGCTTTTCTTTACTTTTTTACTACTTCTATTCTTCCTACTTTTTGTTTTTGTGTGTTTTAAATTTTCTTTTCATCATGCACACAAGACTAGTAGAGTTTGCACTGGTGGCTCTACTTGTTTTTGCACTTTTTACAACCGTGTCCGGAGACCTCACATGGAGCCACAGCTCCATTGTTTACAGCAGGGATCAGCTGTTAGCCCTGCATAGCACGGCGGTGCTACCTGAGGAGTAACCTGATGTTCCCTGTGAGCTGAAGAGGAGGAGATGGGGACGACGCCGTGCCGGGGTTGAGCGCTGCGCCAGGAAGAGACTTTACCGCATTGCCCGTCTTCCCCTCCATCATCATGGGGAATGTAAGATCTCTCCCAATAAGATGGACGAGTTAGCGGCACTGACCTGGCATCAGCGGGAGTATTGGGAGTGCAGCCTCCTGCTGTTCACTGAGACGTGCAAGCTAACTGTGCTAACTCCGGACACGGATGCCGAACTGGACGGCTTCACACTCCTACGGGTGACAGACAGAAGCAAGGAGAGCGGTAAGAGGAAAGGAGGAGGGCTGGCAGTGTTTGTTAATGATAGATGGTGTAACCCTGGGCACATCACTGTCAAGAAGCAGCACTGCTGTAAGGACATTGAACTGTTGGCCGTCAGCATGAGGCCTTACTACCTGCCGAGGGAGTTCACACATGCCTGCCCTTGTGGTTGTAGTGTACGTCCCCCCCTCTGCTAACGCCGATGCAGCCTGTGATGTCCTACTCTCAGCAGTGAGCAGGCTGCAGACACAGCACCCTGGATGCCCTCCTCCTCATCTCTGGAGACTTCAATCATGCCTCTCCATCCTCCTCTCTGCCCAAATTCACCCAATATGTCACATATGCCACACCAGAGACAATAAAATATTGGACCTGTTTTATGCCAACACCAAGGAGGCATACCACTCACTCCCTCCTTCCCCTGGGCCGAGCCGACCACAACCTTGTGCACTGAGCCTGAAGCTGGGGAGAGTGTCGCAGCTCTGGAAGACGTCCTGCATCATCCCAGTGCTAAAGACACCGCACCCCAAGGAGCTCAACAGCTACAGGCCAGTCGCTCTGACGTCTCATCTGATGAAGACGCTGGAGAGACTGGTCCTCGCCCATCTGCGCCCGCTGGTGAGCTCCTTCATGGACCCGCTGCAGTTCGCCTACCAGCCTGACATCGGGGTGGATGATGCCGTCATCTACCTCCTTCACACCTCCCTCACTCACCTGGAGAAGGCTGGAAGCACTGTGAGGATCATGTTCTTTGATTTCTCCAGTGCATTCCAACACCATCCAGCCCAGGCTGCTGGGGGACAAGCTGCAGCTAGCTGGGGTGGACCATTACCTCACTACATGGATTTTGGATTACCTCACTCATTCACAGACCACAGTTTGTGAGGGTGCAGGGCTTTGAGTGAGTCGGATCGGCTTCTCTGCAGCACCGGTGCTCCACAGGGAACTGTTCTGGCTCCTTTCCTGTTCACCCTCTACACTGCAGACTTTTCTCATAAAACTTCTTCATGTCATCTCCAGAAGTTTTCTGAATGACTCTGCTGTTGTTGGCCTCATCACAGATGAGGACGAGAGAGGGTACAGAGGACTTATTCAGAACTTTGTGAACTGGTGCCTGTAGAACAATCAATGCCAGTAAAACCAAGGAGCTGGTGGTGGATTTCGGATTTCCGCAGGTGTAGCCACTCTCCGCCTGAACCGGTGAACATCCTGGGAATGGACATTGACGTTGTGAAGTCCTATAAGTACCTGGGTGTTCACCTTAATGACAGTCTGGACTGGTCGGACAACACCAATGCCCTGGTCAAGAAGGGTAATAGCAGACTGTTCCTGCTCAGGAGGCTGAGGTCTTTTGGAGTGCAGGGACCACTCCTGAGGACCTTTTATGACTCTGTGGTGGCATCAGCCATCTTTTATGGGATAGTCTGCTGGGCCAGCAGCATCTCGGACAGAGACAGGAGGAGAATGGACAGACTGGTGAGGAGGATGCCCCCTGGACTCAGTGGAGGTAGTGGGAAATGAGAGGATGATGGCTAAGTTGTCATCCCTGTTAAACAACACGTCCCACCCTCTACAGGACACTCTGACAGCTCTGGGCAGCTCCTTCAGTGAGCAGCTGCTGCTCCATCCACGTTTGTGCAAATGAGAGGTACCTGCAGGTCCTTCCTGCCTGCTGCTGTCAGACTACACAAGAAACAAAATGCCCGCTAGTCTGCAGACAAATAGACAATAAACAAATAAACAATAAATAACTGACTTAAAAACTGGACTCTGTGCAATAACACTACACTTCTGTTCACTGTTCATTTCACTTTGCACCCATTTATACTCATTTATACCTGAAATACTATATATTCTTGTATGTATATTCTCAGGCACACTCTCTCTGTACTATGTACAGGTATACTTACAGTTTAAATAGTTCCATGTCCCACAAACGCTGATTAAGTTAATAAACATGAAATAAACTACTTTTACTCTTTACAGCTATAAGTATAAACATATGAATCATTTACTTATCCAACAATCAAAACGTTTTACATACGAACAATATTGTATTGATATTTCACTTACGGACATATCCATTCCAAGGCTCACAAAAGGAGAAGACTGTGTTCTGTGCACTCGCTATGCTGCTCTTGTTAAACTGAAACCATGTGGATGAAAACAAAACTTAAACGAAAATAAGTTAAGATGGCGGTGCGCAGCAGTGCAGCGGCTTCTCGTGCCTCCCGGGGTCAAGCCCCCCATTAGTACTTTTCTGGTTGGTCCTGAGGCCAACTTTACCGGTTTTGCTTGTGTAAACAAGCGTGTAAGGAACAGCCGAACCGAACTTATTAAAATAAGGAATGGTTCGGCCACAAGCACAACATTACAAACAGCGGACCTCGGACTCAGGGCCCTGCTGGGCAGACTGCAGCTCCTGAGGACACCGGACTGGCGCAGCGCTGCCCGCCGGACAGAGGGCAAGAGGAAGCGGTGTGCGTGGAAGCAGAAGAGGGGCAAACGGGGCGGACTGCTAGCCAGGCTAAAGGCTAACGCCGGGAGACCACCGATCCCGTCCCTGTTCCTGTCCAATGTCCGCTCCCTGGACAACAAGCTGGACCTACTTCGACTGAGGCTGGGGGTCTCCAGTGAGATGAGGAACTGTTCGGTGCTTTGTCTTACATAAACCTGGCTGAACGAAAACATGCCGGACCCAGCTTCCAGCTCGACGGCCGGCTTCTCTTCCGTGCGGACCGCAACCAGCAGTCGGGGAAAGCCCGCGGGGGGCATATTATGCGTCTACGTGAATAAAGGCTGGTGCACAAACTGTACTCTGGTGAACAGCCACTGCTCCGAGGCGATAGAGCACATGACTGTAAAGTGTCGGCCACACTATCTGCCTCGTGAGTTTACGGCGGTGTTTGTTACGGCTGTTTACATCCCGCCGGTGCTAAGGCTAACGAAGCGCTAAAAGGAGCTTCACAACAACATCAGTTCGCTCCAGCACAAAGCACCCGGAGGCGTTTTACGTGGTTGCGGGGGATTTCAACCACGTAAACCTGACAGACACTCTGCCTAAGTTCTACCAGCATGTCACCATACCGACACAGGGAAATAACACGCTGGACCGTGTTTATACCAACAAACGAGGCGCATACAGAGCCGTCCCTCCACCCCCACCTGGGCTTCTCTGACCACATCTCCATCATGCTGGTCCCTGCCTATCTGCTCAGACGCCACACAACAACACAGAGGACCATCATCGTGTGGCCCAGTGATGCTGTCCCCGCACTGCAGGACTGTTTCCAGCTGCACAGACTGGCAGATCATCAGGGAGGCAGCTGTCCGTGAGGGAGAGGTGGACCTGGAGGACTATACATCGGCTGTCCTCGGCTACATCAGCAAGTGCACAGAGGACATCACCAGCACCAGGACAGTAATAGAATATCCGAACCAGAAACCCTGGCTGAATGCGGAGGTCCGGTCTCTGCTGAAAGCCAGGGATGCTGCGTTCAGGTCTGGTGACAGACAGCTGAGACAGCTGACTGCAGGAGTGAAGAGGGCCAAGGCCGCATACGCCCAGAGGATCCAGGGGCACTTCACGTCCAACGATCCAAGGAGTATGTGGAGGGGCATAAAGTGCATCACAGACTATAACACCAGAGATGCACAATGCCCCAGGGACCCATCCACGCAAAGCTGCTGGTCCCGATAACATCTCCGGGTGGGTGCTCAAGGGCTGTCCATACCAGCTCACCGAAGCGCCGGGCTGGGGAGCTCAGTCCTGACCTCCTTCTACAGATGTGTGGTGGAGAGCGTCCTGTCCTCCTGCATCATCGTGTGGCACGGCAGCTGCTCGGCGGCAGAGAAGAAGGCTCTGCAGAGGGTGGTGAAGGCTGCACAGAGGACTGTGGGACGCAGTCTACCCACCACCATGGACATCTACACCTCCAGATGCAGGAAACGGGCCTCCTGCATCATGAAGGACCCCACTCACACTGCACATGCACTGTTTGTCCCCCTCCCCTCAGGCAGGAGGCTGCGGAGCATTAAGAGCAGGACCACCAGACTGAGGAACAGCTTCTTCCCGGAAGCTGTGAGACTGTTGAACTCTGGAGGACCCCTGTAGCCCCTGCTGCCACCCCCCACCCCTCCCCATCCCCCCACTGTTTCAAAGTGAGTCAAAGTGTTCTAGTCGTATGGTTATGAGAGCTCTGTTCTGCTCACACACATTAAAAACGTACATTTCATGCAATGCTACCCACAGAGAAAGTACTGTATGTATGATTTAACACAAGCATGTTAATATGCTTTTACCCTTACACAGTTTACCATAACAAATCCTCCCACTGTACAAAAGTGAAGCCAAAATATCTCTGATACAGGCGTTGCTATCTTGTGCCTGTGATGTCACTTGGAGCCAGAATATGCGCAGTTGTGATCAAGGAAAGAAACACGGTATCGAGGTCCCACCCATACACCTGCTCGACTCAACTGGTAATCAGTAAATAGGCACTCTTAGCTAACGAGCTAAGTAGCTAAGTAGACTTTTTTGCTAAAAATTATCTTTATAGTAGTAATAATATAAAATGTGTTTAAGTGAAGAAAAAGTGCATCCAAGTGTAATTTAGTAAATCATGACTGTATGGAGTTACTAAGACTGCAGTCAGTCTAACTGTCTTTCGTGTTTCTGTGGTCAAACTAGAAGCCCCTGTATTTCTTGTGCACACTTGATCTAAAATTTAAGGTTAAAGCATAGGAACAGCTCTGGGGTTTTGATTGCATCAGTGTCAGGTGGAACGCTGGAGATGTCACCGTGTAGGCCTGAGAGTCTTTGCTCTTTCACTCCTCCATCCCCAGTTGTTCACTTCAGTTTGGGAGAAAAGACAGCTGTCCATGTTATGTCTCATCAAGTTTGTTAAGTTTCATGTCTGTCACATTTTCTGTTGCCTGTTCTGGCTTGTCTGTTTTATTTTGAAATCCCTAACTCTCCTCTCGTTTCAGGTCCCTTAACTTCCTGCCCTTGTGTGTTTCCCAGCCTTGTGAGATTGTCTGCCCCGCCCTGATTGTTTCCACCTGTTCCCCATTACCTCATGTGTATATATTGTCTACGTTTCCCCTGTTTCGTTGCCAGATCGTGGTCCTTATTCTAGCGTCAAGTTCCTGTTTCTGAACCAAGCCAAGAATCAAGTCACATCGTTTTTGGTAATCGTCTTGTTCACGTTCTGAGATCGAAAGATCAATTGTAAATAAACAGTCTAAACTATTCTGCTGTGTTGGTTGTCCTGCATTTGGGCCCTCCTGCTCTGAGCGTCAGCGTTACAGTCCAGGCTGTGGTGGAGGGGAAGTAAGATAGGTAGAGTTCTAAAGGTGAGTGCAGTGAAGAACAGAGCGTTTAAACAACAGTGTAAAGTTCAGTCTATACAAGAAGGAGGACAAAGGATGATTTTATGCTCTTGGGTTGAAGGTGCAGCAAACTGGTGGGGATTGACCCTGATAGTGGTGTAAATGCAAAGCTTAGCTATTATTCGTTGTCCTTGTCCCCAGATTATTATCTATCTTGTAATAAGCAAAAGAGATGTCACTTCTGCGGCACAGTGGTGCACGTAATGCAGAAATGAACACTGATGCCTTACAGCAAGACGGTTCTGGGTTCTAACCCACCGGCCAGATGGAGTCATTCTGTGTGGAGCTTGCATGTTCTTCCGTGTGTGGATTTTCTCTGGGTACTCAAGCTTTTTTTGACAGTCCAAAGACATGCAAGTTAGATTGGTAACACTAAATTGTCCGTAGATGTGAATGTGAGCTTGAATGGTTTGTCTGTCTCTATATATCAGCCCTAGGATTAACTACCGAACAGTCCAGGGTGTACACCACCTCAAACTCAATGAGCTTCAGCCCCCAGGACCCTATCAATGGTACAGATAATGGATGCAATTTACACACCAAACTTTAGTAAATTGAAGATGAAAAAAAAAACAGTCAAATAAATAGAATTGTGCTATTGTTATCTGAAATAGAATCACCGGCATGGTTTATACAGGGCTTTGAGGGAAATAGTGTTGGACTCTGTGTTACTCAGTTTAACAGCAAGCTTGGAAATAAGGGAATGCTTTGAAGCACCACTCTTGATGGAAAAGGGATCACTGAAAAGAGGTTTGTCTGTGTTATCAGATGTTGTTCTCTTTCACACACCAACATCCTGTGGGTCATTCACAAATATGGGAGTCATTGAAAAGAAGGCCATATACCCCACATAACATTCTTGATCCAAATAATTATGGATCTATATAGATAGTCTAAAAAAACTTTACTCAGTTATTTCATTATGTTAAGACCAATAATATCCTTTCACTATTTCAATCTGGATTCAACTACCACTGCTCTCTTAAAACTTACTAATGATGTTTTTTTCCAGCACGTGGCACAGGTAATCTAACGAACTATTTTTACTGATGAAGAGAGCTTTTGATTTGGTTGATCATTACCTACATAAGATGTATGGTATTGGGTTATCTCAGAATGCATTATTATTATATTATTATATAACTCCCATTTAAATAATAGAAAACTGAGCGTTATCCTTCAAGGGAATACATCTTATTTATTTGTTAAACAAAGAGGTATATACCAGGGTCTATACTTGGTCCACTCCTTTTGTCTATTTTCAGCAATGATCATCCTCTAATCTGTGCTAATTCTTCTTTCCAACTATATACAGATGATACTGTCATTTATATGTCTAAACCACGTCTACTGCAAATACAAACTGCCCTGCAATCTGATTTCAATACTGTACAAAACTGGCTTCTATCTAATAAGTTACTTCTCAATAAAAGAAAAAATAACATTATGGTCTTTGGTAACACGAAGCCTTAAAACTAACTTGAACAATCTAATGATAACATATAATATTATCTGTAGATTAACACTGTATAATGTATAACTCACTCAAATGGCCTCCACACAATATAAGGAGACATATTCGTTGGCTACAATGAAATCTCAACTATCCAATATCTGGTGCCATATTCCTCAGTATATCAATTGAGGCATTCTACTCAACACCTTTTTCTATTTCTGCAGTCAGTAAAGCAATTGCAAAGAGCATTTAGGTTTAAGTCTCCCTCAGACTGGAATAACTTACCTTTACACATTTTTAAAAGTAGTTTGTCTTCTTAATTTTAGATATATTGCACACATTTCTCATGATGCTATACCTATATACAATACACTAAACACTTCATTGAATCATATTCTATAGTCTTCATTCTCTATTACAATTTTGCTGAACAGGTATTAGCTCTTGGTCTGTCTGACCATCTAGTGGTTGTGTACTTTTGTTTTGGTTTTTCATTTCTAATGTTGCGTGTTAATTGTCTTAGTTGTAGTGTATGTATATTATATTGATAATTTTTTTATATTGATAGATTGTTAAATGTTGTTCTGTCCCCATTGTTTGTGTTGCATTAGAGACACCTATTCTCATATTTCTGTATTTGTGTTCGTATATTTAACCTGTCTCTTACTGTAGTTTGTTCCCTTTGTTGTTGACTCATGCTGCAATTGTTCACTTTCCACCTTAGGTAGCCTTTGAAGATCTCAGTAAATACAGTATGTCTGAATGTTTCATTTAAATTTATACTTTTTAATATTATTTGTGCATTTTCCTTTCGGAATCTTTATAGTATGATAGATAAGGTTTAGCAAAGATGCTAATCGCTAATAGCCTTTGTCCACTGATGTCAGTGTTAAAATTAGCTAAGATCCTAACTAGTACAGGAAGCCTCATGACAGTGGCTTCTCATTTTCTTTTATGTGATGGCTATATGCTTAATTTGAGTTGTGTATTTATGGATTTGCATATCTTGTATATGTGTATGAGCGGTTTGTAATGCCATATTTTATTTCATATTTTGTTTTCACAGTTTTATAAAGAGAAAGAGCCTAAACTAAAAACTATGATATACCATTAGCTATCTGCTAAGCTAATCTGTACAAATGTGAAAATCTGTCTTAAAGGGTGCTACAGTCAACCAAGAAAGAAGAAAGTTATATTACACTCTGTTGAGTTTTTAAAACGATTTCAATTCTTACACACAGCTCTGTCATGTAGAAATGTAAATAGCAAATGAATATAGAAAATTATTATAAATATAATAATATTACGTGCCATGGCGGCGTGTAAACACGCAGCAGCTTGGTGCTCCCGGTTTTGTTTCTTTTTATTTATGTTTTTAGTTATCTTTTTAGTTATTTTACAGTCTCCTGCAGCAGCAGCTGAGTACAGTAGAGGCCAAGCTGTTGGAGATTGGGGAAAGTGCTTGCACCTGCAGGCGTTTCCAAGGCTGGATTTTATACCATCAGAGAGATTCAGCGGACCAATGAGACAGAGGAGGCATCATCGTAAAAACAAAGAGGGCAAGAGAGGCAGCCTGCGTGCTAGGCTACAAGCTAACCCTCTTCCCAGTCTCTTCCTCACAAACGCCAGGTCACTCATCAACAAAATGGACGAGATGAAGCCTGAGGATCGTCGTCTCTGCAAAGATCAAAAGCTGTGTGGCGATTGTTACCGAGAGACCTGGCTGGATAACAACATCCCAGATGCGGCAGTAGAGCTAGCGGGGCGCTCTCTTCTCTCCGGGCAGACAGGACTGCAGCCTCAGAGAAACACAGAGGTGGAGGTTCATTCATAACGCCTGGTGTACAGCCACGAATCATCATCAGAACATACTGTTCTCCTGATCTGGAATATCTGGCAGTGAAATGCAGACCATTTAAGACGGCTAGAGAGCTCTGTTCTCATGCTAAATAAGCACTGGAGGAGCTGTACTGTGTTTTCAGTCTGCAGATGAACAACAATCCAGAGGTGGCTGTGATCGTGGCCGGAAACTTTAACCATGTGGAGTTATAGGCAGTTTTCCCCAAATTCTATCTATGCTCGTTTTGACACACCTGGACAGCAGAGAGAGTGTTCACCTTCCCCGGCTGGAAGAACTGCATCAGCCTCTAGTCCTGCAGCTGCACCAAGTGAGCTCTTCCATGAAAAGAATCAACATCAGGAAAGCTGAAGGACCAGATAAGATGTCTGTTTGCACTCTGAAATTGTGTGCAGACCAACTGGCAGGGAGAACAGGTCGACAGAGGATGCAGTCTCCATTGCACTTCACACAGCCCTGACCCATCTGCAGCTTCCTAACAGTTCAGCCTTCAACACAGTGATCCCGGACAAGCTGATACTGAAGCTCCACAATCTGGGACTGCCCTCATTGCTGTGCCATTGGATCAGAGACTTCCTCAACCAACAGGCCTCAGGTGGTGAGAATCGGGGACAACACATCCTCTACACTGGTCCTGAGCACAGGCACACCACAGGGCTGCGTGCTCAGCCCAGCCCTCTTCACTCTCTTCACCAGTGACTGTTCTGCCATCCACTCCACAAACACCATCGTAAAGTTTGCAGACGACACCACCATAGTGGGTCCTCATATCGGACAATGATGAGACCCACTACAGAGAGGAGATCCAGCACCTTACTCAGTGGTGCTCAAACAACAACCTTATTCTGAACACCAGCTAGACCAAGGAGGTTATAGTGGACTACAGGAGGTCCAGGAGGACAGAGCACGCTTCCTCTCCTCATCCACGGGGAAGCAGTTGAGCGTGTCAACAATATCAAGTTCCTGGGCATCCACATCACATCTGACCTGACCTGGTCCATGAACACAGCTCATCTGGTAAAGAAGGCTCAACAAAGACTCTTCTTCCTCAGGAAGCTGAAACGTGCTGGACTCTCCCCTCAGCTCCTGACAAACTTCTACAGGGCCACAACAGAGAGCATCCTCTGCCTCAGTGCAGCAGTGTGATATGGCAGCTGCACTGCACAAGACTGAAAAGACTTAGCCCTGGGTGGTGAAAACAGCACAGGGGATTGTGGGAAGTCCCTGGACCTGGACTCAATATACGCTGGCCATCCAGACATAGGTCCGACATATTGCCACTGACCATACCCACCCGGGAAATGGACTGTTCCATCTGGAAAGCGGTACAGAAACAAAAAGACAACAACTAGCAGACTGAAAAACAGCTTTTTCCCCCAGAGCTGTACAATGCATTTCCCCCTATTGAGAACTTGAGACATCCACTTGACTGCACTTGAACAACTGACCCACCCCCCGTACTGTGCATTACTGCTGCAACTTTGGATTTGGATATTTGTGTACATATTACATATTTTTACTATATATTTACATTTAAAGCTGGAAGTCACCAATCTTAATTTTGTCATGTGAAAACAATAAATGATTCTTTATTCTTGATAAATACATAATGCTCTCCCTATAACTACAAATGATTCTCTCATCTACGTCTTTATTTGTATTGAAAGATGTATCAAATTTTACATTCACTTATTCAATTTAGCAGATACATTGTGACACCTGTGAAAGATGACAGATGAGCAGTGCCTGGGGATGAATGAGGACCAACTCCGAGAAGCCAGGCCAAGCAATCAGACTCTCTTATTGTGCACTTATGAGAAAAGATGTAAAAGAAGAATGCCAAAACCATATGGCATAACCAAAGAAGATTGTTTTTTTTTAAAATGACAGCAAAGGATGATATGTTTCTTTTAACAAAGAAGGACAACTATTTATCTTTAATTTGCTGTAATGTTATATCAGGATTGTCATCCTGTTTTTGTCAGACATTCAAAATCACAATGTGTGAATGACAATGTGTTTAACTTCATAAGATTTAATTACTATTTCTTTATTTTCTTGCGTCTTTAAATAGTGTAGTTGAGTATTCCTTTTGAATAAGTGGCATGACTATTTTAAATAAGTAGATAGATGTAAGTAATTCATGTTATTCGTATTATAAATGGGAAATAGATGCTTTTCATTTAAAAGATGCATTTATGTGTGGTTATTATAACATCAAAGCAACCCTAGGTAAGTTAAATATCAAAAGCAAAAAAAAAAATGATCCAGTATAAAAAATATCCCAAACATCTTTTAGTGTGTTCTGCTTAAATTTGACAAATCAAAATCAAAGTATCAGGGAATCAACCATGTTTTTTGTAAAACAATTTTGTATTGCTTCAGTAATGTAACTGTACAATATTATAGTAAAACAGAATCAGAAAGCTCTTGAGGAAACTACTATTGAACACTGCACACATAAAGTCAGTTCGTTCTCATAGTGAAAGATTGACTGTGAGGGGCCTCCTAGGTCTCGGTCATATCTCTAGTTCATCTATGTTTCTGGTGTTTTTTTCCTTCCCCCCTTTCCCATGCTTTCCCTTGTCTTGCTCTTTCCTTTTGTGTGTGTGCATGTGTCTTTGTTGTGTGTGGCGTTCCCCTCACCCTCCTGGGTCCCTAATTGATCATCAGCCTACACACCTGTCTCCCATCTACTCATCAGCACAGCAGTACTTCAGCCCCGGCTTGTCTTCTGCTCTTCACCAGATTGTTGAGTCAGCCAGTGTGATTCTAACGCTCTTTGGCCTTTTAAGCTTTACTCAACCTTTTTGATTCCTTGATCTTTTACTTTGGATTAATCCTGCTTTCTTTGTGCCTCGAGTGCAGTTCCCTTTCTTCTGCTTTCCTGTGTTGCCTAACCAAATATTTACCAGCCGCTCACCCTGATCCCCTGTCTTCACTCCACTCAGCTACACATCTCCAACCACAGACTTGCCTGCATCATACGCTCATCTTGTCAGCCACGCTCACTCCCTTGACCTCTTCCCTGCTCTGTTCGCCCTGTCTGCCTCCACCTTCCCAGTGACTTATTTAGCCAAAGGTAGGCACAAGTATATTTATGTAAGAAATATATGCTATCCCACATCAAAATTAGACAAACAGGCTTAGTGTTGTTCTATAGAAGGGACTTTAACATTGCAAAGAAAAGTTATTATATAGTTGGTAAGTCTTTGATGAAAAATCTAAGAAAGTATGACAATGACGCTGTAGTGTGTTCACAGGTAGCAAAAGGGGAAACCAGGACAGGGGAGCATCCTTTCACTGGATTTCTCACTACGAGTTCGTCGATATAAAAAGGTCTCCCTCTCCCCTTTTATCTTTTTCACATTGCTACCTGTGGCATCTAGGTAGACAATCCTTCCTAGTCCTCTTTTGATCTTTTGTAGAGTAAATGGACTGTTTTCTTGGACCACATCATGACGCCTTTTGGCAGCAGGATGATCTTCTGTAGAAACTGGTCATCTGTGCCTCGCTCTTCTTCTGGCATCAGTTGCATAATAATGTCATTTCAGTCCCACCTCTGCATTTTCCTTTCACACAAGGAGAAACTTTTTAAAACTCGTCGTCAGCACCTCATCTCTGCAACCAGATTGCGCAACAGTCTCCTCCAACTTATTTAAGCTATGCAAATATATATTGCATGGAAGTTTTGAACTCAGTGTGTTGGCAATCAGCTGACTTTCCTCAGTTTTTACAAGCCTCAACGGTTGACGACGGGCTGCACAATACCCCCTGGAAAACAGCCTTGAGGGAAGACTCATTTGCCACTTTTACGTATACCTGAACACAGCAGTCATCAAAATAGCAGCAGTGCTGTGTTTTTCTTCGTTTTTTTTTTTTTTTAATACTATGCCGCTTGAAAGCAAAATTTCAATATGGATGGACACTTTGGATCCCTTTGGCCTGTACATAAGTCTAATGCAAATTTTTGAACTGCCGTTGTGTTGTCTCTGAGTTTTCTACATTCCTTGTGTGGAATGACAAAAAACAAGGTTGTTCTGGCAATTTGTGAGTGAAGTATTTCTAGTTACGTTCAGTATCTGTTGTAGATGATCTGGTTGAGGCACTGCTGCTTTTCTGCAAACACAGGTTGACACAAAAGTTAGATTAGAAGCTGTAGAAATGGCCAACAAAAGTAACTGCTGTATAAATGACATCCGATTGCCAAATCCATACATTAACAGCGTATTGCAAATGTAATGTAATATAAGGTCTGTTTCATTCAGTGCTGCTTCAGGACTAACTTCTGGTATTTGTTCCAGTGGGGGCACACAGCTGGTTGAGTCAGTCTGTTTTGTTCTGTTCTTGTTCAGATCTCATTTCGGATAAGTTTTCTAACAGGGTTTGTTTGAGTGCAACTCTGTAACTTGTTGTGGCACCACAGTTGATGTGTCTGGTACATCTTTCAGTGGGCTCACTTGTGTGGTTTGAGAAGGAGTATGGCTCTGCACATAGGATCACACCCCAAAAGACAGACAAGTGAAGATTAATAGATAATACAAAGATCACAGAATTGAATAATTGCAAACATTAATGATTAAATTCTATTTAATATTACATTTATATAGAGATTATAGAATACTGCAATAGTAGTATTAGGCAAAAACCAGAATAATGAAAGCAATAAAAATAAAAATTATTGAATTAAAAAAAACAAAACATTTCAAACAATTTCTTTGATTACCTGTTCATGTTGAAGGAAGGCATTTTAGTGACATTCCTTAATCCTTGCAGACCATTCCCAGAAACTCCTTTCTGGATAAGCACTTGCTTTGACAAGAGGCATATCTGCTTTGTCCTGTAGTCTCTCGATGCATCGTCGAATGTCTGTTGTGTAATGCACGAGGCGCAGAGCAGAAGGACCTAAATGCAGGACAATTACAGCAGGTGAAGTTTTTAGATGGTTTTAATAGTAACTGGGAAGATCTTACTCAAAACAGACTTGACAAGAGTTCACAGAATGCTGACACTTGACGAGACAAACAAGACAATCTGGCACAGGAGAAGGGGAGATGCGGACTATATATACAAGAGGTAATGTGGAACAGGTGGAAACAATCAGGGGCAGGGCAGACAATCACACCAGCTGGGAAACACACAAGGGCAGGAAGTCAATAGACCTGAAACGAGAGGAGAATTAATATATCAAAATAAAAAGGCCTGATGGGACAAGACCACGACCACTTAACAGATTTGACAAGGTTCTGTTGGCTTCATCAGACTATGACCTCCAGGATGCACTGGAGCGTTTTTCAGCCGAATGTGAAGTGGTCTGGATGAAAGTATCTCTGAGGTTCTCTGATGGAAAAAGGTGAATTGCTTACTCTGGGTTGGGATTGAGTTACTGCCTCAAGTGAAGAAGTTTAAGTAGGCCTATCTTGGGATGTTGTCCACAATTGAGGTTAAAAAGGAACTTGAGATCGTCAGGTGGCCTGGTGTGGTGTCAGCACACTATTATTACGTTACTGTGGCTGTTATGTCAGACTGTCGTGGTGAAGAGAGAGCTGAGTTGGGAGGCAGGGTTGGGTAGTGAGCTTGTGGATACAAGCAGTCGAAAACAGTGTCTAGTCTCAACCTTAGCAATAGGGTGAGGAGCTCAGACATCTAGAGGCAGCTCAGAGTACAGCCTCTTTTCCTTTGCGTCAAAATGAGCCAGTTGAGGTGGTCCAGGCATCGGATCAGGATCAGTGAAAATGCAGAATTCAATTGATTAGTTGACTTTGACATTGAAATATAAAAAAAATACTCAGCTAAAGTAGTTCAGTTATTGTTATTCTTGCTTGAATGTTTTGGCATCTGTGAACACAAGTGTACCTTGTTTTTGTACACTGAGAGAGGTGGCGTGTCAGTCTGGGCTCTGCCAAACAAACCAAGACAGCATTCATCAGTGTTTAGACCCAAACGGCCCCAGTTGGCCTGCAATACGTGCCAGCTCAGGTAAGACAAGTTTCCTTTTGACAAGTGACTTGACTGCATATAGCAAATATAATCTCAGTATGCACTTTGTGTTTGCTGTGCACTCTGTGTTTCATGCCCCCAAATAAAAGTGTCACCTGTGACACAAGTAAGCTGTCGTCGGGAATTCACATGACGAGCTCAGTGCCCATCAAAACAGCGAAACATGACATGCAGGATGTAAGATACCACCCTGATGTTACTCAATAAGGCCAGAGCTGCTGACATGTGGTAGTGTAAAAGAAGAAAACTGTTGTGCCATTTTGACTTGAAAAGATGCTTACTTTATACACCATTGTACTATTTATTTGACAGTTGTGCTGCATTTAACAAACTGAATGTCAAGCAACAAATACTATTGCATTTTACATGGTTATTGTGAACGCTTGTAATCAATGTGAGAAGCATTTTCATAATTTTTTGATGTATACATGCTTGGGTTTACCCCTCACTTACAAACCCTTGTGTATATTTTCTCCCAAGACCCTATCAAATCAGGACATCTGTTGCATATGAAGGCAAGTACATTGTACATTGTACAGCGAAACCTGTTTTTATCTGTGCAAATCACAATAAAAATCTTGAATCTTGAAGTTGATTGAACTGCTGCTGCTTGAACAGTGCCACCTGTATGCCAGAGGATGTGGACCACCCAGGCCGCCATATCTCAACTGAGTTCCTCCTGCTAAACTTCAACTTGCAGCTGCTGTGCTTTTCACTGGGTCATCTCTTTGTAAGGTCAGAGTGGTATGTACAGCATTTTACCCAGCCAGTTTTGTTAAAATATAAAGGTAAAATCACTTGTGAGCTTGTTCATAGTTATTTTTGTAGAATTAGGCTTTCTATGCTGTTGTAAAAACAGATTTTCTAACAGATTTGCAGAAAATGCAGTGAAAGTCATTTCACTGTTTTAAAATAGAGAAATATCCAGGAACATTAGCTCCAAACTTAATACACATTATAATAGCTGTATGCCTCAATAGGCTTTTAATGGATTCCTTTTTTTTCAATTCCCACATATAAAGAAATACCATTTAGATGAAATGGCAAGGTAAAATCACCCAGTGGCTCAATTGTGCACACGTATTTTGCTTATTTTTCTGAATGTGAAACTACTCAGTCATCTTATAGGTTAACTATTTATATCACAAGGTCAAAAAAGAGGAAACACTTGTATTGATTCATGTTTTACACAAATACACTGGTGATTTTGTCTTCTGTTTCCTATTTGTGTTGCCATTGCCAGAGCCAGACTGCCCCATCTTTGTCTGTCTCCTAGGAGGGTGTGTGTAGTGCAGTACATCTGTAGTTCAGCATTCCTCCACCAGGGCTCAGCCTAAAGCCATGCACACAAATGTTCTCTCTGTGCGAGAGGCATATCCTTATCGAAACAGCAAATTAGCAGTATCAGAAAACAGCTAATTTGATTTTCAGAGAGAGAGAGAGAGCTGTGCATTCAGTCATGACAGTGCAGCCTTGTGTGAAATGTTACAAGGGCTGGCCAAAATAACAGGAACACTATTCAGTACTTGATACAGTAGCCTTGCAATAAATAGCACCTTTCTGAAGCTTATAATGTTCAAGTTTTGATGATGTTCTGTTGGAGTGTTGTCAATTCAGCCGTTGGTATTTATGAGGCTCAAGCTCATCATGGTGCTGCGCAGAAATGCATTATATTGAAAGGTGTGCCAGCACTAGTACACAAAAATACTGCAACCTCCTGTTCACCAAGAAGCGACAGTAAAGATCATCTGGTCAGGGGTTAAGCTTGTACAAACACAGGGATGATATAGACAATGACATGTATCAGAGCTAATGTTTCTTGCCTGTGGTTAATATAAAGGTTAAGATTTTGTACTGGCCATATATTTCATTAATTTAACTCCTTTGATTAACTATTAGACTAACAGTAATGTCTGTGATTATTTCACATTTCCTGTTTACCATTAATCCCCCACTAAAAATAATGGTTAATTATTACAAGAAAGTAGCTCATTACATTATCAAACGCTACTACATGCCAAATTGTAAGAGGAGATGGAAATGATAATTAACAATAATAATGGGGAGTTCTACTGTGAACACTGGATGCAAACAAGCAGCTAAAATGTGACAATGTCATGATCTCTGAAAACATAAAGTTGAACATTATCTTTTAAAACGAAAAGAAATTAGTTTGATATTGTAACCCGTCATGAAATTTGGCTCTTTATCTGTTAATCTTGTTGCCATCTGCGCAACATAATTATTTTCCATTCACTGATCAGTTCCGTGTTGTAACACATGAGTTTACATAGTACACGTGTACACATGTTTCTAAGAATAGAAATATGCTGATATTTGTGGCTGTTGTCAAGGGAAATGATACATTATTGTTACAGATTTCCTTTTGAGATATCTATACACTCCTCCACTTGTATACACACTCATATCTTTTTGCCCCATTTCTAGCTATCTCCTCATGACGAGTCCTCATTTTAATCGATCGACTTGCACAACTCTTGTAAAACAACTCGTACTTGCTTTTGATAATGGCTTCTCTCTCAGGTAGTGTGTCGATAGTTGGAGACTAATTTGGCAGTTGTAATTAGATGTGATCTAACGCTGGAGGTCCGTTATCTCTAATAAAGGCTACTTAAAGTAATTATAGTACAGCCTTCTTGGGCAGACATCAGCACAGAGATTAGATCATTACCACAATGATCAGTGCAAGGACAGGTCAAGTGAGGAAAACAGACTTCACAATAACCGGATGAACAAATCATGTGTGACACAGACAGTGATGTTACCAAACTCGGATGCTCAGGAGTGCGTTTGCACTTTCACGTCTCGCTCAAACCGGATTCGGACTGAGGTGTTGCTGGGAAGCCTGGGGGAATTGGAAAGATTTGTGAAATGAAGCGTAACCACAGATTCTCTGCTAATAGTATGAGTCAGAAGGTCTCGATGAGACAAATGATAAATTGTTTCCCCCCTTTAAATGATAACATTTTCTCCTTCTATCCATATCATTTGACATGGATGAAAATGACACATTGTTTTCCACTGACTGAACTCTTCCCCAGTGCTGCAATTTTAATATGTGAACTCAGTGGGTGGTGCATTGAAAGTCAGACTCAAAACCAGACTGGCTGAGTCTCATTAACTGAGGTGCCTCTGAACTACACAGTGGAATAGAACATTAAAATGATCTTATCGCCTGTCGTGCCTCTGCAACAGATGCTGTAGTTCAAATGAATCATGCGTGTACAGTAAATAAAGCTTTTGCAACTTTTCTTGTCAGCGCAGTTGGGCTTTAAATAGACAAACCTTTAGGGTTTTCATAACAGCAGTTCTTTGTGTTTCAGCCTGCTATTTCATGTAATTCTATTGATTATTTCTCTGCCTACTCCGGTTGGTGCATCCCAGCAAATTCCAGTCCACGTAAGTTGTACACCTCCTCAAAAATAAAATCATCAGACCGCAGCAAAGACCTGGTTACTGTGAGTGTAAAACTTTTGTGCAGATTCTCAGTACTAGCATTGCTGCACAAGTAGTAAGATACCTGCATGCCCCTTTTGGTCTTCCCCCTCACTTTCTGCTCTCCCTCCTCGCACATTTGTTGTAGTGGCCGTTTGAGGACACTAGGGGTTGTCCAAGATACTGAACCATGCAGATCACCTCAGTGCCACCTTACTGCTGAAGAAAGACAGTCAGCTGGAAGCCTCTTCTCTCAGCAAATGCTAACAAACATTTATCATACTGATACAATATATCTTCCACAGTCAAATGTTATTTATGCTCTGACTGAGCTTTTGCACGTAGATAGCTTTGCCAGCAAATGTGATTTTCTTTTAGCAAATGAACATTAGATCTTCTGCATGCATTAAACCTACATACCTCCCCAGTCATTTTTTATTAGTTCATAAATTGTATCTATCTCCAGTATAAAATCATCTTTTGATGAAGAATTTTTAAAAACATTTTTCACCCATGTGTGTTTTGTTGTACTGTACTGTTGTACTAGACTCTGAAGTCATTTAAATGCATTCAGTAACAAAAGGGTGCTCTATGCTAGTGAAGCTACTGACTCACAGTGTTGGCTGCAGTACAGGACAGTACATTTAACACCTTAGCATTTTTCTCAGATTTGTTTTATGAGCCCACTCTTTACTGAGGCCTGAAGTAGTAAGGTTTGTCATTTTTGCTGCTCATAATGGTTTTCATAGTTTCTTTTACTTCTGGTGGAAAATGGTTGATGATCATGATATTTGAGCACCCCAACAGATCTTACATCCACTTCAGTTGTATTGGGCTAGCCACAGAAGTCTCTTCAGTGGATATCAAAAAACTAAAGCCACATAAAAACCTAAAACTATCTGCATGTCTAAATACCACATGGGGCAAAAGATAAAGTATACTTATGTGATTTGTTTGAGCTGATTCTTAAAGCCTTATTCATTCCTGATCCATTCAGGTGTGCTAGCTTTCAAAAATACCTCATTGCACTCCATGAATATACACGTGAGTTAGTGACATGCAATTTCAGGATCAGGACTGGAAAGAATAATCCCTTGAGTCAAGTCATTTTTAGTCATATAGGTCAGGGTAACAAATCAGTTTCCCTCAAAGGGCTTTAAAATAACATGATACCCTCTGTTCTTAGAGCCTCAACTTGGATGGGAATAAACTTTTACAGCGAAATGACTGTTTAAGGGAACTTTGTTACGATGGGCTACAGAACAGGCGGACCCAAATGCAGGACAGGAGACCGGCACAATTTTAAAGGTTTTAATAAAGGAAGTCTTACAAACAAAGGGTAGGTTTCTTTGGTCTTGACGTGGATGCTGGCTTGATCACTGAATACACAGAACAGAGACTTGAACACATGAAACAAGAAGCTACAATCTGGCAACGAGACAGGGGAAATGCAGACAATATATACTGCTCAAAAAAATAAAGGGAACACTTAAACAACACAATGTAACTCCAAGTCAATCACACTTCTGTGAAATCAAACTGTCCACTTAGGAAGCAACACTGATTGACAATCAATTTCACATGCTGTTGTGCAAATGGAATAGACAACAGGTGGAAATTATAGGCAATTAGCAAGACACCCCCAATAAAGGAGTGGTTCTGCAGGTGGTGACCACAGACCACTTCTCAGTTCCTATGCTTTCTGGCTGATGTTTTGGTCACTTTTGAATGCTGGCGGTGCTTTTCACTCTAGTGGTAGCATGAGACGGAGTCTACAACCCACACAAGTGGCTCAGGCAGTGCAGCTCATCCAGGATGGCACATCAATGCGAGCTGTGGCAAGAAGGTTTGCTGTGTCTGTCAGCGTAGTGTCCAGAGCATGGAGGCGCTACCAGGAGACAGGCCAGTACATCAGGAGACGTGGAGGAGGCCGTAGGAGGGCAACAACCCAGCAGCAGGACCGCTACCTCCGCCTTTGTGCAAGGAGGAACAGGAGGAGCACTGCCAGAGCCCTGCAAAATGACCTCCAGCAGGCCACAAATGTGCATGTGTCTGCTCAAACGGTCAGAAACAGACTCCATGAGGGTGGTATGAGGGCCCGACGTCCACAGGTGGGGGTTGTGCTTACAGCCCAAGCACTGTGCAGGACATTTGGCATTTGCCAGAGAACACCAAGATTGGCAAATTCGCCACTGGCGCCCTGTGCTCTTCACAGATGAAAGCAGGTTCACACTGAGCACATGTGACAGACGTGACAGAGTCTGGAGACGCCGTGGAGAACGTTCTGCTGCCTGCAACATCCTCCAGCATGACCGGTTTGGCAGTGGGTCAGTAATGGTGTGGGGTGGCATTTCTTTGGGGGGCCGCACAGCCCTCCATGTGCTTGCCAGAGGTAGCCTGACTGCCATTAGGTACCGAGATGAGATCCTCAGACCCCTTGTGAGACCATATGCTGGTGCGGTTGGCCCTGGGTTCCTCCTAATGCAAGACAATGCTAGACCTCATGTGGCTGGAGTGTGTCAGCAGTTCCTTGCAAGACAAAGGCATTGATGCTATGGACTGGCCCGCCCGTTCCCCAGACCTGAATCCAATTGAGCACATCTGGGACATCATGTCTCGCTCCATCCACCAACGCCACGTTGCACCACAGACTGTCCAGGAGTTGGCGGATGCTTTAGTCCAGGTCTGGGAGGAGATCCCTCAGGAGACCATCCGCCACCTCATCAGGAGCATGCCCAGGCGTTGTAGGGAGGTCATACAGGCACGTGGAGGCCACACACACTACTGAGCCTCATTTTGACTTGTTTTAAGGACATTACATCAAAGTTGGATCAGCCTGTAGTGTGTTTTTCCACTTTAATTTTGAGTGTGACTCCAAATCCAGACCTCCATGGGTTAATAAATTTGATTTCCATTGATAATTTTTGTGTGATTTTGTTGTCAGCACATTCAACTATGTAAAGAACAAAGTATTTAATAAGAATATTTCATTCATTCAGATCTAGGATGTGTTATTTTAGTGTTCCCTTTATTTTTTTTTGAGCAGTGTATATACAAGAGGTAATGGGGAACAGGTGGAAGCAATCAGGGCGGGGCAGACAATCACACACAGGCGGGAAACACACAATGGCAGGAAGTTAAGGGACCTGAAACGAGAGGAGAGTTAGGGATTTCAAAATAAAACACAAGTCAGAACAGGAAACAGAAAACATGACAGACATGAAAACAGACATGATGGGACATAACAAACCTATGGTTACACTGTTGCTTTGACATCTTAAAGAAATACTTATAACCTATATTTTGGATACATTTACAGAGACTCATTGGCTGATTAAACTCATATCAGGAGGCAAGTCCAAAACAAAGACAAACACAAATGTAAATTTCCCGCATACAAGCATAAAGGGAACAAACAGCCATATGATTGTCTCTGAGCAACCTACATACATATTCACCTACGTAACATAAGCATGAACTTTGGTCCACATCAGTTTATGCAGATTTATACTGGATATTATATGTGTGTTGTGGACTCTCAGGAACAATTCACATTTGTTTTTGTGTATTTCTTTTCTTGTGTATCCAGTAAATACAGTAAATTAGTATTTCCAGACAATAGGGCATCATTTATTCTACTTCATATATGTATGAATCATGTTTGTCTAACAGTAGGTGTGCTGCTAAAAGAAAGGCTCCCTGTTAACTTACTAAAAATGGTAATTTCATTTAATTTTGTTGGCAAGTGGCTTAAGTGCCTGTAAGAATATGTCAATTCAAGAAAAAACAAAGACACATTTTCAACTCACAGTAACTCAAGCAAAGAACCTCGAGGAATATAAATATGCACAGGTGTGCACATACACATTCATGTAAAGGCTTTCTATCTTGCTATCACTTCACAGCAGACAGAAAAAAATGAACTAAAGCAGTACTGCTTCAGTCTGCCCTTGTTCTGTCGAAGAGCTGATGAGGCAAAGCCACCGAACTTATAATTCTTCCCGAATGCAAACCCTGTAAAACCAGTTAAGCCCATTCTCTCATGCTATCTTTGGGATGAGTGCCTCGAGTGTCTGCTTTGGCTCAATAGACAGTGAGACAGCTGTACTGTATGGGCTCAGATGTATTATAAAGCTCCTGCTGGTGAAGCTATAATGTAATGGTCCTTTAATTCACTTCCCTGGCCTATACTATCCTCCATCATGGACTTCCTCTCTTTAAGTCTTGTCCCTGCTCTGGGATTTTAAGTATTTAGCCAAACATGTAATATATATGTAAAAGATCTTTGAAATCAATGGCCATAATTACTATCTCTATTTATAGTTAAGATTGGGCACAGATCTATAGATCAGAGACCAGAGAGGTTCAGTTTTGGATCAAATTTAGAGCTAGGTTGGAAGCTATTTTGTGGTGAATAGCGGGTTGGGCTCCTCCTTTGTAACTTGGCCATTAAATTACAACTCTGTCTCGGTTCTAATTCAAAGCATCTTTGGCTGGTCAGGATATGCAGAGCTTTGGTTGTAGCATGAGCACAGAGGCTGGCAAAGCGTAGCTCTTTCTTATTTGGATTAATATCCCCAACACCTGTCTTTGGGGAAATTAATGGGTGTTACTGTAAGCAGCTTTCTCTCTTCCTCAAACCTTCTTTTTTTTTGCTGATTTCTTACTTTTTTTACCTCTTCTGCCAGCTCCTTTTCCCTCTCTCTGTTGTCCATTCCATACTTTCCCTCTGTAGATTAATTGCTCAGTGATACCGTATGTTAAGGACTGCTGTGAGTTTCCATACCCGGCTGTTTAAAAGTAGTGTAGTCAGCAGGATTTGGCTGCTTGGTCCTCACTTGCCACTTCTTGTGCACTCCCTCCTCTCTTTTCCAGTTCTCCTTCAAGGCTCCCCTTGTTGTCCTTTACTCTTCTCACCCATCTGCCTCCTTTCAGAGCAGTTTTCCCTGCTGGCCAATTTTTGTTTTATCCTTGGTATTACTGTCACAGCCTCAACAGTTACACGGTTTTAAATGGTAGCCCAAATAAAAAAAGAGCTTATTTTCTCACATTATAAAGAACATGAAGGATGAAGGACCATCTGCACAATGTCATCTTGTTATTGAGATTGTTATGATATCTGTTTTATGACCTCCATTTTGCGGTCACAACCAACCTGTTTGTATGAACTCTGGTGCATTTACCTGTTTCGTTTGATGCGTTTAGACTGTGGTGGAGGCTGTCAAAGTTTGCTGTGTTTGTTTCCTGCTTCATATCATGGAAAAAGATGCCTTGTTATTACCATTCCTCATTAGTCATAACGTGAGGTCAAACACAAACCTGGGCTGGTAGATCTCATAATGAGTTATAACTTGGTGAGCTCTTTGACACTGGCATAGATAAATAAACCGATCAGGTGTTGGGGTGCTGTATGACTGACTGTCAGTCAACTTAAGTTGATTTCCCTGTGTGTCCATGACGTGAGATGACGTCATTAAAGCATACCACAATGACTGTTCCCTGTCAGTCCTTATGAATTCACGCTTTACAGTCAGTGTTAACATGACCCGATTAAAAAAAAAAAAAGGGCAAAAATGTGTAATGTGGATACAGTTTAAAACCTTTTAACAACACTTCAGGAAGCCTGCAGCAGTCTGACTCAACTATTGATGAAGCAGCTTCCTTTTCCTGATGTTTTACATTCTGAGTTAAAATCGCTTACTTTGAAGTATTACTGCCTTGCAGCATTATAAAATGAAGTTACTGCATAGCTGAATAACTTAACAGCTTTACAGGAGTGTTTTTGTTTTTTGTTTTTTTTACAGAGAAATAGATTGTTAGCAATGCCACGACAGCAGGTATGACCCTGCAGTTGTAGTCTCATCTACCTAGGACACTGTTCTTGGCAGATTCCACTTCCCATGCTGTGGCTTTTCTTACTGCTGCTGTCAAGAATAAGGAAGTGAAATGAGGGGAAGGAGGGAATGAAAGCCAGAGAGGCTTATTGAATACATAAATCACTTCCTCGATAGAGGGTATGTTGTTTCATTGCTAATGGATCTCTTCCACTGCTCCGTAAATCACAGCACACACAACCGTACTACTCAGAGGCAGGATTCCTATGTAGGCAAAGCGAGGTGGAAGACATTATTCTGTTGCTTTCAATTTTGTTTTCCTAATTTCCTCCCATTTTCTCTTGCAGGGATTTTGGGTTCATGCAGAATTGCAAAGCAAGCAGTATTTAGGTTACTGCTCTCACTCCAACCTCTCTCCTGTCTGGGTAAATGGGCACTTACTCAGCTCGGTGGGGGTGGCATTAATCCCTGACGCTGAGCAAAGTCACCAAAAGTTCATATCTGACCAGGCAGCCATAATGTCCCAGCTTGTCCTTGTGAATTATTTCTTAAAACTATAGGAAATCAGATCTGAATTCAGGTTATTTTCACAGAGAGCCTAAGTATTCATCTCATGGAGAAAATTATATCATCTAAAAATACTATTTGAAGTCGAGTTTTCTCATTGTCATCCATCCTGTGCTACAGTGATAAAATCACAATATTGGAGTTCACATTTGGTTAATAAAAAGAAAAATGAGCACATTTTTTGCACCAAAAGAGTCTGTTTACAGATGTGCATCTTATCTTGTATCCCGTATTCCTCTCATTGCAGTAATCACCACTCCTTCGCTAAGTCTCCGTCTCATGTCAACTATCAGATTAACAAGCTCACAGTTAAACACACACATTAAAGGAAGCTCTGATGGCAACAGAAATAGTCCACATAGTCCAATAGTCCGCAAAGCAATATTTCACTGTTTCAAGTTTTAAATGAACAAAAATGAAAAAATAGAAGAAAAAAAAAAAACATAGGAAGGTGCTAAAGTGACATTTCCTGGGGTTAATGACAAAGCCACAGAGACAGATAGCTATTAATAGAAAATGTAAGATTTTAACTTTATTTAAACACTGATCTGAAAAGATCTTCAGGGTCTGTTAAGGTATAATCTCAAAGATCTCAAATCTCATATCACTGGATGATGTAACACAATAGTGGTTAGGCCTATGGCCCACTGATGAAAGCCTGCAGCATTTGCAACCTTGGTGTCTTTGGTGACCGTTTTTGGAAAAATCACAAGCAGTTAGGCTATAAACAAGGTTTTTAATGTAACAGACTTGCTCGTCAACTCACTTGTGTGTGAAGTGGCACATTGTTCTGGTCTCTCTCTCTTACTATTTCCTTACAAACTGTAAGGTTTTGATGGTGGTAAACCTCTACTAACTGGATGTACCGGGCGGCATTGAGAAGCCAAGCATGAGAAAACAGTAACGAAACAACAAGCCGAGAGGGATTTTTTCTTCCAGAGCTCTAGCTTTTCTTTAATTATGGCCATGTACAAAAAAATACAGCTCTCACCAAAAACAGCCGGACAAAGGAATCATCCAGGTGCAGCAGAATGTCAACCAATTGTAGCAGCAGAGCCGAGGAGTCCTTCAACCTCTGACACCAAATGTCTACTCTTCACTCAACCCCACACAACTCACCCTGCACTGATTTCCCACCTGACTCTTATCCCTGAGGCTCCTCCCACCCCAGTGAAATCAATTAACCTTATTTACATCCTTTCCTCTAAACATTTATTTACATTTAACATACATGCAGTGCAAATAGTTACAGCCTGATACAAGATAAATACATAACAGCAAGAAAATGCTAAACAGAAACCAAACCCTAACACAAATAACCTATACCCCCTCTCCTTTCCTTTCTCTGATCCCTCCACTCAGCCTAATCAAACGATTGGCAGCTGCTGGAGTCCTGTGGCTGCCTCCCATGTGTGCACTCCATGTCAGCACGCCACCCAGAAATGGACCTCAATGAAAAAAGGCAATTAGAGAGAGTCTTCACAATATTAAAATAAAATTAACTTCCTGTATCGGACTAGTAAACTTCATATACAGACACATGTGTATGTTACTTTCACCTTAGTGAGGGGGATGCTTTCCAGCTCCCTCACACTTCTCCTCCCCTCCGGCAGGCTCGCCAACCACGTTGCGAGACAAAAAGTCAGCCACCGTGTTCTGCTTCCCTGGCCGGTAATGGATGGAGAACCGATATGGTTGTAGAGATAGGAACCAACGGGTGATCCGGCTGTTGGTATCCTTCATGCGCTCCAGCCATTGCAATGCTTTATGGTCCGTTTCCAGGTTGAACTCTCTCCCAAGTAAATAGTACTTGAATGTGTCGATCGCCCACTTAATGGCCAAACACTCCAACTCCACTGCAGAGTATCTGGTCTCCCTGGAAAACAACTTCCGGCTGATGTAAGCCACTGGTTTCTTCTCTTCTCCTTCCCCTTGTAGGAGAACTCCACCTATTCCTCGGTTCGACGCATCTGTCTGGACTGTGAAAGGTAAATCAAAGTTCGGGCTTTGCAGCACCGGCTCCTGACACAGGGCCTGCTTGAGGTCCTGAAAGGCCTTTTCCTGCTCCTCACCCCACATCACCTTAGTTTTTGTAGTGCTGGTTAAATCAGTTAAGGGTGCAGCCCTCGCTGAAAAGCCTGGAATGAAACGCCGATACCAGCCCACTAGACCCAGAAATGACTTCACCTGTTTCCTGGTGGTTGGTCTCTCTCTTGCTCGGATCGCTTCCACCTTATCCTGCACCGGCTTGATGACACCTCCTCCGAGGACATAACCAAGATACTGTGTCTCCTGCTTAGCCACTGCACACTTCCTCGGGTTGATGGTCAGGCCCGCTTTCTTGATTTCCCTCAGCACCTTTGCCACATGGCTCAGATGTTCCTGCCAAGAGTTACTGTATATCACAATATCATCTAGATAAGCGGCTGCGAAGGTGTGCATACCTGCCAATACTTTATTCATCAATCTCTGGAAGGTTGCAGGGGCCCCATGAAGACCAAATGGCATCTTGGTAAACTGCCAAAGCCCCTGAGGTGTTCTAAAAGCAGTCAAAGGTCTAGCAGCATCAGACAATGGCACCTGCCAGTAACCTTTGCAAAGGTCGAGAGTGGTAATAAATCGTGCTTGGCCCACCCGCTCAATGAGATCATCCAGTCGTGGCAGAGGATAAGCATCAAACTCAGATTGTGCATTTACCTTTCTGAAGTCGATGCAAAACCTGATGCTCCCGTCTTTTTTTATTACCAAGACAATGGGATTACTCCATTCACTGGTAGAAGGCTCAATTACACCCAGCTCCAGCATGACCGTCACTTCCTCTTCCAACACCGGCACCAACTTCTGTGGGATGCGGTACATCCGCTGCCTGATAGGGGTGCAGTCCTTTAATCGAATGTCATGTTCCACCAGGTTTGTTGCCCCTGGCCTTTCCTGAAATAAATCTGGTGGGACAATAGCTTGCAAGTCTTTTTGTTGGGTTAGAGAGAGATGAGAGAGGTCTAGGGATTTAGAGTTAGAACTAGCTAGAGCCAACTCACCCACAATGTCATCCTCTTCTTCCTCCATTCGCCGAACAAACATCTGTTGTTGGGGTGGAATTTCTCGAGTTTTCCACTCCTTCAACAGGTTGATGTGAAATGTCTGCTTTGGATTTCTCCTCTCTAACATCTCAATCTCGTAGGTTGTCGGGCTCAGCTTTTTCAGCACGGTATATGGACCCTGCCATTTTGCCAGCAACTTATTCTCAGCTTTAGGAAGAAGTAGTAGTACCTGCTGACCTGGGCTGAAAGACCTCTCCCTAGCTGCCTTATCGTACCAGGTTTGCTGTCCGCTCTGAGCCTTCTCCATATTCCTCCTCACCAGCTTGGTGGTCTGCTCCATCCTCTCTCTCATCTGCAGGACAAAGGCCAGGACGCTAGTTCGCTTCTCCTGAGAACCCACCCAGGACTCCTGTAGCACGTCAAGGGGACCTCTCACCTGTCTGCCATAAAGGAGCTCAAAAGGTGAAAAACCGGTTGAAGCTTGAGGCACCTCCCTGTAGGCAAAAAGGAGATAAGGGAGCCACTTGTCCCAGTCTTTGGCGTTAGTGGAGATGAACTTCTTCAGCATGCTTTTTAGAGTTCTGTTGTACCTCTCCACTAAACCATCGGTCTGGGGGTGGTAAGGGGTGGTCCGAATACTCTTAATGCCTAACAGCCTATACACCTGCCTGAGAATGTCTGACAGAAAGTTTGTCCCCTGATCGGTCAAAATTTCAGATGGAATACCAACTCTAGAAAAGAGCTGCAGTAAGGCATATGCTATTTGCTTGGCAGTGATGTCTCGGAGGGGAAATGCTTCAGGATATCTAGTACTGTAATCACAAATTACAAGTATGTAGCGATGACCTGACTGTGTTCGCTCTAAAGGGCCGACAATATCCATAGCTATTCGGCTAAATGGAACATCAATGACAGGAAGTGGCTGCAATGGGAATTTGGGAACCCTCTTATCCCCTGTTAACTGACAAACTGAGCAAGACTGACAATACTCCTGAACCTGTGTGCTCAATCCTGGCCAGTAAAATCTGCTCGCTATCCTATCCAAGGTCTTCTTAGTCCCTAGATGACCTGCCCATGGAATGCTATGGCCTAACTGTAGCACCTGTTCCCGCAGCCCTTGCGGAACAACCAGCCTTTCCCCATCATCTCGATCTGCCTTGTAGTACAGCACCTGGTCTCTGAGAAAATAACCCTCCCCTGCCACCTGGCCCTGCTGTACTGCCTTTGCTTGCTTAAAGAAGTCCTGCAAGGATTCATCCTGTCTTTGTAGCTGTACAAAATCACAACTTTTTCCAGCCTCCCCATCCTCTAGCTCTTCTAGCCCTGAGCCTATTCTTACAGTCCCTGCCATTTTCTCTTGCCTTTTTTGCCTCCTACTTTTCCTTGTTTTTACAGCTCTATCTAGGAGATCCTCATCAAAAACAGGTAACTCACTGAGAACATTTGGATCCTGCTCAGTTGAACCTTGAATCTCTGGACCCTGCAAATTCTCATCTGGCCCTGTCTGGCTCCTACTTAATTCCCCTGCCTCCCTTCTCTGGGTCCGCATCTGTGACCTAGTGACAATGTTAACTGGTCTACATGACTGAACCAACTCCTGCAGAATGGGAATATCCTGCCCTAGGATAACCTGATGAGCCAAGCCGTCTATGACCCCTACCGGCACAAGGTACGTTTGCCCCGCTACCTCCAGATACACCGCTGTCACAGGATAAACTCTATGGTGACCATGTACACAAGAAATATCCAAAACTGGCTTCCCTAGAGAACCCTCATTTTGCACCAGTGATGAATGAATCAATGTCTGCGTACTACCAGTATCAAGGAGAGCTTGGGCTAATTTGCCATTTATTTTTACCTTCGTGACCTGCTGCTTTCCCACCCAACAACTCTCCCTCTGATTGGGCCTGGGAACAGTGCAAAAATGTGCAGCTTTAGCTTTTCTAACTGGACATTCTGGCTTAATATGACCCTCCTGACCACAGTAGAAACAAACAGGGTTAGCAAATGACTAACTTACCAGAAACTACTGATTTTTCTGGTAGCCTCTCTGACCCTGGCTCCCTAGGACCACTTCCACCCCCTGACCCAGATGGCTTACCCCGAGCTGCGCTGGATTTATTGGAAACTTCAAAACGATAGTTCTTGGACCCTCTCCGGGCTGCTAGGAAGGTCTCGACTAGTTGAGCTGCTTCTCGTGCCGACTCTGGATCCCTTTCCTTCACCCAGACTCTCAATTCTGGAGAGAGGGAGCGGTAGAATTGCTCTAACACGAGGATCTCTCCAATCTGGTCTTTGGTCCTCTTCTCCGGCTGAAGCCACTTGTTATACAAGTCTTTGAGTCTATTATAAAACTCTCTCGGGCTCTCATAGGGGCGAACATCAGGCTCTCTGAACCTCTGCCGGTAAACCTCTTCATTGATTTCATATTTCAAAAGAATGGCTTCTTTTACCTTCTTGTAATCCGATGTTTCATCCGCGGCCATGGCCACATATGCTGCTCGAGCCTTCCCCGTTAGATGCGGAATCAGCCTCACTGCCCAATCGACCTCCGGCCACTGATATGCTACTGCCAGGCGCTCAAAGGTGGTCAGGTACTGCTCAATATCATCTCCCTCATCCAGTCGAGGAACTGCTGCCTGTCCCCAGCCTCTACCTGTTAACTCCCTATGGCCCCTGGATTGGGACACCTGCTCTCCTTCCTGCTGCGGTGGCGGTGGTGGTGGTGTACCCCCCGGAGTTTGGTTCTCTGCCCTCTGCTGCTCCTCCAGTTCATCTCTCAGATTATTCACTTGGATTTGCACAAGGCGCCATCTTTTGTCTTGTTTAACAGTTTCTCTTTCCCACCTTTCACTCAGGTCACGTTGGAAGTGAAGACATTGCTGCAACATGCCAGTAATTGAGTCCCTCTCAGCAGGCCCGAGGGGGTCCTCCCCATGGTGTATGCTCACCGGCACCCCTCCTACAGCACCCTCTTCTGGGCTGTCTTCAACAACTTCGGTCCTTGTGACTTTAGTTTGAGCTTTAGGTCCCATACTGTCAGCTCTCTGTGCTTTACTTCTTCACTTTAGCCGCATCTCATCCCACTTCTGACACCAAATGTAAGGTTTTGATGGTGGTAAACCTCTACTAACTGGATGTACCGGGCGGCATTGAGAAGCCAAGCATGAGAAAACAGTAACGAAACAACAAGCCGAGAGGGATTTTTTCTTCCAGAGCTCTAGCTTTTCTTTAATTATGGCCATGTACAAAAAATACAGCTCTCACCAAAAACAGCCGGACAAAGGAATCATCCAGGTGCAGCAGAATGTCAACCAATTGTAGCAGCAGAGCCGAGGAGTCCTTCAACCTCTGACACCAAATGTCTACTCTTCACTCAACCCCACACAACTCACCCTGCACTGATTTCCCACCTGACTCTTATACCTGAGGCTCCTCCCACCCCAGTGAAATCAATTAACCTTATTTACATCCTTTCCTCTAAACATTTATTTACATTTAACATACGCAGTGCAAATAGTTACAGCCTGATACAAGATAAATACATAACAGCAAGAAAATGCTAAACAGAAACCAAACCTAACACAAATAACCTATACCCCCTCCTCCTTTCCTTTCTCTGATCCCTCCACTCAGCCTAATCAAGACGATTGGCAGCTGCTGGAGTCCTGTGGCTGCCTCCCATGTGTGCACTCCATGTCAGCACGCCACCCAGAAATGGACCTCAATGAAAAAAGGCAATTAGAGAGAGTCTTCACAATATTAAAATAAAATTAACTTCCTGTATCGGACTAGTAAACTTCATATACAGACACATGTGTATGTTACTTTCACCTTAGTGAGGGGGATGCTTTCCAGCTCCCTCACACAAACAAAGAAAACATTGATGACTACAGGTGATGAAACTTAAAACTGAAACTGAAGTTTCAGAAATGAAAGTTTGAGATTATAACTTTATGTCACTCTTTAAGATTTTGTGCAGCTTTAACTTTCTACGATCTTTATCCACTGAATATATTTTTCCTTATCCATGCGAATATGAGCTCTAATTGTGATCTGTGGCTCTGTTTTCTTGGTCTTTTAATGATCCTTAAAACAGAGAAATCGGGGCTTTTTCAGAACCTTTTAGCACCCTCTTTCGTTTTTTAATTTGCTCATGTTGTCTCTGCAGTTTGGGCTTTGAAATAATGAGCCAGATTCAATCAGATGTGCGTCGTTCCTGCCTGCTGCTTCTTAAAGGTTGCCGCCGATACTGACCCAATCTGTCTGCTTTCTGCGAGGGGTGACTTTGGCTTTGTGCTCCCGGGCTCCTGACTCCTCATGCTTCACTAGCCTTACTGCAGCGATTGCTCAAATCCCTCAGGTGGAAAAAGCTTCATTAGAAGGGGGAGACAGTTAATGAACTCTGACCCCGTGTCTGCATCTGACATGGCACTGTCACTCCCAACTTTCACTACTTAGCCACCCTTCAGCCACCCCTGTAGACCATGGCTACATATGAGGTGGCACTTCGAGAAATCAGCTGTCTAGAAAAAGGTGACAGTTAATCTCGGTCTCGAACAAGGCATGTGGTCATTAAGGATGTATGAATGGAGCTACTTCCACAGCATCTTGCAGAGTCATAATGCTACTTAATGTTCTTTGGTAACATGTTTTAGCTTTGGGATAAATAGCTGGCCATTCTGTGTGCAGGGATATTTTCTAATCAAATTAGTTTAGTTACTGCTGTGTGCCACAGAGCTTGGCAGGTGTCAGGGGGTAAAATGTTTTATAATTTATATCCACAAATTAGTCATTTGAACCCTTGGATGAATAATTCATTCCCTTAAATTACTGTACTACCTCCATCACATTATAATCTGTTCTTTTAAATGCCTAAATGATGCCCTTAAATGACTCACCTAATTGCCTCAGATTTACATTAAGTCATTATAGTATTAGAAAATGAAGTTACATATTGCTGTGGCGCTGGGTGTGTTGCGTGTTCAGAGGGTGTGGAGAACCTTCAATCCACTGTTTGTGATAGGAAGAGTTTTTTCTTCCAATAAACCCCGATTAAGAGTGTCATTTAGTTGACCCAGATTGATCATAAATAGTAAGTCAAGGAAGCCAAAAGCATACCTCCATCTGACTGTGGATAAACAATCATGCAAAAATATCTATGGATAAGAAAAACAACATGAACCATGAAACTACAAGAGCAGGACAGATTCATATTTTGAAGACTCCCCCTCTGTTCTATACATCAGTTATCCTCTCACAAACTAATGACAATTTGTCCTGTCACTGAAAGGACAATGTACGTAGCCGGCCCCTCTGTTGGAAAACCTTTCTTTTGTGCAAATTCATTTTTGCAAAAGACATTTTCCACATTACTCTGACTTCTGGAGATGGCCTTGTGAATGGAGTTGGAGAGGGCAATGCAGTGGGTCTCATCCATTGTAATTGTGCTGGCTTTCACCCTTTTGCTACCCTGGAACGATGACTTTCTCATACTGGTAATTTAATTTATTGAAATTTATTTGCCCCTGCTGCTCTTAATTAATATATTTTACTCGTACTGTGGCTCTTTGTATTTTTTGTAAGACTGACATGCACTTTGCTCTTTAATTTATAGAGACACAAAAGCACAAAAGAAACCCCTGACATTTCAGGGATGTCAGAATATGAGTCTGATTAGTTCAGCCCTTTCAGCGATACAGTACAGTTATTAGCTCTTTTCAGGGTTCTAGTTTTGTTTGAATGCCTATGTACTCTTTTGTTTGTCCGGGACAAAGGTCTAAAAAACTGCTGGGGGGAGGAGAAGTTACTCTAGCAAGTTATTATTTGTGGTTCAATTTGCGCACACCCCGTATACTGTAGTGAATCATACGGTGGGTTTGAGGGGCAAAACACAACATTTCAGAAAACACCACAGCGTTTCCGAAAACACAGCAAGATTTCACAAAACACAAAGACATTAGAGAAAAAAACTACATTTTATAAAACAGAAAAAGTGGGATGACACGTTTCGACAAAAGGTCCCCTGGTGACAATTTGGTGTTGTTTCTATTATGAATTGCTCTCAGCAGTGTCCTTGCACAAATTTTGAAATGAGTTAGAAAGGATTGAAGGACAAATTGTAATCATAAGGGAATGTTTTAACAAAGGACAGTCATATGATGTCATTCTCAATATGCTTTCAACATGTCATGACATTCAAATATCTTGTAAAGCCCTGAAAGCATGTTTAAAGAATTAGGACTGAGGAGACAGGGCAGCTACTCAACGAGTGAAGTCAGAAGGGCCATCTTAGAGCTGTGTGGATCTGGACTGATGTTTGTATGCATAACTATGTAGCATATTTGCTTATTTAAAAGTAGCTGCCACGTCTCCTCAGTACTTATTCTTTCAAATGTGCTTTTTAGATTTACAGGACATTTAAAAGTAATGATATGTTGAAAACATATCAAGAATCATGGTTGTTAAAATATTATATATGAATTCAATCTCCTCCTCCATCCTTTAAAGTTTAAAAATGTGTGCAAGGACACTACTGAGAGCAGTTCACAATAGAAACAGGAAATGAGACTGAAATGTTGCCAGGGGCTTGGGTTCTGTCCAGTCACAAAGAATGAGTGTTGTCCCACCTTTTCGGTAATCTTAGATGTTGTTTTTTCTCAAATGTCATTGTGTTTTGTGAAATGCTGTTACTAGGACCAGTGGATGCATCACTGGCAACATTTTCTGCAGGACTACCGTCTTTTTGGTTGGTGGAACATGTCTCTGTGTGGACCGTGCATGAATTTGGTTTGCTTCTTTTGTTTGTTTACAGTTGTGCAAATTAATATCGCCCTGAATACATAATACTCTCATCCCTAACATATCATGCAGGAGCTGGACTGAGTGTAAAATGGTAGAAATGTATTTTAAACCACCAGATTCCTGTCTCAGACTATACCTACTGAAGTAAAAGTATTTAAAATTACTTTCAAGCTTAAAAAATACCCTCCACACTTTTAATCCACCACCCCTCCACACCTCTCACATTATCTGGCCTTTTGCTTATTTTATTCAAGGGCAAGAAAGATGAGTGACTGCATATTGCCAACAACAACAAGAGTCATTTGAAAGTTTTGATTACCAATCTACTGCCTGTATGGCCAGATGGGTTTGGAGCTCAATGCATGAATTAGTCTATTAGTGTTGAATTGAATGAGATGTTATTTACAGCAAGGCATCCTTCCGGGCACACTTTGTGGTCTGACCTTCACATTAGGACAGCTGCTCAACAAATTGCAGACTCTGCAAGTTTTTGTCTCGACTTTTTTTATTTATTTATTTTTTTCAATTTTCCAGTAGTTGTTGGCCTTTGGATGTCTCTAATTGACTTGATAATGTATTTGTCGTATGTGCATGTGTGTCTGTATGTCCACAGTGCTTTAAATAATTTAAAAAGCTACATAACACAATATGTTGTGGACTTGGTGAATTTGGTGGGAAAACAAAAGCGTTGTCATCCCATATGTTTGGCTCCTCATGGTCTTCTCCTCATGTTCTTTGAGTAAAACAGACCTGCAGCGGGAAGGTCTCCAGATGGCCAGGCTGAACAGTACGATTGCACTGGGATCACTGCCGTATGTATAAATGTATCCATTTGACCATTTTGTTGGTAATGTTAGTTTGCCATGTAAGAGATGTGCTCCCGTTTGAAGAGGCAATCCTACGCATGGCTGAACCCCCTCCCTTTCATACACCCTCTCTGTCTAAACTGAACTAAAATGGGAGATAGCTTTGATCCCTTATGAACACATTATTTTCACCTTACACAAATTATTTCCATCCGTTTCCCTTTCTTCTGTCTGTGAAAAAAATCTGAAATATCTGACCATAAGGGTGTTCCTGTCTGAACAGTTAAAAAAATATCTACCCTCTCTCTGTACAATAGAAATCCAGCTAGCCCAGGTTCAGCGAGGCAGTCAGTCGTACAATGGGTGGCATCTTTCCATAGGGAGAAGAATGATTTGTAATTTCGGGTGAGCCCACAGCTTGGAAATTGCACTTCTATCACACCACCACCCTCACTGGTGAATACTGACAAGCCCATATCTTACACTCAAACAAACTGTCGTCCTGAATAGTATAGAGAGGGAGGGACGTAGATATGAGAGATTTGTAGTACACCGTTGTAGCAAAGGAATGGGGGGACTCTGCCATGTCCTTGTGGAGCTCCTAAGGACAGCATATTAAATGTCATTGCCCCTTAATCATTCACTGCATCCTGGTGCCGACTCTTTATGCACTGTCGCTTTCTATCCAGGGACAATGGACTGTTTTAAAGTCCCCTTCAGCCACTGTGCGACCATATGGTCCTAAATAGTGAGACGTCAGATTGAGCCTAAGCTGCAGCGTGGAGTACTTAAAGTTGGGACCATGACGCAGTTTTTATTACTGCACAAAGGTGCTCACACATGCACGCCCACCCACTCACCACTCACACACACACTCACACACACTGAAACGTGATTTCTCAGTTTTAAAGATGCGTTCAGAATTAATTAATCTCTATGTTAATATTTAATATTTATGCAGAATTTAGCTTACGTTACTTTGAATGTTGATGGAGCCCAAACGTTAGCACAGTCCTGACTGATCCAAACTCCATTCAGAAAGCAAACAACATTTTACTTGTCGACTTGCGGACAGACCTGAAAAAAAGCCTAAATATAGACTACAAATCGACATCATGATAGAGTTATTTCGGCATCAGTTTGGTCTGTTTATTGCTGTTAAATCAGAGCAAAATCAGTTTACTTCAAGCTCATGTGGAGTTCGCTAAGCTAACATCAACAAACGACCGGTACACAGCACAGACTCACAACTCGACCAAAGCGACACATCTCATTTGTGATATTCTGTCTAGTTCACTCTCCATTAGTGTTTTCATCCAGATAACGTCTTTCTGCTGAGCCTCTCGGTGAAAGCTATAGACAAACAGTGATAGATAAAGCATGCTAGCATCCTGTCTTGTGTGCGTCACATCACTGTTTTGGCCAATTGTGAGTTCATCTACCAGCAAAAGCAACATGGTGCTGACTGCAGATGACTTAATGGTATTTTGTGAATCTTACATACAGAACCTGAAACATATATATATATGCATCATTATTTATTATGCATGTATGTATCATTATGACATCCTACTTTTGATACAGATGTACAGATGACTCACAAATGAAAGGAAAAACCTTAATAAATGACTGGAGAAACCTAAAGAATGCAGTTGCCTACACAGTGGCATGATGGGTCACTGAACTTTTTGATGCATATGAAAATAATGTGAGTCATATGTTATGGCCTTTGCAGTAACCAGATCTCACTCCAGCTGAGAACCTGTCAGAGATTTTGGACTCTCTCAGCCACCATGAACAAAACTCCAGATGAGGGAATATCTTTTGGAAGAATGAAGTTCATCCCTCCAGTAGAGTTTAACTTGGAGAGTCAATGCCAAGGAGCGCTGAAGTTATTATGGCAGCAGGTGGTGGCTCAACACCTTACTAATACTTTATGATGTTTTTTCTTTTAATTTGTCATCTGTCTGTACACAGGGGCATGTCATAAATCACTCCTGACACTCTCACTTTTTTTTCAGATTTTTAAATGGTGACTCAAACACACACACATATGACAACAGGGACTAGCCTTACCCATGACCTGGTTGTTGACATTATATAGTAACAGCAAAACCTATTACATTTTTCCATATGGTCTGATTTGTTGTTTTTCCTGCTTTACATTTTCACCCTTAATTTCACTTTCAGAAATCTGTCAGCATTATATCTGTCTCAAAACAATGCAATGTAATATTAATAATGTATGGACTATTGTTTTGTGTGATTAACAGGAGGAGGGGGTCAAGTTGTGATTTGCGTTTGTAAAACCCATGACTGTGTCTTATGATAGGAAATGTAGGGACGTAGATGTGGTTGCCTGTACTATGGATGATGAAATGTCTGAGTAGATGCAGCTCTTTCTTTCAAGGTAATGAATGTACTAAATACTGTAAAAGCCATTTTTATTCAGCGTAGATATTTCACCGCTCTATTGGATTAAGGATATACTCTGGTGGTAGGACTAAAATGCATTGCTGTTGTCAGTGTGGTTTCCTTGAGGTGCTTGAAGATTTGCTTCTGCAGTCCAATTTTATGCCGATTGGATGAATAGGAGTCAGTTAGTGTGAATCTGATATCTGAATCTGTGTATGCATGTTAAATCTGGGAACAGCTCGTGTATAATTGTATGCTGGGATAGGCTCCACTACAGTGTGACCCAAAATAGGTCAAATAGTATATAAAATTGATGGATGTGGGGCTGCAATTTAAGATTATTTTCATTATTAATTAATCATCACGCAGCTTTATGAGACATCTTCACACCAGAGTTCATATCCCAAAGAAACTCGAAGAAAAGCAGCACATCCTCTCTTCTGAGAAGCTGGAATTAATGATTGGAACAATTTAAGCTAACTCTACAGGACTGAGTGTGCTGAGACCTTAATTTCAAGATATCCTCCTTTCTCTTCCCCATCTGTCTTGTCACTGTTAAACCAAAGGGAAAAATATCCTTAACAATCAGTATAGAGTTGCATTTGTACTAAACTAATGCGTCTTAATTTGCCTCTATAGTTTCTATAGTAGTCTTAAATAACTAGCTTCGCCCCCGGCTTGAGAAAACTTTTTAAATTAGAATTTACCCTCGACTGCAGTCAAGGTCATTGCATGATTGGCAGGCCCATCGTGCTCTTTCAATACGACAGTGCTGTGATCCACAAATTTACCTGAGACATACAGTACATAGATCCCCTGGTTAGTATGGAACAGCTTGAGTCGTTGATTGCTTTGTCCTCTGCACTCATTTTCTCATGAATCTAATTTAGTATCTCAGAGGTGAAGAGGAAGGAGGAGGTCATAGATGGCAGTTCACAGTTATAGCTCTTTTGAGGTGAACATGCTTTTTTTTGAGTTTTAAAATACATGCAAAGAGATGTAACATAACATCTGTGTTGGAGTTCACATTCTTTACAGCACTCACTGTTCCTATATTTGCTGTTGTTGTGTTGTTGTATCTATAAGTCAAAAGAAACAAAAATCAAATGAACAACACAAAACCAGTTATTTGTAATGTGAAATGTTCGCTGTGCTGCCAGTCCTACTTGCCCCGGTCTGCAGGCTGTCACATTTTCAGCTCATAGTTTTGGTTTGATGGTCTCTCTCTTTCTCCTGTTAATAAGACCCAATGATTATCCCTCTGCCATGTTTGTTGAATGAAGTGCCATCACTCTTTCCTGCCTTCCATGCCATCACTGCTTTGCTGACAGTGACAGCCCTGCTCCGCCTGTTGAAAGAAAATAACAGGCCTCCGTGGCCTTGTGTCATGCTGTGAGTGACAGAGATCACCGGAAGATAGATTTCAGTCAATATTCCATAAACACGTTCGTACCACCTCCAACTATGAGCAGAGATAAACAGATTAAAGTAATTTATGGGATACGCCACAAAATTCTTTTTGATTATTGAAAATCATTTCTGAAGAAAATCTGTTGATACTGGACAATTCTGCAGCACATGATTTTATTTACAACACCAACCCTTTCATCAAGATCTCTCTTTATTATTCATTTTATGATAAACACACTTGTGGTCAATGCTCAAACTTTAAAGTGAAATATAAAAAGTTGTAAATGTAAATAAAGTTATATCTTGCATATAAAAAATTCAAAGCAATATTCCAAATCATTAAGTTTAGGCCCACCGTGGGGACAATGATGTAATTCATTCATGTAGTTCATTAAAAATATTTGTGCTTCCATGTTTATGTAGAGAAAGAAAGAGAAGAAATAACGATAGCAAGTTTTCGTTTAGTCTGTCAGTCAGATTGAAGAGTTTAATAGAAGGGTTTGAAATGTAGGGCTACAACTAATGGTTGTTTTCATTTACAATTAATCTGTTAATCATTTTCTTGATAAATCAGTTAGTTGTTTGTTCCAGAAAAATGGTGAAAAATGTCGATCACTGTTCCCCAAAGCCCAAGGTCAGTAAATGACACAGTAAATGAGTCATTAAACTATCAGTTTACTGGAGCACAGAACTGAAATGTTTTTTTCTGTTTCCTTAGACTCCCTGTGGAGGCAAACATTTAAAGATACAAATAAGGTAAACAACTCAAACTTTTGCTGTCAAAATACCTTTTTAATAGTAATGTATATGCTTTTAGTTAAAAAACTCTTTTGCCAACTTTTTCCCAAGGTTTCATGTAAACCCAACAGCCTATTACTTTCTCTCCCTCCAGCTGCAGCCCTCCTGATGTTTGAATGAGCGTTGCCAACTGCAAACCCAGCAGGAACACCAAACCTTGCATCAAAATGAGGCTCTGTAATGACCACTTAGTACTCCAAAGAAACTCCAAGTGACTCTGTTGCTGCTACAGCAGGAAACAAATGCATCCACAAATAATTTGATATAAACTTTCCTCGCAGATTAAATCAATTTATGGACGTCCTGGGTTGGTTAGTATTTTGAATGGACGGTGTTTAAATAATGTTCATTAAAGTAAAGACTATGTTTGAAACAGACAAATACACCAGAAAACCACAAAGTGAGTGAATATCCAAACTTATTTAAAATAAAAAAAGCCACATGGAAGAGTCTATTTATTCAGGTACAGGCATAAAAATTGAGCAGGCTTATCTGTCATACAGCGGTCTACTGCAGACACGTTGATGACAATGATTTTTGCTCACGCTTCAGATTACAGACTTTATATTGCATTATGCACCCAATAGGCTCAGTTAGAGAGAGGAAATATAAGAGCAATAACAAGGCATTTCTATTTCCAGGTTACTTGTTTCCCCTTATGTCCCAAAATGACATCATCTGATGGAGCTCAGTCTCTCTCTAGCTTCTGCATACACACGCACTCATTTGCATTTGGACCACACAGGCATGCTTCTCCTCACCTGGCGCGACCCCGGCGTTAAGTCTTTCCTTGGAGACACAATCATGTGAGGACAGAAGGCACAGATCAGTAAGGGGAACCATGGGGCAACTTTGCATTGCACTCAGCTCTCCTTTCTTTTTGTCCTTGCCTTTACAATCAAAGCCACGGGTGTCATGTTAGTAACTATGCTGTCTGAAGCCATCATCCTCTGCTACTTCTCCCTGTATGATTTGTTTGTGCTCGTTCACATTCAGCTGCAGCACCTGAAGCAGAGATCGTCTGGCACCAGGCTAAGACAGAGCACAGCTGCACGGGAAGCGTTTGACTGCAGCGTTAACACCTCCAACTCCCACCTCCAATTAATAGATCCATTATTACAAAGCAGCACTGAGAATAAAGTGATGTGCCGTCACAGGTCATGCTAAGGTAAAATCAATTAATACTTGATCAGCCGTCGTTATTTCAAGGAATTGCTCCACATGAATGCAGATAAGGGTAGCCGGCTTGGTGTAAGGGTATGATAATGAAAAGGAGTCTACCCAGGCAGGGCGGAGCCGATTCTTGGACTGAGCAGACTGTTCAACACTTAAGAAATAACACCTGAATACTAAAACCTACTTTACATTAAATGAGCTATTTCTGGTCATTTGCTCCTCTCGATATTTTCACAACTGACACAGGCTGGAAATGTTTTTTTTTTTCTTCTCCCAGTTAACCCTCATGTTGTGTTCATTTCATGTTAAACAATTTTGTGTTCCTGGTCAAAAATGACCATTCCATTAAGACTCATCATAAAAACTACTATAATAAATATATTATCACTATTTGTTGTGTTAGATTTTTTTTATCAACTTAAATTCTTGTGAACATTATAAGTTTTGAATTTCTATTTGTTATTCATGGCCTGTATGCCTCATTGATCTGAGCTTATACATCTTGAATTTGAGTTCTAAAAAACATAATTTCTGGATTATTTTGACTTTAAGAAATAATCTGATGAAACATAGAATACACTGTGTTATCATCAGACTACTTTGGGTCAAAGTTACCAACAACATTTGTTTTGAAACCATTTAAAATTTTTCACATAAAGTCACATAAAGTCACATAAAGTAACACCTTTTGTGTTCCTGGTCAAAAGTGACCGGGAAGATTTTATTTGTGTACAAAGGAAATTATCCCAACACTACACTTAACAATTTCACAATATTCCAAGATCAATATCTCTAATAATACAGAACAACTGTTGTAATATGAGCACTATAAAATGGTTTAATACTTTTGTATGCTGTTTGTAAGAGATGTTTTTTCCTGGGGTTTCCCTCTTGCGTTGTTTTGCCTCCGTGTTTCACATTTTGAGCAGTGTAAGCCTCGGTGTACAAGAGAATGCCTTTTGCAAGTTATAGATGAAGCTCATATGAGCAACAGCAAGTTGTTGAGTGGTCTTTTTCAAAGCCGAAGTTACCACAACAACTAACACGAACCAAAACATTACAATGTTCATCAGTCTGTCAGTTTTTTTTCTGATAACAGAAAAAAACTGAAAACTGATATAAAATCAGGCTTCTAAACTTGGTGGAGTGGGTTAAGTCAAACTTCAAGTGGTGTTTTTTCTCATGCACATGTTGGACAAATTGTTGCATGCACCTTGCAAATATATTCATTGCATTTATGGCACGTTATGCTTGTTTTCACATCAGTTATTTCTTGGTCTGGATTATATTCTGTGTCATCTTCAGCTTCTGTCACTTCCTCCTCTAATCCATCCTCACTGCCAGTTTCCTGGCCTCTCTCCTCCTCACCAGTGTGGTGATCAAATATATAATCAAGAGCCTCACTTACGGTATATCGACCTGCCATGGTGCTGCCACATAATTGAACCGTGAGCAAGGCCTCATAAAAGCATTATATACCAAAGCTAAGAACTTTAGAGAAAAGTTCAGTATTATTGAAACTACGTTGCAGCTGTCTGTGAGAGCTGCCAACAGGTGTTGCTCCTGTGGGAGAGAAACTCTACTGGGCAAAGGTTTGCGTAGTGGTTAAAAGGGAACCCAAAGTGTGTGTGTGTGTGTGTGTGTGTGTGTGCATGTGTCCATCTGACAAATGAGGATGTACTTAAGCTCAGTTCAGCTTAAGATCAGAGTGTACAAAAGTTGAATAAAACACACAAACTTGTATGCAAATTAATACAATTTATTTTGTGTGTTGAAATCCTCTTTGTGGAACAAAGTCATGGAATCTTAAGGTCAGTCTGATCAAATTAACTACTTCTAACATTAACACTAACATTTTTCAGAGATAAAAAATTGGTCAAATTTGATCGGAAAAACAACATGAGGGTTAATTCAATCCCAAAACCTCGTACCAGTTACCCAAGTAAAAATATATGCAGCTTGACTAGGATTCAATAACATTTTGATTTCTTTTAGCTTTTTTTTTTTTTTTTTTTTATGTAGCAGCATAGAAATGTCATCTTTTTATGTATTGGGGTGCTGCTGTGAGGAGTGAGTGCCATGGGTGGCCAATCAGTGAGGGGAGGCAGGTTATAAGAGTCTTAGTCCTCCATCTGTCTCTCCCTCTGCGCTCCTGACTGACACGTCACATCCGGGTCAGAGGTGTCTGCCCTCGGCAGAGCGGCTGTTTGAGTGCCCGTGGCTTGTGTGTGTGTGTCACTTGGCCCTGTCATTGTGTGACGTAACTGCTGATGGCTGACCTGGGTCCCTCTCTCCCTCCCTCCTTCCTTGTGAGTATTAGCTTCTGTCAGAAGGTGACACTAATCAGCTGTTCTGCTCAACGCGTGTACAATCACCTGACTTGGACACAAGTTCACACAGCTCTCTGCTTGTACTTGTTTACACAGTGATAACATATTGCTCTAGGACGGTGGAAGAATTCTTAATTCGGGGTCAACCCGTTTGTTTTAAGTGAGTGAAGTTTGGGGTCACACTGCCCTTATTTTTGGATTATTTGTATTTTGTTTTTGTTTTTTTGTGGTTTAATTATTGTTAATTCAGTTGTTATACTTGCCCATTTGGTTTAATTAATTTTTGTTAATTTGAGTTTCTTTATGCAGTTGAGTTGTTTGTGTGGGGCAGGTAGGTTTTTGTGTTCCTTATGTAAATTGCAAATTTGATTTGGGTGGGCAGCTCCGCCCTTCGTCTCCGCCGGCCACCACATAAAGATAATATAAAGATAAGGAGATGGAAATTACACATTGAATAAAAAGCATGCATAAGAGTATACACATACTGTCAGTTGAGTGTGACAGCAGACAGCGACCTTTAAAGACTGATGAGAAAATGTCTCAATATGTCGGAGTCTGAGCCTGTCTCCTGCTGAATATGTTCTCTTGCATCTCATTATTGGACTCACCTCCAACACAAAGAGGTTATCGATTCTCTCTCAGCATCACAGTTGCTTCCACGTACTAGATTAAAGAGGAAAAAGGTACCTTAAATGAAGCCCTGTAATTTCTCTCATTACCACCCACCTCAAGTTTGAGGCTAGTGCCTTTGAAGAAAAAAACTTTCAAATTAACTAAGGTGAGCCGAAGGACACAAACTTCCTACAGGGAAATGAAAAAGAAATTTGGACGCACTGGAGTGCCCTCATTTCTCTCCTCTTGCTTTCACTGATAATGTGCAAGACACTGATGAGAACTGGCAGTATATAAAAGGATGGAGTGTTATAAATGATAGTCAGTAAACCACCATGATGGATATGTTCTAATCAATGTTACCTTTTATATGATTACACTTCTTCTTCGCTGTGTCACCTTCTACCCAGCAGGCTCCTTTCCATTTTACGGATATTTACTACTCTTGTCACCAAATCTGCCAACTTCACTCATCCTGTCCTTTGGCTCTTGATTTCTCCTCCATAAAGCATTAGTAATAGTAGGGTGTCATGGCACCCAGGCTCCATATACATTGTCCTTTTTTTGCTGTGTGAAGGTAAAACATTACCAGAATATGGTGAAGCTTGAAAGACTGGCCTTTATCTCGGTAGAGGCTATGAAGTATGTTTATGTCTATCGAGGGTGTGATTCTGGTCTTTGGTTTATGTGAAATCACTGAAAATATATGCTTTTAAAGCAAAGTCATATTTTTGTAGTTTTGGCCAGTCAGTCAAAGTTACAAACTTTTGCCTCTTTCTCACCAAATTCTGCAGTGAATTGACTTTTTTTTTACATGTTGCAGCTTTAATTAAATTTATTATCATTTACTTCACTGTAAAAACAATAATTGACATTGATCTCTCAAGGGCGGCACACATCACTCGTAGCTATTCATATTACACTGACAGAGTGTTTTTTTTTTGTGAGTTTCAGTGACTTTTTTCCAGTGACTTTTTCTTAGTATCTGTGTGTTTGCCTTTCATTTTGGATCGAGATCACAGTGACCACTTTTTTGGCTCTTCAACAGTTAAAGTTCTTCCATTAGGGCTGTTCTGGTTTGCTAATATTTTGCCCTACAGCAAGTAGCCTTATTTATGGAAAAATGGAACATGCTGTCAATAATAAATGTGTATTTCCATGTTTTTTAAATGAGAGGAAAGCATAAAAGGTTATTGATGGATGGAATATAGTACAGATTGCTTGAAGGTAAAAGGGAAATTGTATCAGTTCACAACTGGAAAGTCATAATTTTGAGAAAAAGGCTAACCCACCAAAAGGCAAGAATTCATTTTGCTGAAATATTTCAACTTCACTGAAGGGTTAAATTGAGGGTTAATCAATTCACCACAAGTTGTGGTTAGGCTTTGCTTTCAGTATGATAGAGGAACATTTATAAAACCTTGATGCAATCAGTGGTGGTTAAAGGAGAGCACTCATGTTGAGCTCGGTCTTGATGAATTTCTTTGTAATGCATGCTTTGAAACTCATTAGTCCTCTTAAATGGTTAGCATGGTAACCCCACTGAATTGGTTTGAAGTAATTAGTTTCACCTTAAATTATTCACCAGAACCCATCAGAGGTGAGAATTGTGAGCGGAGGAAAGTGTGGTCTGAGACATTGAAAATGCACAGTGCCTATAGGATTTAATGATCGTGAGGTTTTGGAAACCCATGGACGTAGTAGAATAATACCAAGAATAATAGCTAATGTTAAAATGCTACAAACAGATCACCTGGAACTTGCATCCAGTTCAAAGACAGTGCTAATGCTGATATGAGTGAATGGTAGTGAGTGAAATGATGTCACAACTGATGGCTGTGATGGACAATGTAAAAAAAAAAGAAAAAAAAGCGAGTGTTTCACTTTGGAAGCAATTATTCATAGTAGACATGGTAGGCAGAGGCATAAAAAGATGGATGTGATACAGAAGTCCAAATTTCATATCCTTGTTGTTTAACAGAGGGACATTTATATATTTACAGCATCTCTGTGAATGTCCAAAGGTTAATTTTTAATATCTTACCACCTAAAAGGCAGTACAGTAGTATAATATTAAATAGAGAATTGGCATTTCACTGTCTGAATAGTGACCAAGGTGACTTGCACGTGCACTCATTAAGTGACCAGACTAAGCGTTGATAAATGGAGCAAGTTCAGGACAAGTTCAGAGACCTCCGGCAATGGCAGTCTTTTATTTCTTTTTCTATGTTCAAGGACTTGTGTTGCATTCAAATTAGAAGTAGGGCTAGTGCAGTGTAGATTGCCTGAGGTTTTTAACATTAAATTTAAAACATTTAAAATTGGTAGTCAGATAATTCCAGTGAATGGAGTGGTCGAGAGTCAGAGCAGCAGCTGTTGTTCCAGGAGACACTTGGTGGTAGATCAAATGGTCATATGCACTGTCTGGGGGCCAGCTCATCCATTGGCTGAGTATTGGCTTAGTTAATTACAGATTAGAAAATTATATATTATTATAAAGGGAAAATAGCTGTCTACAAAGAGCTTTGTGCTTTGAAGACCGGACTCGAAAATGGGAAACATGCTGTGCTTTGTCAACACTCTATGTGACCTCTACAGCTTTTGTGCACATATATTTTTACTTTTACAGGCCCTTCATTGTAAATATTTTTGACAGTCTTACCTGTTTTCTCTGCTGACATGTGATGCAGTTTCATCACGTCATGAAACTACATCACATGTCAGGTGTGTTTTTATGTAGTATGAAGTATGAAATATTCATGATTTTCCCTGACACGTGCTGTGTGCACACTTATAATGAGCACGTACAGCTTTCAGTTGACTGTAGGAGCTTGTTATTTTCTTGTCTTCTTGCATGATCTTTATATGCTATGGATTTCCTAATGATTGTGATTTAGAGTGACTTTTATGTGTTACTATACACTAGCTCCCCTATGGTAAGGTTCTGTAGCTTGCACCATTTTGTCAAACTGCCAGTCAGTTTATTTGTCCACGTCTTTGCTTACCGCTCCGACATCTGCTTATCTTGCTCCATGTGTGTTGCAGAGTGTACTTCCCAACTGCTGCTTTATATTTCATTTTCTGCTATTGTATGTATGAGTTATGCATATCTATTGTATTCTGTGCACTTGGCAAGATGTTTTAATTTAATAACTGTGATAGCACAACTTTTTTTTTTTAACATGTAGCCAGCAAACATTTAAATGAGGTTCCCACGTGTACAAATGTGCATTTTTTTTCCTCTTCATGTTGGCAAATGTAAAATGCAAATAAGGGATTCCTGATAGTATAAAATGTGTAGTAAAGGAATGAACCGATTATTTATTGATCATTTAGGGATAAATGCTTGTATTTCCACATAAATTGTTTCCTAAGAATATTAACAGTATAGCTATTTACAGCTATGACCTTTACGCTCTGCTTCATATCTTACCTTTCCATGTGTCTACCACAGTTACAGATGTTAGATAGGGTTAATGTATTCATTGTATTCATCACCTTGACACGTTGTATTACACTGCTTTGTTTCCTTAAGACTGAAGAGGATAACTACTCCTCAGCACGACAGAAAATTACATCACTGTTATCAAAGGACATGCTGTTCTACCTACATTTGATGGGGAGTGATTTTGTCAGTGCTGATGAGCCACATTATTTGAGAGACAATGAGAGAGAGAGAGTGATGCAGCAGATTGGTCTAATTAAAATCACATTTCCATTGGGACTTAATTTATCTTGCTTCTTTGTGGATGGATTATCTGTCACACAGATATCTGCTAGACTGCGATGAAAACTTTTCTAATGTAAAAGCATAATTTAAAACCTTGTGGAGTGGATAAGGTGTGTTTTTGTGTGTAACCGCTATTTTTGTGGGAGTTTTGGACCCTTAAATTGAGATATCTCTAACTAGTTTGTATTTATTCAAGCGACTGTTGTAGAGGACTTGGTTTGTATTAAATTTAGGAGTATGATATGGAGGCCTGATATGAATGTAGTCGAAGAAAGATTCTGTGTGTGTGTGCTTATGTATATGTGATATACTGTGTGAACTCAGTAGGGGGGTTTGTGAGGTAGATGATGGCATAATTTTAATAGTGCCCTGTTGCAGTGGAGAGCACATTTGTCACATATAGTCAGTGAGCTTTTGTCTCCTCGCAGGGTGGCCTTATTTTGCTGATGAAGCTCTTCGCTGCTACAGCTGCCTCAGGTCCAGGTGTTTCCCCATTCAACATTACATTGCATTTCACTGATATGTTCAGTATCTTGCCCACATTTCCTCATTAAGTTACTAGAAAACTTAATCCAGTTAGTATTATGCATCCAACAGGATGCAATTGCTGTTGTAAATTAATTGTATGTAAATGTAAGTGCATGGAGATGGCTCAGTTGAGTAACATAAATACGTAATGTATACACTAGCATATTCACAAATTTCCATACTTCCATATCACATAACGACTCCATAAAAACATAAATAGCAAAGAATATAAAAGTTGGCGTGTTGAATAAAAACTGACCTACATTTGTAAGTGTGAACAAATCTAATGAGGCACTACACCAAAAACACCCACCCATTTCTCAATTATTTTGTTTACATTGAAATGCCAACTGTGTTAAATGCAGGACTTAGAACTAAACGAATGAGGACGGTGACTTTATTTCATCAAAAATAAATCTGTGGCTGTTTCAGTGTTATGTGATAACTGGATTTGAATGATCATCTAATTAGTTTAAAACAATCCTATCTAGAAGTTTACCAATAGAAAATGTAAGAAATTATGTTGCAATTAACAACATTCACAATGTCCAGACCGTGCCTCATAAGAAGAGGTTTTACCATGGCAGTTTTAAAAGCCTTAGGGAAAATGTGTGTTTGCAAGAAATGTTGATTATTCTTCCTGTTTCCAGGGAGAGGCACGCACACTGAGTTGTTACTAGGGATGCATTATTACTCCATGACTGCCCTACAATTAGTTACCATTTTTGTATCTCCTCAAGCAAGTTACTCCACCATCCAACCCAACTGACAACCAGCTATTTCATTTAATTTTAATTGTGAGTGTAGTTCATGGATGACACAAGGCAAAGAAAGCAAAAATGCATCATATTCAAAACACATTTATATGTCATTCACATCCGTTGTCATACTAGTACTGAAACTAGTGTGCATGAGACAAATGTTTATGTACACACAATTATCAGCACATATTTCCATAGAAAAAGGTTAAGGGTTAAATGTTTTAACCACTCACACACTGAGCTTGTTCTCCACTGTTAACCCCACCAAAGCTTTGAAAAACAATCACATTTTCTCTATCTTGGATCATAAACACAGTGGTCTAATGAACCAAAATCCACAGTAGTGCTGGCCAATAACAACAAATAGTGACTTCATATCACTGTGCTTTTGTTGATGAAATCTCTTTGGCTGCTTCAGTTCAACTCATATCCACAAGAGAAACGTTTCTCTCCTGTCTGCTCAGAAAGGTTAAGTTAGGTTATCTGGTAAAGTGGTGCAACTTAAATAAACCAGGTGAGTAACCTGTATGATGTTACCACCAGCTCTGTCACTGCCCAGTCTTAGTGTCCTGGCTTATACATTACACACACACTGAGCAGAGGTGAGAGTCATTGTCCATGATATGATGCAGTCTGCATAAGTTCCTCCCCGCTAATATCCTTTGATGTCCATTTAGTTGCCAATTCACCAATTATTATACGAAAATAATTAGAAATACCAACATAATTATGTCTATAGCCTGTGATAGACTTCCACTCTCACCTCTGCTCGATGTTATTATATTCATATTTCAGGTTTGTGTATTATTATTTTCAGTTTCATTAATATGATACATTTAGATAACAGATTTTAGTGGGCTGAATATATCATTTTAATGTCTGAATATAGTCTGCAATATTTAATCAATCTGCTGAATATTTGACTAAAATATTAATTTCACTACCATATACCTGGATGTTCCTGGCCTGAGCCTCTGAGTCTGGTGAACGGTCTCCGTGTTGGGGGTCTTGATATTGAGGCATTTCCCTCCTCCTCCCTTCTTTTCTGTTGCAGCTCAAGTTGTATTTCTTCTGTTTTTTTTTTTTTTTCTTATGTGTTTGTGGCGTTGCCACTGAACAGTCTACACATTCACAGCTGTGAAATATCTACAAACGGATTAAACTAGTCAGGATGCATGCCTACCCAACACATATATTGTTTGACTGTGCATTATAGGACAGTAGAGAGGCAAAGAATACATGCACTAAGGTGTGTTGTGTTTCTAGAATTTGATGAAATACAAATATGTACAATGTAAAAGAAAGAAACTGATCAGGTGGTTCTGCACACACCACTTAATGAAGGAGCCCATAATGTCTCTGTACTTGATCTCCTTCCCCTCATTCCCCACCTGCATCACCGTCAGCTTGCTCTCCAGCAGAGCAGGCCGGATGGTGTTGAACCTACTGGAGGAATAAAAAAACATGAATCCTACCCTACCCAGTCCTACCCAACTTGCCAGATGAACATAAGCATGGTTAAGCAGTAAGATGGTGGCATCATCCACTCCCACCTTTGGTAGTTTTAGTCATGATCTTATGTTATAATTTAGTCATCTGAGTTGTTTTAGTTTTAGTCAAGTTTTTTGTTGACTAAATATCATATAATTTTAGTCTTGAGTTTAGACTAAATTATTATGCATAATTTAAACAATTCTTTAGAATTTACAAACTCATGCAGTATACTCCTGGAGGAGTTTATTAACCTGTTGTTATGGAATGGTAAGTTTGAAAGTCTATATTTCTTTATTTATCTACATTATTATTAATACATTTTATCCATGTCTGTTTTTATCCATGTCTGATCAGCTCTGTTCAGCTGTGTACATCTAATTTGATCAGCAGACAAAGAGACTGGTTCAAACTGGATCTCTTCCCAACTTGTACCTCCCCAACATTTTTGTCTAATTTTTATTTGTTGATGAAAGCCTCAATTTTTGTCATAATTTTTCTTCATCATAAATAAGTTTTTATTTTGTTATTGTGTTGTTTCATCAGTGAAAAAATGTCTTTAATTAATTAATTAACTTATTGACCACAGGACCAGTCTCTCTAGGAACTTCATCACAAGGGAAGTCAGTGTCACTGGCCTGTAGTCACTGGAGGCAGTAGGGTGCACCTCCTTAGATACAGGAACCAGACAGGATGTCTTCCACAGCACAGCTCCAGACTGAAGACAGCTCAGATTGAAAATGTGAAAAAAGTACTCTGCACAGCTGGGTGGCACATGCCTTGAGTGCCCTTGAGGCCTGACACTGCTGGGACTCGCTGCCTTGTCTGGGTGAAGTCTACACAGCTTCTTCCTCATCTGCTATGTTGTGAAACCTGGTGTGCCGGGCTCTGTAGTTCTGATGGGGAGAGCTTATGGTGGGGGGTGGACAACACGTATGGTATTGATGGAGAGACGAGACAACAGGACACTATGAAATATGTTAAAGAAAAGATCCAATTCATTAGCCCTGTCCAGGTCCCCCCTGTAACCTGGCTACTACTTTGCCTGTGGCCAGTGATGCTTCTCATGCCACTTCCAACATCCTTCACATGGTTCTGGAGTTTTAGCTCTAGCTTCCTCCTGTGGTTGTCCTTTGTTTTCTGAACCTTCACCCTGAGTTCACTTTAAACCTGTTTCCATCTCTGAAGGCTCTCTTCTCATTGAGGGGGACCTTGATGTCTGTGGTGACCTTCTTTGGAAAACAGCAAACCATGTTCAAGCTGCAGAGTACCGGGACTAATCTCTATCAGATTTGAGTATAAAGCCTATTCTAGACTGTAGTGAGAGCGAGTGGGAGTCAGTGTGGTCAACAATCGACATCCACGTCAAAGGACCATGCTAAAAGAGATGCTGGCATGTTTCTAAGCAACACACAAATGCACACACCGATCCAACCAGGAGTGGGAGATGTTTTTTCTCATAGTGCACTTCAGTTTCCTCTGATCCCTGATAGTCCTCCACTTTTCTGTTTCCAACTACAAAACATCTCTAATGCTCCCCACAGAGCCTTACGCCTCCAGTCTCAGGGGCATCAGTCAACCCTACACACTTTCAGTTCAGCCTCTAGCACTTTCCAAACTCCCCTCTCTCCCACTTGCTTTTATTGCAATTGAAACTGAAATGAAGTTTAATTAACACAACATTTAATTGCTATCAGAGTATACACAGGATTAAGCGCTTGTTCACTCGAGTGTTCATCAAGGCAAAGATCATAAAACTAAACAGTAGGGAAAAAAATCCTAATGATTGTGCGCTAAGTGAACTGACTATAGAAGAGATGTAAACACGGTAGTATCACATGCTGACATTTTCCATTTGCTCACATCACCTCACTCTGCCCTCGAGTATTTCTCCTGTTGATCCTCAATATCTCAGTCTCAGACAGCCCTCTGCATGTCTCTATCTCAGACCAGCAGACTGCTTGACATTGTCTGCTTCTTGCTGAAGCCGATGTCAGGTTAAGATCACAAGCTCTTCATTAGTATTCAGGTGTAGGCGACTTCTTCTTCTCAACTTTTGGCCAAAATCTGGCTCAAACAAAGAGCTACTGAGAGGTGGGAAGCAACAAGCAATTCCGGTTCATCATTCACATCATTGCCAGTCTGCATTATGTTTGAATTATTGCAAATCTGCAAAAATGATGTTAATCTAGAAACCAGTGTGCACTTCACCCTTTAGCATTCTTTTCCTCACTCAGGTAAGAGAAGAGAGCATTGTTTTATTATGTTTTGTATGTAATGTCCCAGTTTAAATGACCAGATCACCCAAATCAAAAATACTTTTCTCTCTCGAACCTAGCCATGTGGATTGTTTTGAGAGATTTTGACATATTTCTCTCTGGTATTTCTTCTTTCTTTCCAGACTAAGAACAGCACAAGCGAAATTCAATTCACCTTTATTAGAGTGATGGCAGAAATCTCAGGAAGGGATATCTCAAAACCTCAGTAGATAAAACTGTTTTGCATGCTACCACATCACTTGAGATTATTGAAAAATAGCTTAATGTGACTTGGCTGGACTGACCCTTTAAACAACAAGAGAAATTATAATCTAAAGAAAATGTCTCACACCATGTAGACTCCTTGTATTTTGATGTAGCTTTTTTGTCTTGAATAAGGTGTGTGACGCAAATAAACAATCTAATCATAAATTAGGATTAACATTCATTGACACTCTTTGCACGTACATTGTGCAAAAGTTTGGCACCACTGTACCACTTTCTGGCACCCTCCTCCATTCACTTGCATTGCAGGTGAAATTGAAATCTTGAGATGTCATTACTACTGGAGTGTGTAAAGGCAGAGAGAGGCAGAGTATGTGCTGTCTGCACAGATGGATGGGGCAAAAAAAAAAAAACAGAGCGTTGGTGAGCCACAAGTGGAGAAAATTTGCCTGTAATGGTAGTCGTATTCCTTCTTCTCAAGGTTAAAAAAGAAATAAAAACATGTTATTGTGGTAAAGTGGCTGAGAGGCTAAAATCAAAACTGGTTCAGGAAGGTAGCTCTGCAGAAGACACACAAATCTCATTATATCAGGATATACCACCCCAGATTTCTCCTTGTGCCTTTATTTCATCCTGATCTGGACCACATATTAGGTTTTCATTTTCTTCCTTATTGTATGTCATTTTTCTTCCTCCTCCCTGTCCCCCTGTCCCTATTTGGTGTGGCAGTCAAGAGCCGAAAAAGGCAGTAGACCCGCACTGTATTAACACATAAATCTTTAGTGAAGCGACTCTAACATCTGCTACCATCTCAGAGGTTTTTCGTCACTACTTTCCTTTTATTCCCCAGGTCCCGCATACTCAGATTCTTTCTACAGTCTAAACCACATCTGCACCCCGGATAGTCATTTCAAACTAATGATCCCTGGAATAGAAATTTAGTTCCAAGTCAGTCTTTTTTTCTCTTTATCTTTCCTGCTTTCTTTCTTTGTATCTCCTACTACCATGTAAATTTGGTTAGAAAAAAAAACAAAAACAAAAACAGGAAAGACGTGACCTTAAAATGTCCTTCTTGCTTTTTCAGTCTGAATGACCTCTGGGTGGGGAGAGTTTATTTTCTTGCTTCCAGATTTATCCTCATGAGCAACAAACTGCGTATTTCTGCTCTGACAAATTGCAGGCACCGAGGGCTGTTAATGTGACTGGACTTATGAGAGTCTGTGTTTTAATGCCTCATATTAGGATGAAGAAAGTGTTCTGCCTCCCTCATGGTGGTGATGAGCTTAGCTCAGGTTTACTGTCACCCTCTCCCTCTCAAAGTGCCTTTTTCATATAGGTAATAATCTCCATTCTGTTTGTCTCTGGGGAACTTTTTACATATCTGCTATGCAAGTTTTCACTTGTAACTTTAGAGCCTTTTCTGATTGATATAAACAGAATATCTCGATTTGCAGTATTTTATATATGCCAGTCTGTGCGTTATCCCACTCCTAATCTGATTCACCAACCCGTCTGGATTATCTTCAGTCTGAATCTTTTTTTGAAGTAACGGTAAAGTGAAAAGCCACAAGCCTGTCAACAGACTGCAGAGAGCATCTACTCGTGCTCAGACTACAGTTCAGTATCAGACGCATGCACGTCGTGTGCTTCTTTGTCCACAGTCTATTGAAAAACACCTCCCAACGTGCCGCGCAGAAACAAGTAATGCCCCAAGCAGAGATTATATCTGGAAAGAGGGAACAGGAAGAATGGTTTCATGTGATGGTATTGGGATCTGAGTGGATGGTGTGAGAGACAGAGAGAGATAATGCCCCGCTGGTGTGATGATCTCTGAGACTAAGAACTATCCCCACGCATAACAGGACTTGCATGTTAGAGAGAAATACATTTGTTCATTGCCTGGAGGTTGGTGTTAAAGCCTGTGTCTGTTTGTATGTGTGTGGGAAGGGGTTGTGGATGGATGGGTGTGTGCTCCTCTCAGTGGATAATGCTTATAGCCCCGTAGCTTTTATGTCTATGACAATGTATATTGGAAACTGACTAGTGTGGGTGCTCTGTGAAATGAAAATTGTGAGAGCTGGTTAATGTCTAATACCTTTATATAGAAATAGAAGGGAGACAGGTGGCGCACAGGAGAAATCTCATTGCCAGTACACAAGGAGTATATTTCTGTCTAGCCACAAAAAGAAAAATGAAACACCCAGATGGAAATATCTTTTTCTACATTCTCTTAAAATATACACTGTAATGTTTAGGTCCATGTTCATACATTTAACAACATATTTCATAAACCTACCACAGCATACTTGCTTTAAAACTTTGCTCTCAGAGACCACAGACTAGTTTAAGGAGTTTACCGAGGGAAGCAATAAAACGAAATTAGTGTTTGGAGCGGACTCCCTCAGTGGTTAGTGCAAACAACACAAGCCCCCAGCTAGTTTATCTTAACTATTAATCTGGATGGAGTCAAGATGGTGTTGTGGGAAAGGTGGTAGTTAGATGCTGACATCAGCAACAGTGGCAGCAGGCAGCAGCGCATTAGGTGTACACCAAGCATGCTGATTTGGGATTGGCTTCAGTGTGAATAAGAGGTTCTAATGGTAGTATTAGGCTTATTGATTGGATGGAGTGAACCAGGAAATTGCCTTTCAAATTTTTAATACAAAGAAGAAGGAAAATATATGAAAGGGTAGGAACCAAGACATGTGGCAAAGTAATGAATAAAGAAGAGAGATAATGAAGTAGTCTCTTTGATTGAGGGTTTTTTTATTATTATTGCATTAACTCCATTTTCATCAGATTGATGAAGTGCAGCGCTCTCTGTAAATATTTGTGCTTTAGTGTGTTCTGTTAAAATCTTTTCAAAATGAGACACTAAATGAATTAATGCAGTGCTCTTACAGTATGACAAATACAGTATGTATCTTATCAAGTTGAACTTGGCTCATTGTTGGTTGTTTTTCCAGTATATATTAATTTGGTCGGTCCAGCATTATGGTTCAGGATGAAATATCTGAATGATACTGAATGGACTGAGGCGAAATTTCTCACAGACATACATGGTCCCTAGAAGACGAATCTTATTGACTTTGATGACCTCCTGACTTTTCCTCTAGCACCACCAGCAGAATGACCCTTCTGACTACTACTGCACGTCTCAGCAACTTTTGCATGGATCTCTTGAGCAATTAAATATTTAACTTCCTTCTTAACATTCACACATTATTGTCTTTGCGGGGGTTAGATTTGTGAACTCAACCATGCCAATTGGAAACATTAGGGAGTAAATCCTTCTTGGTATGGTTCCAGATCATCCAAATGTTCTGGCAGGGAGTAGAAATCCATCTATTCAAACTTGCACATCAGCTGATACAGACGAAGATCCCAAAGCTGCCTCAAACCCAAGCAACATCAGGAAGGCTTAAGCCCAGAATCCATTCACTTTTTCTGTATATATTATACAACTTTGTTTAATTTCTGCTGTACTGATTGCAGTTAAAAATGCTTGATGGATCCACTTTCTGGTTTACATTAATATTTTGTTGTGTCAGCCAGTGGACCCATTGACTACAACCTCACTCTTATGCAAGCTGTGACCAATCAGTCTGACTTTATCTTCACAAGGGAGCTCAACTGACCCGAGTACATCACTTCATTTTAGGCTGGTGAACTAAAACCTTCAGGGTCCATTAAATCCCATTCAGCCATCTGCACGAAGGCTCTCAAATTTGAGAGAGATGAGTTTATTCTCGGTCAGACAGGAAATACCCACATATTTCATTATATGCAAACTGATGTCCCATGCATCTTTGTTCCTAATAATGGGGACTTTGGCAGTATCATCATCACTCAAGTAGCTCCTGCTAAAAAACACAACAAACACAAAATCTACTGTAAGTGATTTAATACCCTGCTTGGGGTAATGGCTGCAAGGAGCACATCTTGCCAGTGCGTGTGCTTTAGCTTGCTATTTTATCAGCATGCAATGTAAACAGAGATCAGCCTTCACAAATGGAAATGGAGGGATGGGGAGGTGGGGCTGTGGAGAGGAAGGAGATCAGCAGAGATATGTGGATCTGACTATGAGGAGATGCTGGGAGAAAAAGCAACATACATGAAAGGTTGGGTTATGCTGAAGAGAGCCGGTTTGTACGATGTGTGGTCAGACGATGGTAATAATAATAATATCAGAGTGTTAATCATTGTTCTGAACCACCACACTGGAAGGCGTAATGAAGGGCTAGCCATCAAAGAGAGATGCAGTATTGTTTAAATATGGTCATAAAGGTAAATAATTTTGTGTGTCCTGGAGGGAATTTATAGCATTCATTTACTTGCTTGTTAACAAAAAAGTGAGAGAAATAGTTAAAATAGTTAAATAGAAAGAGAGGCTCCTTTGTGACCTCTGCACAGCTGACCAATTCACATGGCGTGAAGTGGGCACAAATGTCGGGTTTGTCAGTTTGAAAACGTTACAGAAATGGTCAGACAGAGCCTCCCTAATCTGATGTCGGTAAAATGTTGGGAGAGGGGGTTTCCAAAGCAAAGTTACCTCTAGATCACACTATAGATTATCTGACACAGACAAAATATAAATGTGCTGCCTTCATTGGTTTTGTTTTCAAACTCACCTGAAAGGTAGCATGTTATCTACTTCATTAGCTGTGTTTTGATTTTCATAAAATAAAAAAGCAGCTCAAGCAGTGAACCAGGTGCTTTAACTTACCTGATAGGCCAGTGAAGTTTATAGCGAGGCTCTAACTCTGTGGGCAGCCAATGATTCATCTGGAGCTGATTAATCAGTATTTACAAGCTAGTTATTTTCTTTAGATCAGCTGATCCTCTCAGAATAATTGATTTTTTACCTCCTCTTTTTTATTCCCTCTCACACCTTTTTTCTCTACTCTTCTGTATACTGAATGCAATGGGATGAGCATGTGCAGGATAAATGTGATTAATGGAAATTGTCTCATCCCAGAGGAAACTTTCTTGTCAGAAGCATGCCCATTTCAAAGGCACTTCACTTAGATAGGGCAATTATTTGTCTTTTAGCCCTCTTTCTCTCTCCCCATCCTCTGCAAAACGCTCAATTTTGAGAGAGAGCTTTAATATCTAACTATAAATGGAAGAAGTCTCTCTCTTTGGGTCTGTCCTTTGAGAATCTTGACAATCGTTCATCTGATCGACTTCACAGTTAGTGGGTGTTTTGCTGAATGGCACACATATATCTCTGTAAGCAAATGAATACAGTATTTATTCCTACACATACAATCTGAGACTCATGTCAATGCCATCTCACTCAGGATTGAGAAAGCACTTTATGAGGCTGTTTCTGTAATAATGAGAGAAGATAGGTCATGCCTGTTTACTTAGCTCAGGAACTGAAATTCTCCATCGTTACGGATTTCAATTGGACTCTCAAAATAGGAAAAAAGTGGAGGTGGGCGGTGTTATCAGACTACCAGGTGATGGGTAGCTCATTTTTATGGGTATACATCCTTCCTGGATTTAGGCTATTAGGCCATCATCTCTTCTTACTCTCATGGCCTAATGTGGACTAATGTGAGGGCTTCCTGTAACCTTTTTAAAAAAAAAAAAAACAAACAAATTATAGATAGGTAATATGACTTGGCTTGAAAAAGAAGCTTTTTTGTTTAATTTTGTTCCTTTATGTTGTTTTGTTGCTTTTTTGGCTTAGCTACAAATGTGCTATATACACTGAAGGTTCTGTGTATTACTATTTTGTTGACACTTTCAAGCTTGAGTGGAGCTGGTGAAAAAGATATGCGAGTTATAAAAGCAATAATAGGTAGCATGTTCAGGTAGTTTTTGTCAGAATTACTGAGTTAAAGTCATGTCACTTATATTAAAATATTATTAAAAAAATAGATTCTTATTTATTTAGCTTTGACTTATGTATGATTTTAGACATTTTAGCCCGTTATTACTGTTGTGGACTTGAGAACTGTGAGCCAGTTTTTCATAACACAACAAAGATAGAAAATGTCATTAAGTATGGTAATGTCTTTAAGCTATTGGAAACTTTGCCTAAAGTGAGACAGCCCTTTTTGAAAAACCAAACGTTTTAGCAAAGGTGTTACTACCTGAAGAGTTTCTTTTTCCTGGCAGTGCTTACAGTACACTTGGACTGTGTATATCACTATCTTGGCAAATTATTACATTTGGATTAGAAGTTAGAAATACTCAATTACCAAATACATAAAACAAATAATTTTATTTATGGACCTTGTTGGGGACGATATATGGGCTGGGAGTAAAGTGTGCTAAAGTACAAATATATTCATCTTTCTGGGTTTCTGGGTGGATGTGGTACAGACTACAACAGAGATTCCCACCTGCTGCTCACGTTATCTCCAGAAATAACCAGTTCATCTTTAAACAGTCACAGATTTCCTGCATTTTTCATACTTAAATGTTTGAAAACATCACTACTGTTTTTTACATTACAAAAGGTCACACATTATGACTGTATTGAATATTTCCGACAGAAGTGTGCATTCCCAACATCCCTCAGTACATGTATCCATATATCCTTTCTGTCTGTTTCTTCTTTTGAACTTGGGCCTACACAAGGAGTGTTACCTGCCCAGCTGTAGCACCACATTCTTGGAGCTGGCACAAGTTCCACTTGCTACTTTCCCAACAGTGTTTTCAAGGCTATATAAAGAACTTGTGTACAATATAATGCATTCATTACAATAGTCCTACAATAAATGCTTTCTGTAGCTTATAAATGTCAGACAGGAGCATTTTTTTGGGCCCAGTCCAGTTTTGTTGTTGTGTTGGATTGCATTATATTATTAGATGTTCCTGTTATTTTATCCACCCGGTCACCACCAATAAATATGGCTTGAAAAAATGGAATCATCACCTCTTTGACACATACATAATATTTATGCAGGGCTGTTGTGTTGGATTGTACAATATGTAGATTTTATTGTGTCCAACCCCTCTGTGTAGTATAATATTTTAAAGTACCAGCTGATGCTGCAGATTGATTTGTTCATTTTAAGTCATCAATGGCAACATCACATCACATCCCATAATCATGTCATAACTAAGGGCCTTTCACCATTTCAATTCAGTTTTAAATTCCGTACTAGTAAGATTAGTAAGATTTAATTGCAAGTGAAGATATCAAACCAAACATAACTGTTTAAAATTCAAATAGCTGGAGAATGGGGAAGTCACGGATTGGAGTGAGGAGTATGAAGTCAATTATAACTGACATATAAATGACATATTTTCAGTATCTTTGTATACATAGAAAGATCTTTGCAATCACTAGAGCTCCTCAAGCATGCACAAACTGATATGTTCCATATGTAGTTTATATTTTTATGTTTTATTCATACCTCTTTTTGACTTTTTGACATTAGTTTGAAACTATTTGAACGTATTACCAAGTTGTTTGAGTTTTGTCAGGAATAAGCTGGTTCTATCAGGCCTATTTGTGGACTTTTAAACTAGTTGGTGTAATGTGATTTTTAGCTGTAAAACATATATATATTTATGTACTGGGATGTGTTTTAGATGAGAGATACAGGACCTGAAGTGCTTCCGGGCATGACATTCGAGAAGAGAGAATACAAGAGCGTCTTCAGCTAACGCGTGCGGTTTCCTTGCTAAAGGTCAGCAGCAAGTGGAGGGCTGAGATCGAGAAAAGGTCAAAGACTCTGTGAAAATGCTGGTATCAAAATAGTAAGTATCATAAACAAGTTGAACATATCAGGTCCCTGAACTAATGACAGTACATGTAGTACCATTAGTTTTGAGAGAATGCATAGGAAATTGTAAATTCACATACCTATTGTACAATGGGATTGGGATACTGAATGAGAGCCTGTTACCCAGACCAGTGTTGGAGAATGTCACAGCACTTATGGCACAACAGCATAGATGTTAATGTGACATTTAAACCAGACCAAACAGTTGGATGTCTTGGCCTTCAACTTTATATGGACACTGTGTCCCATAGTCCTGTAAAGAGATATAAACTAAATGTCTGCTGTCACAGGTATGACCTCACATGGTTGTTTTTTGAATCTCATCAAAGATGCACATTCAGTTTTACATCTAGTATTTGTATTACTATGTTTAAGAATGATGCTTTTGAGTAAAAATTCACAGTTATTTCACTATTCATTGTCTGCTATAGATGTGATAACTGAATGTACTTAAACTGAAAAGACTTTCTAATGTACTTTTGCCAGTTCCAAGGTTACTCAGAGGGCTAACTCCATAATAAAATATTCCACTTTCAGATTAAATTGCTGGCAAATTAATATAACGGAACTCTTAACACAGCTTGATGCATGCATTGAGCAATAAAACAGTATTACAGACAGTTTTATTGTTGCTTTATTCTATCTGGTGAAGTGCAGTGAGATGCCATATAATAGTGGCTTACATCAGGTCTGAGAACACTCGAGTGAAATGTCTGTTTTCTCTTGCATGCCTCTGTTATTCAGGGAGTTTTTTTTTTTTGACTTGTGAAGAGAGGTATAGTCTAAGGACACAGAACTTATGGATACATGTCATAGCTGTTGTGGGGAATTATAATACTCTTTTAAAAGAGTAAAAAAGTGCTTGTTGTTGTAATGTCTGGATTTTATGTCATTGTTCAGACACATTCATGCCAAGGTCTCACTGAGCCAATCTTTGGCACCTAAACACTGTAATTTTGCATCTCATAGACTGCTGGCAAACTTTGGCTGTGACAGAAACATAATAGTTTCTGACAGGGTGTGTGATTTCCTCAAAGCCATTTAGATGTGGCCCAGGTCTCCCTAAGAGCTAAAGACAGGATTCAATAAGTAATGCCTCAGCAGGCCCCAGCACCTGGCGATCCCTGTCACCCTCTGGCTGACTGTAATCATTTGTGATAGCCCCCGTACGATTGCTGGCCTCCCAACAGCACATGTTTCACTCTGGCTTTTAGACGGGCATCAAAATGCATTACCTCCAATGCAGTAGATGGGGGCCTGGATGCGTGAAGCCAGGGTGGAAATAAAGACATTAACTCTGTCTGCAAACCAAGATTGCTGAGCTGTGCTGTGTGACATCAGAGCCAGTTCCACATATACATCAGGGACCATTAATGCACTAAAAATTCAGGATATGTCAGCCATTGCTATGTTTACATTTCAGCCATTTGTCTGAAATAAATATGTCTGAAAGCTATCAGCTATACATTTTTGCAATTAATGCTGGAGGACTACAACTGTGCGACTTGTAAAGAGAGAGAAATAAGTTTTCTTTCCTGTCTCTATCCTCTAACCACTTCTCTTTCTCCTTCAAATTAAGTGGAAACAACATGGTAGATCTTCCTGGTTCTCTCCATATAGAGCTATTGCATGGTAAATATGGCCTTAATGACTCGGCAGCAGGGGGCTCGGCTGTTTAATGAGCAGGCTCTCCTGCTCCACCACGATCAAATGAGAGCCTAATTTGATTTTCCCTCTTGACCTCTATTCCTCTCAGAAAACAACAAAGCACCAGGGATTTTTTCAAAGGCTTATGCAGGTGTAGAGAAATTCAGGTGTGGAGAAAGAATGGATGTTGATGAGATTTTGCTCACAAAGGTATAGAGGATATTATACTTTTGCTAACACACACACTCACACGTACAGTATATAATCCACACATATTACATGCATTTACACGTGCATACACACACAGATTTCGAAAAATGCTTAAAGTGATAGCTGAGCAATACTCTGGCAGCAAATTCAATGAGAAGATTGATACCACTCTGATGTTTGTCCATTACATATGCACCAGCAGCTCATCTTAGCTCAAACCAGAAACATTAAAATACATTTGGAACAAATTTGACAAATGAGATATAACGTGTTATTTAGAGAGCTTTAGAGAGATGCTTGTCGTAACGTACGATATTGTTACCTTTGCACACAGCCAGGCTACTGGTTTCCCCCTGTTTCCAGTCTTTGTGCTAAGCTAAGCTAAGCTAAGCTAACTGCCTGCTGGCTGTAGCCTTAAAGATAGATATGAGACATGATAGATAGACATGAGAGTGGTATCAATCATTTTGTTGAACTCTTAGCAAGAAAGTGAATAAACTAACTTCCTGAAATGCAGGATGTAGCATGTGTTTTATATTAAGCTCAGCAATAAAAAAGCGAATTAAAATAAGCCAAAACTATTATTTTAAACAAGAAAGCACAAGTTCCTTTTTAAGGAAGAGGTGGGAAGGGGATTAAAATCTGTATTTGTGTCTGTTTTTGCAGAACTCCTGTTGGAAACCCGTCCTATGACTTCCTCCCTTAGATGTGGCAGTAGAAGAGACCACTTCAGAGGCAACCAGCAGACCATGGCATCGCTACAGAGGAAAACACACAGTGGGTGTCTAGACCAGCAGTAACAACCTGATGTGCCGATACTGCCACATCCACAGACCACATGTGTTCTGTCAAACCGATGTCAGCGGCGAGAAAGACTTCCGTTTTCAAACACGATACACAAATCCTTCAACTTTTTTCTTTTTGGGGATATAAAATGTGTTCAGGGGAAACTAGAACTAAAATAGAATTCACTTATCAGCATGTCGACCAGCCCCAAACTTCTTACGTATTGTAGTTACTTTTGTGTCTACCAGTGAAATGGAAATGCATTTTAATATAGAATATAATTTAAATAAGTTTTGTTTGTCCAGAAAAGGTCAGTTGAAGGTGAAAACTATTTCCAGCATTGCTTTCTCCCCCCACATCTCTACCTCCACACACACATGTACTTGGTAGCAGTTCAGTACATTGACAGTCTCCTACTGTTGCCTTTGAGTAGCTCCCTTGGAGCTGTTGGGGGCTAAGTGCCCCACTCAAGGGCAACTCAAGAATAGTTGTTGAGGGAATGACAGATCATCACTTCTGCCACTCAGATTTTATTGACTGGTTTGGGAATTAAAAGCAGATTTCCGTGGTCACAAGCTGCTTATCTAATATTATGTAGCACGGAGTAATAAAGCATGGAGACATTGTCTTCTCTGTGGAGGGTAAGAAAGGAAAACTGGGCTGTTTTGAGTATAGGAATCTTTAGTCAGCAGAATTTTGTATTTTTGTCTAGTCTAGTTTTGTTCAGAATTTACCAAAATGCAATCAAAATGCAAAATGTTGTTTTTTTGCATCTGTATTTCCTGTGCCACATAATATTGATATGTGGTGAAAGCAGGCTAGAGCTATTATATTTTACAGAAAAATGCCCTTATATAACACATGGGCTAAATATCTTTTGAAATTTATGTTTTGCAGAATGCAGTTGCACAAGTTGACATTTTGCCTCAGATATTTTACATCCTTTGGTGGAAGGGAATGTAGGTCTCTTGCAGATATTTTTCTACATGTACGGTGTATTTTGTTAAAAAAAAAAAAAGGCTGGGAGTAACCTGAGGACTGAAGGTGGAGAAGAAATTCAGCTCAGCGGGGCTGCGAGACAAAATGCTTTCATGACACCTGCTGGTGTAGTGTTCTGCCATCCAGACGCCGTTCCTCTCCTCCCCCATCATCCATCCATCAGCCCAGCGGTAGATGCACAGAGCATAGCCACTCTCCATTTGTCAGTGCCCATCAGAAGTTGTTACATTCTCATTACATGCCTGCTGACCCTTTTGAAGACTGAAATAAACTCTGGGGGTGTTGCAAGAAAATGTCACAAAGGATAAAGTGTAGCCTACCTCTTGAGCAAGATTAAGAGGCAGAGAAACGAGAGGGATTACATCAACACTCAGTTTATCGCTTCACACCTGGTCTTGTGTTGTTGTTGTGTAACGTGTCATGTTTGTATTCCGGTGACAGGAGGACTCGTCGTGTACAGACAACTGTCAAACCCAATATGCTTTGGAGGAAAAAAAGGAAATGAGAGAGAAAACGTGCAAATAGAAAGCGAGGAAGATAACAAGCGAGCGAGGCAATAAGCGATCAGGAGAAAATATTTTATTTCTTAGTCTGTTAATGAGACACAGAAGGGCTAAACAAAAGCAAACCGCAGGATAGATAAAAAATTATTAATCTCCTGTAGGCTAGTTTTCCAGCCATGGTTTAGTCCGAACACCCAGCATATTGTTTTTTCAGTGTTCATTTCTATGATTAAGGCTTTAAAGGTGCAGGAAATAGTCCAGGTTGTGTTAAGGTTAGAGGTTACTGGGCTAAACAATGCATGGTTGATTCAGCTCCTACCCCAATCAATCAATCAATAAATCAATATTAGTCTGATATGTATTAAAAAAGAATAGACCAGATATTCATGAATGCCTTTTTAAATGTCACTCCAAACACTCATGTATTCTTCAGCATTTGTTCAATTACTCCTCACCTGGACACAAAGGACACTCTCCCTAATGGAGAGCCCTCGGTTGTGATCATGAGTAGGAGCTGAACTCTGTTGACCTTCTGATTACTGATTCTGTATTTTGGAAAAAGTCGAAAGGTGAGTGGGCAAGCGTGTGTGAACATACTGTATGTTATTAAGCAGACAAAAAGAAACTCAGTAGTGGGGAATAAAGACAAATGAGACATTGAAAGCTTGCATTACACCCAAGAATCATTCAATACAAATTCACTAGGAAAACAATGTTTTTTTAAAGGCTTTGCAAAGAGTGAACACGCTGAAAAGCCCTCTCTAACCCAAAATCTCAAGCTTTATACCCTTTGCCTCATTGAGATAGAGTCCATCATCACAGCTGAGGGATCGTTAAGGGGTACGAGTTTCAGTCGAGCAATGAGGGGAAATCATAATGTACCACTATGTTCCTGAACAACACTCTGCCAACACAGCAAAGTCAGTGAGAGGTGTTTTAACTGATGATCTGAAAACCATATGGATGATGGATATCACAGTAATAATACTGTATCAGAATGGCAGGATAGTGAGTGCATCCTCTGTGCAACTGTCAGACTATATAATCAAACAAAGTGGCTGCTTTCTGTTTTTGTTTTTTTTATTTTCATCTCAGGGCTTTAATAAGAAACCTAATAAAAACACTACTTAGAATATCTTACATGCAAGTGTCATTAACATCTGCTGCCTTGTACCCTGTAAATAATTTAACACAAGTGATACAGTGGATATAAAAAGTCTACACACCCCTGTTCAAATGCCAGGTTTTTGTGATGTAAAAAAATGACACCAAGATAAATAATTTCACAACTTTTTCCACCTTTAATGTGACCTATAACCTGTACAACGCAATTGAAAAACAAACTGAAACCTTTACAGGGGAAAAATAAAAAATAAAAACTTAAAATAACCTGGTTGCATAAATATGCACACCCTTAAACTAATACTTTGTTGCAGCACCTTTGGCTTTAATTACAGCACTCAGTCTTTTTGGGTAAGAGTCTATCAGCGTGGACACATCTTGATGTGGCAATATTTGCCCACTCTTCTTTGCAAAACTGCTCCAAATCTGACAGATTGCGAGGGACATCTCCTATGCACAGCCCTCTTCAGATCACCCCACAGATGTTCGATCAGATTCAGGTCTGGACTCTGGCTGGGCCATTCCAAAAGCTCAATCTTATTCTTATTCTGGTGAAGCCTGTTCTTTAGTTGATTTGGATGTGTGCTTTGGGTCATTGTCGTGTGCTGAAAGATGAAGTTCCTCTTCATCTTCAGTTTTCTAACAGAAGTCAGAAAGTTTTGTGCCAACACTGACTGGTATTTGGAAATGTTCATAATTCCCTCCACCCTGACTGACTAAGGCCCCAGTTCCAGCTGAAGAAAAACAGCCCCAAAGCATGATGCTGCCACCACCATGCTTCACACTGTAGGTTTGGTGTTCTTTTGGTGATGAGCAGTGTTGGTTTTTGCGCCAAATATACCTTTTGGAATTATGGCCAAAAAGTTTAACCTTGGTTTCATCGGACCACAAACACATTTTCCCACATGCGTTTGTGATATTTCAAATGTCTTTTTGCAAAATGAAGCCAAGGCCGGGCTTGGATGTTTTTCTTCGAGAGATAAGGCTTCCGTCTTGCCACCCTTGCCACCCTTCCCCATAGCCCAGACATATGAAGAAGATGGGAGATTGTTGTCACATGTATGTACTACACAGCCAGTTACTTGCCAGAAATTCCTGCAACTCCTTCAATGTTGCTGTCGGCCTCTTGGCAGCCTCCCTGACCAGTTTTCTCCTTCGTTTTATCATCAATTTTGGACGGACGTCCTGTTCTTGGTAATGTCACTGTTGTGCCATATTTTCTCCACTTGATGATGACTGTCTTCACTGTGTTCCATGGTATATTTAATTCCTTGGAAATTCTTTTGTATCCTTGTATCCCTCTGATGCTTTGGAAGCTCTCTGTGGACCATCATGGCTTGTGCTGAAGAAGATGTGGCTACAAAAATGTGAAGAAAAGCCTACTAGAACAGCTGGAACTTTATTTGGGGTTAATCAGAGGCACTTTAAATGGTGACAGGTGTGTGCTGACTCCCATTTAACATGAGTTTGAATGTAACTGGCTTAAATCCGAACACAGCCATACCCCCAGTTATAAGAGGGTGTGCACACTTGTGCAACCTCATTATTATCTCAGTTGTTTATTTTTACTTTACCTCCCTAAAAGATTTCAGTTTGTTTTTGATGTAGATTTATATACAGTCAGTGACTCACAATGACAATGCGAACATGCAGATGTTTAACAGGTCTAATGTTTACCCTGTTAACCCTCTGCATTGTCAGCATGCCAACAATTGCTGAGGCTGCACTGTGTGTATTGCACTAATGAAAGTAGGATAGGTTTTGCAGGCACTTGGTCACAAAACAAGGTACTGGGTGCTAGATGAGAAATCAGTGGATCACCAAAGTGATTACAGTTCATCCTGAGGAGGACATGACATGACATGGATAAAAAAAGTCATTCTACATACACAGTGCTACGGTCTACATAACCCTGTAGCCTCCACTAAATCTGCGAGGCCACACTTTACTGCTCGCATGACAGCTCAATTGTGAGCTGCATGTGTGGCTGATGAAGCATGTGGGAGGCATTTTGGACCAACATGGATGGCTTCAGGTTAATGAGTGCTTTTTTTCTTAGATGTGAGATAGATCAATACTCCCCCGAGAGGCCCCCAGTATACTGCAAAAAACAAGAAAAAAGTGAAATCTCATTCCTTGTGCTGATAATGACGGTTCATTTTGGGATTCGACTGTAATGCAATTATACCTTCTTATTTCACCCGAATCTGGCTGATAGATGAGATCTCACACTGCCATCAACAAATTGTGTCACAGTGTTGACATTTCATCAGTTAACGTTTGTGCTGTGAGAAAACACCTCAAAGCAGTCCCACTTATTGTTTAATTAGTCACCAAGACAACCGTTTAGCATGCTTTATTAATCCCTTTGTGTGCCTCTGTTTGCATCCCTGTCTCCCCCCTGACTGATGACACACACACACACACACACACACACACACACAGAGTTCAGTCCAAGTATGTCAAACGTGTTGCCTTCTCTCAGCTCTCTTGGGTAGGAATGTCTGCCTTTGTCCTCGGTCTGCTGGTCCAGAGTAGTCCTCACCTAGTCTGTTGGTAAATAGCTGTGGCCTTGCAGACAGCTCTTGGCCATTTTCCTCGGACCCCTGCGCTCCTGCTCGGTGTGCAGCCCTCCCAGAGCGAGTGCACAGCGCATCATCCCAGCCAGCCCTCCTCCTCCTCTTCTGTCATTCACACCAGGATGGATCTCCCCTCCCAGCACAACACAAGTCAACTCCTGCAGTTGGCAACTTGGGCTCTCATTTAGGAGTGAAGTGGGAGACGAGCCGTTTCTCCTCCTCCTCCTCCTCTCTCTCTCTCTCTCTCTCTCTCTCTCCCCTAATTTCCTCCTCCCCTCCCCTCACTGACTGAGATCTCCTTCATCTCCGCGCATCAACTTGGCGGTCGGGAGAAAAAGCTCCACCATGACAGCGACCGGGCTGCGTCCGCGCGTCCTGCTCCTGCTCTGCCTGCTCTCCACCGCGGCGTGCAACATGTTCGCCTTCACCGAGGAGCCCTCCGAGAGAGCCGGGAAGGCGGACGGCTACTGTAGTCGGATACTGCGGGCTCAGAGCAGTCGGAAGGAGGTCAACAACGAGTTTCGCCTCCGCGTCGAGGGGGACCCGGAGAGCTACCAGCCGGGGAGCACATACAGAGGTTGGTGTTCGTCCTGCGACGTTTACGCGCGCCGCGTTTCTTGGCACCGTGTGCGCATTTGTCAAATAAAACACACACTCGCGGTCGGTCGGCGATGCAAAACTTGGGGCAAGTTTTCTGCAGAGTGTACGTTTGATGTGCGAACCCCGAAAGTGAACAAAATTTGCTCAGTGAAGACATTATTCTGCATCACTGTAAGGAAATGTGCATTTGAAGCATCACACGCCCAAAAAGTGACAGCAATTTGCGTCCAACCTAATGTGAAGGCACTATAAAAATCTCCTTTATGATCATTTAAAAAAAAAAGGTTTATATAAAGCTAATTCCCTTTGCGGCCTCTTCCGTGCTTTTTGGTATTCTCTTTCACAGTTGAAACAGATTTTTAAAAAGCCTTCAGTCTCCCCGATTTCGTTGCCTTTGTCTAAAGTGGAAGTTATTGGCTGCTGTTAATGGGCATGTGCCATCTGCTCTGTGGATCTCAAAGGCTCCTGCTGTGCTGGTCTCGGCAATATGTTGCTCTGCGGTTGGTTCATTCTTTTCGGATTTAATCATAAATAGTTTCACATTATCCAAATGGAATAACTGAATAAGCTGGACGTGTTTGGAGTGTAGAAATCACGCTTTGGCTATTAAAACCTATCACCCGGAATGAATCAGTTTGAAGTCTACAAGTCCTCTACCAAGAAGCTGATAAAGTTGTCAAGTGCTGAAAATTCTCCTTCCCACCACAAAGTAAATGAACATTTGTTTTAGGTTCTGCTGGATTGCAAAATACATAAAAACACTATCTGGAGCATCTTACAGAAATACTGCAAGGCTGAACCATTATAATTACCCTTATCTGAGAAATGTTTGATTGTGCATGGGAAAATAATTACATTTGTATCAGAATATATTATCCTCTGCTCCAGCACACAGTATTGTTTCTAAATCTAACACTGCTCAGGCAGGTAGTTAATTAAAGCCCAGTTTAGTCCTGTGTTTGAGAGCAAGGGTTGTATGACTGTTCTCTCTGTGAATTGGCTCTTCTCCTCATTCTGGGTTTGCTCTCATCCAGTGACTCTGATTGCATCCAGCCCTTCCTACTTCAGAGGGTTCACCCTTATTGCCTTGAGAGAGGGCGCAGAAGGAGACAAGGACGAGGACTATATTGGAAATTTCCAGGTAAGGTAGCAGCTAATGATATATATGACTGCTTGTTCAATCAAAGAATTGGATGTTTTTTTTTCTCTATTATCACAATGCAATTACATGGTGATTAATGAACTTGTCCTAATATGCCACCACACCTGTAGTAAAATGCTGGTATTTAATACCCATCCTTCATGTCAGTGATACATTACATTAAATGTAACACTCAGCAGTTACAAAACACAGCAGATCGGCACAGTTATTCACACCTGGCTTAACCATAATATAAAAACCATCCTTCCTCCAGACTCTGGCACAAGCTCTGTGCATGACGATGTGTGATGAGAGGGAAAAAATAGAAAGATCCTACTGTACGACGGGGGGGGGGATGGGAGGTCTCGACAGATTTTCTTTGCACAGCCATCACATGTCAAAGTGTGATTATTCTCACCTCACCTCCTCTAATAGGCTCGATATAGCATATGAAAAGAAGATACTCTCAAACTCAGCTCCATGCAGCTCGGCTTCAGCAAGCTGTTAAAAGTACACATGTGGAACCCGAGGAGTTGTGTGTGCACAAATGGGCGTTCGGCACATGTATGCATGAAGTGTATACTTGGTGTTGTTGTAGAGGCGAATAAGCATTTCTGCACAGGCGGGTCCAGCTGGAGTGCTCTAGGAAGCTGGGAGAGAACAGAGTGGGGCCAAGAGTGAGAAAGGAAGAGAGAAAAGGAAACTGGTGCTGTTACGCACATGTGAAAATGGGCAAATATGTGAGGCCTTTTGTAATTGTAATGCAGTGTGAGGAGTCAAGTGTTAGAGAGAAGGAGAAGAGTTGATGCAGTTGAAGAAAGATAATATTTGTCAGTTGTAATAAACCTGAAAGATTCAGCTTAATTGTTACAATACAGGATAATTTAATGTCTTTAGATGTTATTACAACACATCTACAGTGTCAAACGACATTGGACATCTAAAAAAACTATGAAACCTAAATATAATACTAATACTGTAATACTACATTCATAACCCTTAAATTTATTCCTCTTCACCGGTTGGTGTACTGCTCTCATGCCTTTTAGCTTACTGTGTTCTGCCAATATTTACTTCATCCAAGTCAAGGCTGTAGCTTGAAGAAACTCGCTGAGCTCACGGCGCACAAGATGACATCCTGTTTCCAAAGGATTTGAAAAGCACTGAGCAACGGAGGAATTGGTTTTAGTTATATCAAGCATCCAAATGTGTAGTAGTGAACTGGAGTGTAGTTTACATCAGTAAAGCCAATATACCATGATACTGTGCATTTCATATAAGAACATTCAAGGCATACAGACTGTAGAAGCTCCCAGTTCTAAGCTGAAATTCCCACTCCAGCTCAGAACTTGAAATCATATGTTTTCTAAGAGCAGCCCTTGTAAAGAAGCAGTTGTTAAATTGGTTTAACAGCATGTGTGGAGTTCTTCTTTTCAGACTTTTGTGAATGTGTCTGTTTCAGTTGCTTCCCACATAGAACCCTATTATTTTATTGAACCTATAGTACAATGGATGGGGAGGTTTGCGCAGCAGCCCCGAGGCTGCGTTGATCACAGTTACTGCCATGCTGTGGCACTCTCTGTGAACCTGAGCCTTGAATATGGGAGGACATAAAAAACAAGAACATTTTATTTTTGTCCTGTGTGCACCTCACATCTCAATTCCCCAGTGTTAAATTGTTTTTTTCAGTATTATTTGTCCTTGCAATTGATTTCATGCTTTTGTAATTTAGTGTCAGTCTTGAGCGTGCTCCTCAGCCATGTGGGGGAGTGTGGCGTGGTGTGACAGGGCTCTAAACGTCAGGATTAAAGAGGGGAAACACTACATCATCAGACGCGGCGCTCCACACATAGATAAGACTTAGTGTGGGAAGCACAGCGAATTAGAGCTGTGATTGATAGGTGTGTGGCCACAGCCTTTAGACGTTGGCATCAAAAATAAAAATAATGAATGTGTCATTACTGGGACCCGCCTTTGATTGGACTCCTGTTAGGTTTTAAGAACTTCAATGTCTCTTTCACAGCTGCAGATGATCACCTGTCTTGTGACAAAGCACCATGTGACAGCGCAGTAAAAATAAACTGCTGTCCAAAGAGATATCCCTCTATCATCACCTGCTCAGCTGGTCTTTCATGTTTTATTTCTTTTATGTCACAAAAAAACACACACACACACACACACACACACACACACACACAGACACAGACGCACACAAACAGACACACACACTATTCCTCCATTCTGAAAGAGCTCTGGGTGGGCCGGCCTCTAGGCATTGAGAGAAAAGAAAGAGAAAAGAAGCTGCAACAGAAGACGTCAGGCTTTATTTAACATACAGCTCATTTGAAATCTGCTGGTGTGCCCCATCTCAGCCGTCTCAGGACAGCTCCCGACTTGATGAAAAGCACTTTTATTGAGCTTTCTGGGAAGGTCAGCTGCCACTGTGTCTGTGTGTGTGTGTTTGTTGGCAAGAGTGTAAACCAGCGGGCAACGCTGGCGATGTCTGATGAGACATTACTTCGCAGCAGGGTGAGATGATAGAACAAGAAAAGGCAAATAGTTACGTGTGAGGGGTGAAATCAGTGCCATTTTGGGCGCTGTGTATGACATAATTGGAGACATAACAGACGTCGTAGGTGCATCATCTTCACATCATTATTCCACAAGGGTGATCTCATATTAGGGCAACAAAGGGCAACATGTCTGACAAAGTGCATGCAAATGGTACAGTCTGTCCCCATGTTATTTTAGTTTAATGCCAAATGTAATTATTTGGATCTGACCAGCGACTACTATTGAGCCAAGCAGTTACTCTGTAATTATAATGTGTTACATGTTTTTCTCTTTTCCTCACACTCACCGTCTGTCTATTTGAAAACTTGGAATTAAACAAGTAGGAAGAAGAAACGGGTCATAGGTCATTTCACAGCAAATTGGTTGCTTCTTTTTGCAGATGGTGTGTAATGCATTCCCATGAGATCTCGCTGGTTTTAACATGTGTTGCAGTCCAGTCAGGCCAACCCAGGATGCCTGTTGGAAACCATGGGAACATGGAGGGGGGTTTAATCCGTCAGACCAGGATGGGCTGCACACACACGCACTGCACACACACACACACACACAGTCACAGGCACGCACATCCACTCACAATCCACTTTCAGAGGGAACTCATTCATAACGTGGCATGACAAAGGAAATTCTCTGCTGACAGCTTTATGGAGTGAGAAAGTTCCCCGTCTTTACTGCCCTGATGTCACTTCCTATCAAACAGATCCTTGGTCTCTGGGCAGTGAATATTAGCTCGCTGGCTGCGCTCCCTCATGCAACCCACTCTACTCATTTCCCGTCCAGTTAAAATCAATGAGATGCTCAGTGTCCCAGGTGTGCACCTGAGTAGAAAGGGCAGCATGCATTTGAACTCCTCGGCCTGACCCAAAGAGTCTCGGGTCTTTTTTATTTTTTCTTATGCTGCCTACAGTGAATTCAGTTAAATTCAACTTACTTCGCCAGAATAATCCACTCTGTATCAATGCTGAGACAGCTACCTTTCAGCTCTGGGCAGACGAAAACCTGAAGCCCACCAGGCTGACATACAATATGTGAAGTGGAAGAAGAATGCAATGTGTCACCCATTCACTATACTGGATTAATTGCTTTGCTGTTTGGTGTCAAAGGCCTTTACCAGCTTTTTTGTGCTGCAACAGACAGACAGAGACATATTTTGGAAAGAAGAAAATCTCCAGCCACAACTATCCAACCATCTACTGTCCTACTTTCTTCTCCCGACAGAGCACTTCCAAACATTTTTGGCTTGTGGCTTGAAAAGAAGCAATGCCTACTTGTGATTCCTCATTAAAGGTTACACATATCTATGAGTTGTGAGCAGCTCCACTGCAGAATGATTCGACCTTCAAACGTTTAAAACCTAAGAGAAGTATTCAGCATTTAAGTGAAGTATAAAAGTTCAGATAAGAGACTATCTGGCGAAAGTTTTCTCCCTCTACTATTGATCACTGCAGATTTATTCTGTGACCCATTGGAGGCACCATGAACCTTCAGATCCCTTAACATAACACACCAGTGTGAGATGACTCGGCTCAGTTTGAACCTAATACGTCAGACGTGCTCAAGTAAGCTTTATTCTGCAGATAAAAATGAGTAGTGGAAGACTAAGTAGTTGATTTAGTTCCACTTTAACTCCAATTTATAATAATTGCCCAACTCTCAGGTTGTGTATTTTTTTATTTATTTTGGGTTAATTCCCTTGTCCCGGAAATGTTAAATTAATGTCAGTTTCAGCTGCTAATTATGCTTATAGGCACTTGAGCTGACAATGAGAGAGGGAATTAATGTGAAATGGTCCAACACCTAATGAACAAAATCACGTGCAGATGTTTCAGGAGCTTTTGAGGCGAGTCTTGTCTGAGGACATTTTTAATCATCACTAATCTCTTTGTCTGTGTGTGTGTGTCTGTGTGTGCTTGCATGCTTTGCAGATAATTGATGAGGAGGAAACACAGTTTATGACCAACTGCCCTCCTGCAGTGACAGAAAGCACTCCTCGCAGACGCACCAGCATCCAGGTGTTTTGGACTGCGCCCCCTAGCAGCTCCGGTTGTGTCCTCCTCAAGTACGTATACCGCAGCTGATCCTGAGCCCGATGAGCATGAGGCCATTTCAACTCGTACATTAAGAGATATGCTAAACACACTTCTGGTGGAGGATTAGCTCATATAAACAGGCTCTTGAACTTGAACTGGTGAACTGTAATTCATTATTATATGAGAAGTCTGGTAATGGGGAGAGTAGGGTTCTTTCAGGAGCTTGAATGGCAATTTTTTCACCCTGCGTCACAGCCTGCAGAGGATACAAGATACAAGCTTAGTCTACAAGTCTCATCTTGTATCAAAATCAGGGCAGATTCATCCGTGATTATCTGCCATCTGACCATTTTCAGAGAAGACTATAAGGTTTTAGATAGATGGGTTTTTTTTGTTCTGCCTCTTCCAGGCAGCCACAAAGGCATATCATCATATTTTTTATTGCATTTGAGGGCAGATTGATAGTATTTATGTCAACGAGGGTAGACTATATAACAGAAAAGCTTCTCTACATGATGTACTGATGGACTGCTGTTGCATGGTTTTAAGCGCTTGGGCTTTAGCGTGTTTTTTTAGATTGGTTCCATATCCTCTATTTAATTTGCTCCTGCAAAGTTAAATCAAACTTTTAATCATTTAATGTATGGTACTACAGCTCCCTGGAATTGTGTGCTGTACTACAGCCATATATCAAGTCCACATTTACATTTAACTCTGTTTCATGACTTCCCTTCCCCCTTCAAGCTATGCAGAGTTAAACGCGAAATGTCAAATTTTCATTCTCACTTGGCTTCATAAACTATTCATTACCTTTATTGGTTACGCAGCTGATTGACACCAATCAATTCTGCTGCTGTGCATCCTCTGGGCCTGCTTGGATACAGAAGGGTCCAAGACAGATCATAGCAGAAATCAGCTTATTAATCCAGCACTATGGAAAAAATAATGAGAGTACAGGAGGTGGAGAGATACTGAGGGACTGTGACTCACAAGGCCTTCTAATCGATGCATTATTTAACTGTTTATGTATCCCATCAGTGTCTGGTCTACATCTCTGCTGTTCCTGTGTACAATGGTGATGATGAAAAGGTTGCATTTCTTAGTAATGCATGTTATTATGTGGTTCCCAGAGAGCTCAGTGAGTTTTCCCTTTTCTGTATCTCTGCGCTTTCCATTTCCCTCGTCTTTATCTTCCTGGAGTATCTTCATGACCTGCCCGAGCCTATACTCTCGCTTTTTACACCGACTCAGCTTGTCTTGTCTCTCCTCCTCTTTCCTTTTTTTCTTTTTTCTTTTTTTTTTTATCCGTCGCCTCTTTGTTTTCGTCTTCACCATGCCATGTTGTTGTCATCGTTTTTTTTCACTGGCGGGTCACGCTGCGAGGCACTTCTGCTCGCAGGGAGCAGTGGGGTGATGGCAGTGTTGTATTCAGTTAAGCACATGGATCGAGGAGGGAGTTGAAAGTGTGACAGAGCGTACAGCCTAGAAAGAGATACTTGAAAGTGCAAAGATGTGGATGTAATACCAGGGAGCAGACAATAGGGGAGGGAGAGGGTGAGGAGCCTACAGTTCAAAAGAGATGCCTCTGAAATCCTGATTACAGACTGAGAGTGAACATTAGCCACCGTTCTCTCCCTGCCTGGCTGCCTGACAAGGTTTTTGTGTGCCTCTGTGCTGCAACACAGCAAAAGTCTTAATAACGTATAATTGATTGAGGAGGTACAAGTCCTGTTACCCGACGAGTGCAGAGGGTTTATTATGAAAACTGAGCGAGAGACATCCTTGTATGCTGTGGCTGTGTTATCATATAGCCCATACCAGCAGAGACATGGGTATATAAACATACGGTCAGTGCAGCCAGCAAATATACACAGACAGAAACAACATGATAATGTGAAACAATATTATAGATTAGCATGGAGGGGACAATTTCATTACCACCACAGGCAGGGCAAATGTTTGTTTTTAATTTAATTTCGCCTCCCAAAAGAGCCCTGTCACTGCCTGTCGTTCCCTCTGCCTGTAAAATATCATGGTTATTTAAGAAAAAAAAAAAAACGACATCTGGCCATGAAATTAGAAGTGTGTGAGTGAGTGTGTGTGTGTGTGCTGCATGTGTGTGTGTTTCTGTTAGAAAGCTCCTGTGAGTCAAACGTTGTCCCAGGAATCTTGCTCCTCCCGAGTGGTTTGCTGCAGTATAATTGACGGGCAGTCGCTGTCTTTTAGATGGAAAGACTGAGCTCGTGGTTTGGTTCAGTCTAAGGTTGGTCCCTGATGACAGGGTCAGGCAAGGATGCTCATTCAGGCTCCTGAACTCAGAACACTGGCTCTGAAAGTCTTACCATCCAAACTGGTTATTTTCGTTTTTCTTACACGCTAGAAATGAATCGCGCCAAGGTTCGCTTCACTGGGTCTCTGTTGCTGATATCCCACATTAGTTTTGTGAAAATGTGATGTGTTTAAGTTTTTCAGGGTGTTTTGGAATTGTACCCTGCACAACTAAAATCAGATTGCTGATTTTTCAGCAGTGTTTGAATTTCTCACCTTTCTGCAGTGACTTAAAAATGAAATCAGTCTGTTTGATACACTTTGACATCACTAGACACACAAAACACATAACCCTTGGTTCAATCGTATCAATCAATTGGATTGGATCATTTTTTCGGACAAGACAAGTAAACAAAAGGAGAAAATCACTCTGAAACTACACCTGCATACCAATGTCCACTATCCTTTTTCTGCCAAAAGTATATTATACACAGAAGCTGAAATGCTCCTATATAACGCCCAGCAGTGACGCTGGATGAAGTCACTTGTAGGGATGGGGTTTGATGGCATTCCATTAAATTCAAACCCAATATCTAATCTTGTTATTGAGACTGATATCTTTTTAATCCAAAATCCAAATTAATGCTCTGTTGCTGTTCCTAAAACCTGAAAATGTGATTTGCAGCTGTATGAACTGTTGAGTAAATATAATTTTTGTTCAGCACAGACGTTTAAAGGAGAGATTGTGCCGATATTGATGCGATATGTGGCCCTACAGAGTGACAAAGGATCTTTGGTCAGTACAGGCCTCGGCTTGCAAAGATACATTATTTTTCATTTAGTAGCATGTGTTAATAATAATGATGTGCTAAAAACGGGAAGCGGCTTTTTGAATATTTTGTGCCCTGCTAATAAAACAGAGTGAGGAGAGGTAAATGTTTGCTTTGAAACCAGATATAAAATGGAACTAGTTCTCAAAAACTCAACCCTATTCAGAGGCACAACCTAAGCAATCGGTCACATTTGTTCCTAAGTACTTGTAGTTGGACTTGTTCTACTGCTGTTTGATTGGAAATGGTAGATCAGTGACTGCTAAATGCTCTTAAAATGTAAATCCGCTCCTTTGATGTATCATATCCAACTGACAGACTTCACTCACAGCAAGTTTGAGCGAAGAGGGTTTTTCCTTCTATCTTTTCACCTAACTTTGTTCTAAATCAGATGTTTTTGGCAGCGGTAAGTCTAATTGGATTAAAAATAATTGGCTGTTATTCTGCTCATTAGGGCACACTTAATGATAAAATCTAACATGACCTGCAGCTGTCCGGTGACAGAAAGCAGAGATCTAGTCAGGAGGTATTGTCACAGCTGAGTCCTTTTGGTCGGCTACATCCTGCGTTCTCCACTGAGCCGGAGTAAGCCACATCAAAATATAATCCACATATTGCAGTTGCCATTGAAGTTGCCACTATCTCTTATCTTTCCATTTGTAGGTAGGAAGCAATTTATTTGTCATCTCCCTCCGGCATCTCGATATGTGGGGCGGCGCAATGTGTTCTGATAGACTGTCTGAGCGAGACAGTGTATCAGTGATCAGACGGATGTCACAACCACGTGCGGTTGTCAGAACCTGTTTATCTCCTTCAGCACAATGAGTAGGACAGATCAAGGAGGACTTTGACGGGACGCTGTAGTCAAGCAGACCCATACAAGTTGAATGTAAATATCTCTGTAAATATCATCTGCGCCTGTGTGGAGGGTTTATGCATTGTCTCTTAGTTGTTTCTTTTTAGCAAGTTGTCTTTGTAGCAGCAGCAGATAGAACAAAATGAAATAATTTCATTGCTGCTCGTAGCAGGAGCAGATAGAATGAAATGAGAGTTATTTAATCTTTGGTTGTAGCAGAAGCAGATAAAACAAAATGAGAATTTTTTTTTTCTTGTACGCATCTATTGGGCATGCAAATGAAAATGTATCCATAGAAAGACAAAGTCTGTTTTGCCCTTCCCCCCCTTCTTTGTCTCTCAATCCTCTTTCTCTTTTTGTGAAGCACTGAAACATGCTTATATGTATACTCCCTCTCACTCTCTCTCTCCTCTCCCTCTCACACACACACACACACATACATGCCCTGCACACATTCAAATCGGTGCACTTTTGGGGTGATTGGGATCGGTGGTGGTGTGGATCCGGCAAAGTGAGATAGAATTTAAATTGGATGTTAAATAAGCATTACTCTACTTGATTGTCTGGCCAGCCCGGGAAAGTGGGCGAGCAGCGAGGCAGAGTGTGCGCCTCTCTCTCAGGGAGATATGTGAAATTGGGCTGAGATTGAATTAAAGCGTGAACAATTAGAGATGTGCTGGTGGTGCTTACCTTGAATCATTTCATCTACGTTATGAGAGGCCGTTTTTGGCTGTTAATCATACTTCTACGCTCTCACATCATAATCTCACATACTGAACAATGTACTTTCCATTATATGCATGGGAGACAGATTGGTGGCATGTATGGGAAAGAGTGATATTTTTACGAGAGTGAATTATAGTGTGTTTGAGTGAACTTGAAAATACAGAGTGTAGGAGAGAGAACTGATGGTGTATGTGAGAGGGGGTAGTAGTGAATGAGAGAGGGAAGGACGCCCTTATTTAATTATTTTCCTTCTAATCCTCTTGGTTTAAAAGGTCTGAAAAAACAGATTTGAATATTTTTACAATTTCAATCAAACTCTCTCCCACACATCTTCAGTCACTTAGAGTATACTATCATGGGAGAATACATTAAACACACCTGTGAGTATCAGTGTATGTAGGAGGGTATGGTGATGTGTTTAAGAGAGTGTTATCACGCCACACTGGTGTTTATGTCCATCTCGTTCTTCCGCTTAGTGTGCTGTATACAACTTGCTTAGACCATCTCTGTCAGAAATGCACGTGTTGGACAAATTGTTTCAGTTTCACTTTGTTTCTCCCTGGAAGAGTGATCCTTTTTTGTCCATCTCTCTCATTCACACTGCTTACATTAAAAGGGTAAATGAAGCTTAGAAATACTAAAGAGAACAGATGTTCACTGTCACTGGTACTGTGGAGATGAGGACTGTGCAAATCGCTCTCCCAGAACCAATCGATCATCATTCCTAATGGGTCTCATGCAAGCGCCACACGTACAGAGCATATTCGTTCACAAGTGGCACATATGAGTGATTTTAAAGACTCTGCCCATTTTTTCTTTGTTTGAATTTTTCTCTCGGGTCCAGACCTATTATATGACTCATAAAGCAGTTCTCTGCCATTTCTTCACAAGGGGGAAAAACACTTAACATGACTGAAAAGTGACTTAAACCTGTCATCACCATGGCTTGCCACTTCACTGGGAGGTTCAGATGGTTATTTAATTTTATTGGCACATTTTGCCTCAGCATCTTTGTCCAGGATCAGCCGTCATAGATAGTGGAACATCATGTTACCTTATAGCTTAATGTTTTCTAATCTAGTAGGCTACATGCGTGACTCACCGTGTCCCCCTAACTGCCCTCCATCGAAGTCTCAGACCACTTCGCTTTAGCAAGATGTTTATTAGCATCCAACTTCATGTCAAATCATTCTCACTTTATTTCTATTAGTGCTGCCCTGATGACACGTCTCTGGCAGCTTATTAACGTTGTCTAATTGTCTTTTAAACACAGCTATTGACTCTGCTAAATATGTTTTACTTTACTGATGTGTGACAACAGAACTTGTTGTTCTGTGGTGTGGAACTCTTCTTTTTACCCTTCAGTAACATTTCTCTGAATAAAAGCTGCCCGGAAACGGGGCAGAAAAAGACAGCCAATTTAATTCAAGGATTCAAGGATTCAAGGATTCTTTATTGTCATTCCAACACAAGTCAAACATGGGATGGAACGAGATTAGCTACCCTGGTCCCGGTGCAAGCCCAAATAGAATAAGTATAAAAGATATAAAAAAAGTATAATATTACAAAATAAAATAAACAAGATAGAAAAGCAAAAATGAGGTAGTGCAAAATAAAACAGAATAAATAGGATTTAATTGCTTCTATTATGCTAATGCTAATGATCAAATCTGACGAATGCGCACATGTGCCTAATGAACAGGTGGTATTTGTCAGGCTGGAAGGAGCGATTTACTTCACATTTGTGCACTGATGAGTATTTTGAATTTGACTTGAAACATACTGCTCAAAGAAAGAAGTAAGAAAGTTTGAGAATCCAAGTACAAAAAGGTTCTTGTACGAGGCCTTTTGTTATGTTAAAACATTTATATCACTGTCATTGACTGATACTGTGGAGATATGAACTCTACAAATACCCATCGCCAGACCAATAAATGTCTGGGTCTATTTACACAACTGGCTCATGTCAGCATAATATTTCCTTTTAAAATGGAAAATTCAGTTAATTGAGATTTACATACAGCAAATCATGTACATTTTCTCTCCCCATGTCACTTTATGTATTTTCTCGCTGTGTGAGACCAGTTCTGGGACCAGCTCAGCTCCACGGTGCTCAGCTTAGTTTGATCCAAACGGTCCAGCTGGACGGGGCCCACCTGGATCAGACCTTACCCCGGCACTTCCATCCAAGCACCTCATTGTTGGGTTTTATCCCCATGGAAACCTTCCCGCAGCCAGGGCTGGTGTTTGTGAGGAAGTTAGGTGCCTGGAGGCTTGTTTTCTGTTGTTGTTTTCTCAAGTCTGCTGGCCCTCTGAAAAGGTTTGTTTGTGGCTGATTTACATGTCAAGGCCCCCTCTCAGACCTGTGTTCCCCACCACCCAGTGGAACAAGCGTCTTAGACAGCTCAATCTAGAGAAGTCCCTCCTTTGCCAGGCCTCACATTTTTGGGAGCATTACTGTTGGCCTGTCAATCAGCTCTTATCGACATGGTGCATGTACTAGTGTATGGTGTGTCTTTGCACCTTTGCAGATTTTCCTTACAAAGTGCCGTGGGGACTTTCTTCAATGCCAAAATCCCTCTTTCAGTTGCTCTCTCTCTTTCAGTTTCATTTTCTTCATCTTTTCAACCTCTCACTGTGCGTGTATGTCTTAATGCTGATGCATGCTTTTTGTGGTCTTTGTATGAGACATTGAATGCCTGCGTCTGAAAGACAGCCTGATTTAGCAATTTCCCCCGTGGGCTCTGATACCTGCTTTTAGGAGTCTTCTGAAAAAAAAAAAAGGAGAAATCAGGAAGATGATCACGAATAACTCTGCACCTGTTCCATCTGCCACAATCCACTGTTCAGATTCTATCAGATCTTAAAAGCCAAGATTTTCCACATTTCCTCATGTGTGATGTATTCTCTGTTTTTTTGAAAACACTTAAAATGTTTCTCATCTCCTCCTGTCTTTTTTTCCCCCCGTTGTGATATTCACTCATACACTTGCCTCTTTAGCCTACATTTGCACTTGGTGTTGCCCCCAACAAACTTCACTCCTCACTGCCTCCATCTCTTTGTAGAGCAAGCATTGTGCAGAAGAGGATCATCTATTTCCAGGATGAAGGCTCACTTACCAAGCGAATGTGTGAGAAAGGTAGGTTTCTTTTATTGACTTGAAATAAATAATTTACCATGAATATCTTATTTTTTCAATCTCCATGCTGGTTCTCTATTTCGCTCCCTACTGATAGTCTGTCCTCTTTCACTCTGTTTTCTTTCATTCTTGATTCTGATGCAGGGACATTCCCTTATGCTCTTATGCGCTGGCATGTGAATGATTGTAAATGAAAGTAACCCCTGGCTGTGCATGACATTGGATGCCACACTGAGCAACAGATCAAAAGAACCGTGTTGCACATCCTCCCCTTTTCTCATGCCCCCCCCTCACACATATCTTCCTCCCTTCGGCTCCCCACTTTCTTAAACCACCCATCTCCTGCATGATGGGCACTGCTCACATCTGCTCCTTATACTAATGAGAAATCTCTCTGTGCCTATCTCATGGTCTTCTGTATTTCTCTCTCTGGCTCTTTCACTTTGTCCCTCCTCTCCCCTCCCCTCATTTCCGCACAGAATCCCTGTACGGAGACGCCACAGATAAACCTCTGCTCGACTGTTGTGCCTGTGGAACGGCAAAGTACAGAGTCACCTTCTATGGGAACTGGTCGGAGAAGATTCATCCCAAAGACTATCCACGTAAGCACAAACTCCTCTGCTTGCTCTTTCTCATGTCACCTCAGCGCTGTCACACATTTGAAGAATAAGGTGATTCACTCAATCTATTTTTATTCACTGTCAAAAATCAGATGAAAATACCTCAACCAGCAGTGGACTGTATTGAAAGCAGCACTATATATGTAGCCAAAGCCTGCTGTAGTTCATTCCTTAGATGAGCATGCCATAGATCTCTATTGTTTTTAAATGAGCGGCACCGTGTCACTAGTGGTCATCCCTCCATTCATGACAACGAACAAAGGTTTTTTAGGGTTTTTTTCCAGCTCATTCCACATTCACTGGCTTTAAGTCTTGAATTATAACTACTGGACTTGGAGGAATGTATTGAGAAACTCAATGGGCTCCTTTAATAGGGTTTGTTGAAAATAACAAAAAAAGCATATCAGCAGCTTTATCCTTTAATTTTTGTGGTAACACTGTAGGCCCAAAAACTCTAAGATCCGTTCCAGACAAGGGTGAGGTTTAGCCCCCGTACGTGACTCTAAACAGCGGGCGGTGAGCTACACTATGGCACCATGGTTGGACGTGGTGTGTGTATAACCTTGAACCGTGCTATCAGGATGTGAATGGACTTAAAGATTACACTGGCTCTCTTGTCTAAATCAGGCTCTCGCTGGTCAGATCAATACGCTGATTAGAGTGGAATAAGATAAACCCTGAGATCGAAAGGAGCCGTAATTTACTGTCTTATGGAAGGAGTAGTTGGTGTGTGACTCACTCTCGCACACCAATTCGCAAACACACATCTCGCAGATAGATCAACTTAAAAGAGGATAGGGCAAGCTGTGTGGTTTCTGTTTTATCCCGGCTCTTACGATGCTACAGTTGGATTTCTCCTTGCACAAAGTCATATCCTAGGTAACCAGTTATTATAGCACTGGACAATATTATTACTCACTACAAAACAGTAAGCACATGATGATCTGTCTGTATTTTAGGTGTGATGATAGTTTCCAAACAAAAAATGTGGTCTAAGAAAACGTGGTCTGCACTTTTCCTGAGGCGCAAGTGGTAGATTTTTTTTTCTTTTTTACCTGAGATGTGCCACTCTGTTGTCCTTATATTTTTAACAAATGTCCTTCAAGTGCAGGAGCCTCAGACCACTGTGGTGACACACATTCTGGGACCCAAAATTCACAGTAAAAGAGGCCAACATGATAACCTTGACAGTTCTATTTTCTGTCTCCCTTTCGTCCCCATTGTAAGTCAGGCAGCAGTGCGTGGCCATTCCGCCCAAACGACGGCAGCTCACTCAGACACGAGGAGTATATCGAGGCGGCGAATGGCCTGGTTGTCAGCAAGGATTTTTTTATGGGATTAGTGAGGGAGGGAGAAAAAGAGACAGAGGGAAAAGGAGGGAGAACTTTATTGACCAGATAAAAAAACAAAGGCACTGTCATAGTCAGTTTCCTCTAACTCAAGGGAAGCAGCAGATGGAAGTCCGGACTGAAAACAAAGACACCACAACAACAGCTGCCTTCCATCTCATGTGTACTTTGCCCTAACCCATACCTCAGAGCATCCACATCCTCATTTAACTGTCCAATCAATCCATTTTTATGTGCACTTTCTCCCATGAATAAACAACTAAATAATATGGTTATGTGTTTTCTAGCATTCCCAAATTACACCTCTGCTTCACTTACATAGGACATCGTGCCCAAAGATTCTCTGTTTATTTGCAGACATCTATCAATACATGAGACAATGTTATTTGAGTGTTGACAGGGATGTCCAATGAAATCCCTTATATGTGGGCAGCACAGTTTACCTCTGTCTGCATCAGCGGCACGACAATCTTTTTGACCTTTTCCTGGGTGCTTTGCGACACAGGGGTCTGTTAAATGTCTCTGTTAAGTCTACATGGATTGTTTTGAAGTGCAGCAATGCACTATGGATCAGGGAGCCCTATTAACCCTGTACAAAAGGAGTCAAGGGGGCAGTTATATCCCTGTGAGGCTATGTACTCTTAACATAACCCTGTAAAATTTTGGCAGGTCATCAACAGACAGCTGTTAGTACATATCATGTACCTGCTCCTTTCCTCGCATCCTATAAAAACATAATTTCCACAAATTGAAAATGGAAACTGGCCACAACACTTACCAGAATCCCTACCAAAACTGTATTAAAGAGGAAGAGACTGAGTCCATGTTATAGCCACACTTGAAGTAAACTAATACTGGCTCAACCTTAGGCGAGCAAACCCAATGATGGGTATAAAACTGCTAACCGGGGTCATAATGTTGAAGCTATTTAGTTATTGGCAATGACTCCCTGCCTGGCAGGGTCAGACATTTATGAAAGCTTGGGGCACAAATGGTCTTAAAATTTCATAAAGGGCCCTAAAAAATATTAAACAACTAATGCATTTGAAATAATCTTGACAGTCAAGCCACAAGTGGTTTGATGGGCAGGTTAAGTTGAGGAGGAAAAAAGAACGCCCTTAAAGAATATTTTTTATTCTGGTCTTTCCAAGGCACCAACTACTTCTATCTTTTTTTAAGTACAAATGTCCCAAACTCCAAAACATTTCAAACAAACTTCAGCCGGGCTCCTCCTTCACAGAAACACTCCACACAATTTACTAAAATAGTTTCTTAGGGTAGATAAAAACACAGCTTTTGGCCACTCTAACCACTTTTGAGATGTTACTCTAAGCAATCTGTTTTGCCATGTTCAGTCTCATCATGCATAAAAAAACAAACAAAAAAACAAAACAAAGAAAAGAATAGTCTGCTGTGGTTTTGAGAAGCCTACACAGACAGAAACAGTACAATCTACATTAATTTGAGGGCAAAATAGGCTCCTTTTATAAATCACCTAGCTCATGTACTAAAGCTAATGACATTAGCTAATGCTAAATAATGAAGTACCAAACTATGCATTTGGATCACAGGATATTCACTAACAGCCTGAGCAGAAATGGCCACAGCTAACCTTCCCTCAGTTGTCCATTTGTCATGTTGGAGCTCTCAAGGCGCTTCCCCATAAAGTGCAAAGCAGATAGATGTATTGCACCACGAGTACAAAAACATTTAACAATCCGGTTGCCAGCAATAGTAAAAGGGCACCTTTCACTGCTAAAACACACTTTCAGATCAAGCCCTTTGAGATGATGCTGACCTTGCTGCTCTGAGCTCCTCAACCAGGAGAGTTAGAAGGCTCCATGCAGGCTCACAGTGTAAGAAAAGTTCAGATATATTATTGGAGGTCAGGTCACATAAGCTTCAGAAGCAATAAGTAAAATCAACAAAAAACTGTGAAAAGATGCAAACATTCAAAATGAATATTGAGTGCAAGTGTAGGAATTTTTAAATCAAGGTCATGCCAAGTTTTGGGAAACAATAAAAAAAAAAGCATCAGGGTCTCTGCAATAAACCCTGAAAGTAGCACTTGAGAACTGTAAATTGCATTGGTCACTAAGGGGCTCCACCTGCCTGACTGAACAGCCACTGGTCCACCACCATGGTCTCCCATCCCGTGATACAGTAGTAGATACCATCTTTGTCCTGGGATTCAATCATCCTTCTAGCTATGCCCCCAAGCATTCATACAGATAGGAGCAAAATACAGCTTTGTAGAAGTAAAATGCCATGAAAAATAAATGTCTTATTCGAATGGTCCCACCTCAACAATAGCCATGTCTGCAATGTCCTATGAAGAACTGTTCAAGTTTCCACAATATACTATCACAGGAATACTGCAAACGCAGAGATTAGATTATCAGAGTGATTAATCTTTGTTCAGACTCACACTGGGAACCAGCAGAAGGAAGAAAGGGTGACTTACAGAACTGCAGAGTAAGGGCTCTATTTAGGGCATAACGATGAGAGGCAGACCTATGACCTATTTGAGTGAACCTCACCTTGACTAAATAGTGTTCAGACAAATGTTCAAGTTGTTTATATATTCTCTTGCGTGGCTTGTAACGGAGGATTATGTCTTCAGAAGACTCGAAGGACTCAAGCGCACATTTTATGTTTATTGGGGCTCTGAAACGATCATCATGCTCTCATGGTAGTCCACATGCATAATAACATACCAGGCAGGGGGAATGATATGACAGTAGGGGGGGTAATAAAGTAATATGAGACAATCAGTTTCTGTGATGTTGACGTAGACATGTTGGACCACTGAAGGCCCACAGTGAGATAGTAAGGGTACCCCAAAATGCCATGTAAACATCAACAGGGAGCCCATCAATATTAGATGAACAGCTATACTCCATGCCTTATTATGCCTCACACAACAATTGCGTAAGCCTCAGTTTGCTTTAGCCTGTGCTTTCACCTCTAATGGATCATCACCGATACTACCACAACTGCATTCTCTGTATGCTATCCCTTTTTTTGTATGACACGTGGGCCCACACACCTTTATCCTGAGCGAGAGAGAATGTAAGGATTATGAGGGAGCATAAAAGGAGCACAGACCTGAAGTAATACACTTTAGGTGGGTTGCACAAATAAATCTGTGTTTATTGCACCAAAAGAGGTGTTTGGTCTTTCAGTCAACAGACTAATGTATCGGCTGATGGATCATCTCTAGAGCTGCGCCTCTCAAGTGGCAAAAAGTATCTGCTCATTGAATGATGCAGAGTTACGTTTGGGAAACAGGCAGGGATGTCGAACTAATGAGATGTTTTACTCCACCAGGTCGTGCCAATCACTGGTCAGCCATCATTGGTGCCTCCCACTCAAAGAACTATGTGCTGTGGGAATATGGAGGCTACGCCAGCGAGGGAGTTAAACAGGTAGCTGAGCTGGGCTCCCCGGTCAAAATGGAGGAGGAGATCAGGCAGAAGGTAAGAATCTCCAGTGCTGCTGAGTTGACTGGCATGCTGCACATGTTTGAACATAAAGTGGATTGGAAAAGCATCAGAACTTTACCAAAGCGAATGCTTCTTTCTGGGAAAAGTGTTTTTCAGTGGCAAGAGATGAGTTGCATAACACTGCTGGGGCCTCAGAGGATGTTCCAGGGTGTGCACACCTGAGCTCAGCATGGGATGACAGTATTCAGTATTGCTTTGACATTGTTGTCCAGATTGATTAGTGCTTTCAAGCATCTACGCTATTCTTAGCCTGCCTCTACATCTATTGTGTATAATCATCCAATACACAGGATCTGAGAGGAGCTGCTCTGTAGGAGCTGGTTTCGATGTTATTTCACTTTATGGTGTGTCATGATTTAAGCCAATTATCCACAGTCCCAACCTCCAAAAGGCTCAGCATTCAATTCTTGCACATCAATTCATCTTCAGATCAGACTTTGACATGACCCTCATAATGCTCGGGAGGGAGCTGTTACTGTATTTCCTTCATCAACTCAGTTAATTAGTAATTGATTCCAGCTCAGTTGATTTATGTGTCCCCTACTGTGCCCAAGGGAAATTTTCTCTAGTTTCACTTTTAAACTGCCTGTCATGGCTTTCACCTTACTTTTACATATTAAGTTGTCATTTTCTTGTATATCTTGGAGCCCACATCTTTCTCCCTCCCCAGCCTCTCCTCTCTTTATTATTTCCACAAATAGCGTGGTATATCTTTCTTCTCCGTGGCCGCCTCTCTCGCTCTTAGAATAACCCGTACCGGCAGAGCAGATGGTCCTGCAGAGTGCTTATTGTTGGCTAATATTGAAGACCTGGAGTCACAGCAGATAATGAGAGCATGGTGTGAGCAATGGGGTCTCTGTGTCATTGCCGCCTTCCCACTGCTATTACAGCACACTCTTTTTTTCCGTATTATTCTCATCTCTCGGCTGGGATCATTAGATTTTTTTTTTCCTAAGCATAAAGGTGAGAGTGTAATGGCACTAGATTTGATTGACCAGTGTTGTGATTGTACTTAAAAACATACATTTTCTTAGTTATTAATCATAATTGAATGTTGTCGCGTTTTCATTTAGCTTGCAATTTTTTCTGGAGCACATGATATGAGAATCTATTTAATGACACAATCAATCATAAATGCCTACCCAGAGATCTGTGATATACAGCAAATTGGAAAACTCCACGGGTAGGTTGAGATGCACAAGACATACAGCAATCGGATTGGGCAGTATATGGTCCCTGTCTTATCAGCAGACACAGTGAGATGATTGAACAGGAAGAAATTGGGCATTTTTCTTACCTGCAAACATATCATGGCACGGCTCAAGCTGTGGTTGTCGAGCGTAATTGCTCAGTAGTGAAGCTGGACTGGCTGACACGTGAATGCAGGGTGGCGATTACATAGACGATCAATATAAACCCTGATTAGTCTGATACTGGTGAGCTGCGTGCTATCATTCACTGCCTGAAAAAAGTCGATGAATAATCAGCGTTTGTCAATACTCTGTTCATGGCTTAAATAATGCCATTTAGGTGTGCGTGTTTATAAATGTATGTCTGTACTGGAAAAAGGTGATCATGTCATTTTGCCTCACGTGGCATGCTGTATGTGTTCTTTGTGCTTGACACTCGCAGCTTCTGTGATAGCTACATGCTAAAAAGACATCTTTTCCTGCTTAAGACAACTAGTGCACACGTTCAGTCTATCCACTTTTATATAAGTCAGACAACACACAGAGCCTGTCGATGCCCTTGAGGTAAGGAGGCTAGGTGAAGGAGGCTCCCTCTTTTGAGCGTACAGCGCTTCTTGGTAAACGCTGACACAAACAGAAAGCTGATTCTCTTTTGTGTCAGGTGGGGCATCAGGGGGGAGCAACTAGCGATGAATGCAAAATTGATATTCATTGCCAGGCTCCACTCCAGCCAAGGGGTGCGCTGATCAGAGCGTTCATACAAAGTTTCATTTGCAGAACCAAGCAGGCATGCAGGACTGTGCAAACATGTGTGTGGACACGGACACACACACACACACACACAGAGTCTCTGTATCCTGCTCGTGTCGATTCAGAGTGTGATGGCTTTATTTTATGATGTCACCCTTTCAGAGTTTGGACAAGAGTGAGCTTTACCATCTGTCTTGCTGTTATTTCTCATCAGATGTGTGGTGTAGGATTTCTCTCTTTTTTTTTCTTTACATGTGTCTGTACTGGAGCATTATTAAACTAATTTCATTTCATATAGTGTTAAAAGGAGATGTAAGGATATGACATGCATAATTAGTTAAATGGAATTTAACCATTCCATACAAGCCTGGTAATAAAACTATGAGTGCATGTCAGAGCCTCCTCTAACACAACCTTCACCCACACAGTCTCAGCACCTCTGCACCACACACTAGCAATCATGACACTATGCCAATCATATTGAAACAGCCTGAGATTATAAGAGTGTCCATTACTGCCCTTTTTAAGCATTCAGATTTTGAAATGAACGGCATAAATTTCCTCGGCAGCGGACGAGGAGGCGCTTTGATTTGATTTATGATCACCCGCCACCAGAGATGCAGATCAAATTTGTATCTGTTTTGTGAACCACTCATTTAGTAAGTGCATTATGTTAAATAAGTGTTATGTCTTGGGGTTTAGTGCATACAGTAGTTTGAGGAGGTGAGTTACAGAATGTAATGGGGGATTCGTTTTTTAACAAATTGTTTTTTTCCGACTGTAAACAGATGTGCGGTCCTGTTCCATTTGCCAAGTACAAATGCTCTTATCAGAGGACTTGGCAGCGCAGGGATGCAGCCTGGGTCCACTGTTGTTGTACCGCCTTTCATGTCTGAGGTGATTTGTATATGCATTCAGTCATTACAGAAGCTCAGTGTGTCACTAATGAGAAGTTAAATGAGACTCTCTCCATGGACCAGCGACCAGGGCCAAGGCCTCAGACGGATTATGAAATCTCCTATTTCCTCTCGCAGCATGGGGCGTTTTTCATTATTGCACAGTACGGGTGCTTACGGAATCCTCTATTTTCCTGAGCTCCACAGCTGGGCCGCGGAGCAGAGACACAACAACACAACTCAGCCAGAAAGAGACATTACAGATTAATGTCAGCGAATGCAGATCCGTTTCACTTCATACAGCTGCGGTCCTTATTTCTTTGTCTGGCATCTTTTCATTTTTGCAAGGATACATCTGCGGATGATGACTTTCATGGATAATCTGAGTGACTCTTTGGATACCCCTACATTCCCTTCTTTAAACGTAAGAAGTCAGCGCAGGAAATTTCCGAGAAGGATACAATGCAGTTCTTTAAAGCTACGATACCAATTGCTACTTGTGTTTGATCACAGCCAATTTTCCAGGTTTATGAAACCTCTTTCACCATCTGCAAGGAGCATTAGAGCTGACTCACACATCACACAGCAAAAGAACAACAGGTATTATGGAACAAAATAGCTTGTTGTTAATCTTTCTCTCCTGGCTCCTCTTTCTGTGCACCTTGCAAGGATTCAAATGAAAATTTTGCAGTTCAGTTGTCTTGAGAACAGTAAGGTCTGCCATCTGTAAGTGGGAGGCCTGCAGTCAGGAGCGTGGGTAGAGAATAATAGATATGCAGGTTCCTTTGGGTCCTTGACTCTCACTCAATGAGCAGGTGTGTATGTGTTCCTCTTCTGTATACAGAGAATTACTTCACAGCAGCTAGTCACTGCGCTGTCATGTGTTTTCCCTGTGTGTCTTTTGGTACACTTTTAATTACCATTTGCGGTATCAGAGTTTGTTATGTCAGGTAAAATGACCCAACTATTTAGTAAATGCTCAGGGAAAAGAACTAAAAGGACCTTTTGATCTTCCGAGGTGGAGATGGTTTGTGGGAAGGATAAAGATAAGTTGCTCTTTTTTAATCACACCATTCAACTGTTACTGTCTGCTAATTTCCAGTTATTTCTGCCTCAGGGATCCATCCCAGAGCTCTCAACTTGTGTCATAGCTGGTTTTCATTCTTGTCAATGCTCAACCAATTGCACACTCAACACATAATTTCTCGGAAAGAAGCAGCGATGTTATTACTTGAGCGGGTGCGAATGTGGTGCACATACTAATATCCCTCTGTTCACTCCAGCGAGGGCACACTTGAGTAACAAATGCACAACGTGAGCGCAATTCAAACACACATCACCAAAGCCCACTCTCCCCTAACTAAGTAAACACTTAAAAGATGACATTCTGATAATGAGCGAGTCTGGATATTTTTTTTCCTCCCTGCGCATACCTCTTACAAGACCTGTATAAGGCCATCAGATTAAAGACTGAATGACTTGGGTTATTTTCTTGCATCATTAAGTTTTGTAATGTCTTTTTAAGATCCAATCTCTCATCAAACAATGAGAGATGAAAGTGGTCTTCACCTTGATGTCATTCAGAATTGGCCTTTCAACGCTCACATTTGATTAATTCCTTGGGCAACTAATTATCTCCTGCCTGGATTTATAAGAGAATATCTGGTTGTCCGAGCAGCATGCAAACATGTGTGATACATCAATGAAATTCACTCCCTTTTATCTGCCATGAAAGGGTCCTGGTGCGTGATTACTCATTCCTATGGCGACTATGCGCTCTAATCAGTCGTATTTGAGATGAGTGTGGTTGTAGACACGTGTTTGTGGGACAATATACTCATACAGTGGAGTGGGCATTGTGCTGTAATCTCCGTTGCATGAAGTCATCGACACAGGAAGACAAGTGGCTTGTTGAAAGGGGTCAAGCTGTGTCGGGGCCGGGAGTTTAAATGCTGTTGGATTCACAGCGGTTCAGACTTTTCCTCTCGAGTGCCTCCAAGCTAAATCCTCTCTTAGCCATGTTATAATATAATGAAGCACGGAGAGAAGAAACGGACCCATCAAACGGAGGCCATGTGCTGAATCTTAAGAGTAACAATCTTTCAGTTCTGATGTGGATTAAGTGATGCAAAACATGCCAAAATGGCAACTGGTATTATCTTTAGGCACTTCAACATTCAACATACAGAGCATTTGTGCATAAAAATAAAAAATAAAAATAGGAGAAAGTGATTCTGCTTGGCTGTATTTTCCCCTTCTAAATTTAATATTCATATTGATAGATTTTACATTAATTGTGTGAAAAGGATGCAATGACTACATGAAAGGAAGTATTTTCTAATGAGATATCAGTCAGTCAACCCTAATCTCTTCCAGGCTTTCCCCCCGGGTATGCGTATGCTAGCAGGAGTTAAGTTTTGTTTAACTGAAGTGCTAAATGATGTCAGGGGCATGTAAATCTGTGTCTCTTTTTTGTCACAAGGAAAAGGCTCCCTTCAAAACAACATGCGACTTCAGCCCAGACACAGCAGAGTGGGATGCATAAGAAGATGTTAACGTGATAATCCACACATAAGCTACAGGCCCTTTTTTCCATCTATCCCTGTTTCTGTTTTCGGCTTCCCTCTCTTCTCTCTCGGCAGATCATTTGTCATGTCCTCGTATTCCTCATCTGTCTTTCTGTGCGTGTGCCACTGCTGCATGAGGTCAGGTTTGCCACAGTGGGATAGCAATTAGCTATAAAGGGGGCCTCCCAGAGGGCGAAGTCTTCACCCCACCTCTGTTTCCAACCTTGCCAAGCCATCGCGGACTATGCCAAAGCCCAGTGGGTATGGGAACATGCAGAAATTCCCTAACGCTTCACCACCACCTTCCCACTCCACCACACACACTTACTACTACTACTCCACTCTTCTGTTTGCTGAACGTTATGTTTTCTGGTTATCTCCTTCACTGTCTGTGTGTGTGTTTTTAAAAAATAAAATAAGCAAACACCCAAGTTTAGGAGGGAATAATTCTTTAATTTTAGCTGGCAGTTTTCTCTTGGCCTGTCAAGTTAGCTTTATGAGCCCAGCAGAGATATTCCTGTTTGGGAAAACAAAGCTCTCAAAAACCTTAATGCCTGCGTTGGTTCCCAAGACTGTTATTATGATTGCAGAAATCGAGCAGTACAGCCGGAGGCAAGCACATTTTGAAATTCAGTGGGGTAAGGTTAGCCAATATGTGCTTTGTGTGTGTGCATGTGTGTGTCTGAGTGTGCACGTAGTTTAAACATGTGAATACGCTCTTTATTTGTCTCATTATGGAGAAGTCAGAGAAACGTGTTGCTTCATCAATAAGAGGCGCACAATTAGCTTCCCATTTCCCATTTTTAATTTTTCAAGAAGGTGGCATGTGATTGTGGTTAATATGTATGATTAGTTGGCATATTCATGCAGGTGTGTTTGCATGTGTCCTACATGTATATTGTGTGTGTGTGGCCCTTAATGTTGACTTACAGTTGTGCTCATAAGTTTACATACACTGGCAGAATTTGTAAGATGTGCACCATTCTTTAAAGAAAACATGGGTGATCAGGCAAAACACATTTCTTTTATTTTTAATGGGATTCACAGTAAACTATAAGGCATAACAGAATAGCACAATCATTAAACAAAACATTGCAATAAAGGAAATAATGAGATGGTTCCCGTTCAAAAGTTAGTTCTTAATACTGTGTCCCCTTTAGCATCAATGACGGCTTGCAGTCTTTTGTGATAGTTGTGGATGAGGCCTTTTATTTTCTCAGTTGGTAAAGCTGCCCATTCCTCTTGGCAAAAAGCCTTCAGGTCCCGTATATTCTGTCTTACATGAATTGCACATTTGAGAAATCCCCAAATTGGCTCAATGATACTGAGGTCATGAGGCTGTGACGGCCACTCCAGAACCTTCACACTGCTGTAGCCACTGAAGGGTGGACTTGGCTTTGTGTTTTGGATCATTGTCATGTTGTTAGTCCAAGTGTGTCCCATACGCAGCTTCCGGGCTGATGAATACAAATTGTCCTCTAATATTTTCTGATGACATGCTGCATTCATCTTGCCATCAATTTTGACTAAATTCCCTGTGCCATTGTAGCTCACACACCCCCAAAACATTAGAGATCCACCTCCACGCTTCACAGTAGGGATGGTGTACTCTTCCTCATAGGCCTTGTTGACTCCTCTCCAAACATAGCGTTTATGGTTGTGACCATGAAGTTCAGTTTTGATCTCATCAAATGACTTTGTTCCAGAAGTTTTGGGGCTTGTCTAGGTGCTGTTTGGCATATTGTAAGCGAGCTGTTTTGTGGCGTTAGGCGCTTAGTAACAGCTTTTTTTTTGGCATCTCGACTGTGTAGCCCATTTTTGTTCAAGTGCCTCCTTATTGTGCATCTTGAAACAGCCACAGCACTTTTTTGAAGAGAAGCCTGTATTTCAGCTGAAGTTGCTTGTGGGTTTTTCTTTGCATCCCGAACAATTTTCCTGGCAGTTGTGGCTGAAATCTTTGTTGGTCTACCTGACTGTGGCTTGGTATCAACATAACCACTATTTTCCACTTCTTTATCAGAGTTTGAACACTACTGATTGGCATTTCCAAGTCTTTGGATATATCTTTTTAAATCCTTTTCCTGATTTATAAAGTTCAACTACCTTTTTCTCACAGGTCCTTGGACCAGTTCTTTTGCTTTCCCCATGGCTCAGTATCCAGAAAATCTGTGCAGCTCTGGATGAAGTGTGCAGGGCTCTCTCCAGAGCTAAGAAACTCACTGACTATTTATACACAGACACTAATCACAATCAAACAAGTCACAGGGGTTGACACTTACCCCTAATAGTCAATTTAACCTGTGTGTGTCAACCTGTGTGATTGTTATCAGGCAAAACATTCAAGGGTATGTAAACTTTTGATTGGGGCCATTTGGGTGATTTCAGTTATCATTATGATTTAAAAAGGGCACACATAATTATGTGATAATAAATGGCTTCACCTGACCACTATCTCTAAATAAAAGTTTTTCCAAAAAAAAGGCCAATATTTCACAAATTCTGCCAGGGTATGTAAACTTATGAGCACAACTGTAACCCATCCTTGGTGCAGCCTTCTGGCTCAGGACTACAAACACAGCCTCAGGGATAAAAGCTGGATTTTGCTGTAATCTCAGACATCTTGGCCAGAGGCTGCTTTGATAAAGTCATGCTAGTGTCCAGAGAAGTGAACGGAATAAGAGAGCGGTCGCAAGCAAAGGAGAGAAGACCGGACAATGCTCCAGTCCCTCCTGTTTGTGCGTTCACAGCATTCAAGGATGAGACATTTGCCTTATTTGTGTGCCAGAACTTTTCTCTGAATATTTGTCGCTTCTTGTGTGTGTGAGATGACACAGTTCAAGGAAATTAAAATTCTAATTTATGCTAACCATTGAAATGTTTTGAGTATCTGTAGTCTCCAGAGGAAATCTTTCAACCATTTTATCACTTATTAATCAAGGATATTAATACATCTCTCGTGGTGTTTCATGTGGTTATCTCTTTATATGTAGGAGTGTTCTTAAGTTTCTTTATTTTGGGTTTGACTGAAGATATCTTAAATATTCATTATATAGACTGTATTTAATATCTATTTGTGTTGCTACAGCTTGCAAACTTGCAACATTTTGGACGGGGAATCGATAAATATTGTCAGACAAAGTTTTAAGTGGGGCAGAAATGAAAATATCTGAGTAGTAAGCAGGTGCTGACATGGTAAAAGAGACATGTGTATGAGATCAGATGAGACCATACTGTATGAGGCATACAGTATGGTCTCATCTGATCTCATACACTTGCTGACTCAACTGTAAGTAAATAGAAGTGAGGACTTTTTTGTTTTATGTCCCATCTGTTAGGAACTACAGCCACAGTGGTTTACTCTACATTAACATCTGTTAACATTTGCTGTGTCCATGGTGCAATACAACACAAATACTGAGTGAGGCTTTGTGATATGAAATAGAGACTTCTCTTATTTTTCTTTTTTTTTTTACATCATCATAAGATCAGGGCCAGCTAAATACAATAAACCCTCATTATAAATCTGCATTCTTTTATTCATGAGGTGGCCTTGACAAATCTGTTTCTGGCAATGGCTCTACCTTCTATGTTGTCCCTATGTAAATGAGACCATGAAAATGAGACCACTGCTCTGAGGTCCCTCCACCCCAACCCGCCCTCCCCCATTTACTGCAATCTCCATATCATTTGGTAGGTTGGGGACCTGGAGTCTGTCTTTCTGTGGATGGGTCAAACAGATGAAGGAGACAGAACGTGATTGGCACTTAAGGGCATAGCGGAGCATTCAGACAGGACCACACACACGTACTTGTGAAACACAAGTCAAACTATGCAGTACCTCATAAGATTTGTCTCAATACTGTAGACTGACATATGATAGACAATGTAAATACAATCCAACCAACATTTTGGCTGTCTATTGTAAACACTACTATTATCTATTACTGTCATTATTATTAGTTTACAATAGCTTTTCATAAGAAGCGGGAAGGAGAGATTTATTATCCAGAAACATTGTTTTTGTACCACTGCAGCTTTTTGCTAATTCCATGTTATTGCTTATTCCATTACTTTTAGTGCGACATCTTTCATTTCTAATGTTGCATTATTCTGCCTGAAATGCATTAAAAAGCTCATTACTCTGTGTTTGTGTATGTGTGTGTGTGTGTGTGTTGTGTGTGTGTGTGCACACACTGCACCTAAACAGTAATAATAATGGGAACTCTGTGGGTGTGATTCTTCTCAGCCTGTTGAGAGAACTGACAAAAGCATGACATTTCTGTTATCAGCTCTGGTCGGCTTCATACTGGATGATGGACACAGGCGCTTAAGTCCTGGACAGTCCTTGTAGCAGTGTATTGAGGCGTTGACGTATCAGTTGTAAATACTGCACAGTGGTTTCTGTTTGATCTCAACCTGCCTACAACTCCATGCAACATACCTGCACCGAAAAAGTAATGCTAACAATGTTTTAGGCACTTAGACACACATACAGTCCTTTCTTTGTGTAACTTGTATGACTTTTTGTTGTGTCTCGTCATGTTTGTTAGTTTCATGTTTAGTCTTGTCATGTGCATGTCATGTTTTAAGTTGAAGTCGATTTGCACTTCCTGTTTTATTTTGTACTCACCTCTTCCCTCTCGTTTCAGATCCCTACTTCCTGCCTTTGTGTGTTTTCCCCGTCTGTATGATTGTCTACCCCGCCCCTGATTTGTTTTACCTGTTTCCCCTTACCTCATGTATAAATAGTCCTGGTCTTCCATTTGTCCTGTGCCAGTTTGTCTTGTTCTATGTTGTGATTGCATGTCAGAGCTACCAATAAGAATTCTTCTGTCTATTGCCTTTTTTTTTCATGTTTTCTGGTTTTGCAGATTTTGTCCTCTTTGTGAGTGATTTTTTGTTTGTACTTTGATCCTCACTGTGAGCGTTTTTTGTTACTCCTCATCCTCCCTGTGAGCGCTTTTGTTTTGAGATTAAAATATTTTTGTTACCACCTGAACCTTGAACCTGGTCGGTCGTGCATTTGAGTCCACTTCCCTGTGTTCCCTGTGTTCGTTACACCTTTGGGTTATCTTTAGCTGCTGATTAAAATGTATTAAGTTATTTTAATCCATGACATTTCTTCCTTAGCATGTGATGGTGTTCTCGATGTAATTCTGCTTCAAACATCCACATACTGCAGTAAAAGTTTCTGCATGTGTTGCCTGTTTGGGCACACATTTATTCTGCATATGTAATAGAAGAACACTCTTTATTTATATAGCTCTGACAGTCTCTGTAGTCCTTCACACTGTGTATCTATGCAAAGTAATGTTTTGCCTTCAGCCTGTTTTTGTTTTTTGTTTTGTTTGTCCCTAATGCTGAGTTAATGTCTCTTGTGAGTTTAGAAATGAATTATGTATTCTGGTGCACAGCTTCGTGTGATACAGTGCTTCCATAAGGATGCATAGGAGGTCTCTGATGTTGTAGATATGATAAATGCGTGGATGGGTTATATCTGGCTTTAATACATTTGAAACGTCACGGCTTAGCCTGAGTTGGGAGAATTGTGTCTTCTTACCAGCGGTGGGCAGTTCCAGGATCATCACACGCGCTGCAGTGCAGTACATTTAGCCTCAATGGCCACTGACCTCCTTACAGAGAAATGATTCTGGAAGTATGTGAGAATGAAAGTTAGTAAAACAGAAGAAAAGCCTAGAGAGCGACAGACAGCCTGAACTGGGTCATCAAAGGCAGTTACCTCAATTCATCTCTAATAATATCCCCTAGCCCTGGGCGCAGGTCTGCTGGAGTTGCCTGCATGATGGCTCAGGCTGCTTGATGAATGAGTGTGCCAGGCAGCACTACAGGCTTCCAGACTGCGCTGCGAGGCTCAGAGATTGCCACCGAGGACAACCACGGTCAGCAAATCAATTCACAGCTCTCTAGAGAAGTAGTCAGCGCTTACAAACTCATCTACCCTAAGCGTGGACGATTCTCTTGTCACCATGTTTCCTCCCCAGCCTGCGGGATGCTCTCCCGTCCTGTTTTGAGCATGATTGGTGTGACTGAAGTGGCTTCACCTATGCGGTATCTGAACTGCAGCTTATTCTGCAGGGCAGGATATGGGGATGTCAGTGGAGATTTAATTAACACCTGAAGGCTGTGTAAGCCTTTACGCCGTGCGCTGATAACAGCCAGCTTGCATCCCATTGGAATTTCGAAGCAATTTTTTATGTCTATTAATAGTTTGGAGTATGTGCTGGGACAGATGGATCAGAGATTCCTGAGCAGAACTTTGATTACAACATCAGAGGAGCCCCTATCTCACCCGGGGAAAAAGGCTCCTTTAGACCAAGTGGGGTTTTGGCTCATCGCTCTTAATTTCACATAATTGTAGTGTCCTAGGGAATAGTTTGACCAGTTTAAATACAGAGGGAAGCATTCTGCTATCTTTAGGCTGGGTAGAAACTCTCTAAATATTAACAAGATTATGCTACAATAAAATATACAAATGGAGTATTTAACAAAGTAGTTTTAAGTTGCTTATTATTTATGTTTAGAATCTCCTATTGGTCTCTGACACTAAGTTACCAGGAGATAAAGTAGAAATTCACAGTCATTCTCCTCCTACCACAGATGGGATGTCTCCATGCCACGGTCTTCGGTGTCAGGTTGCTTTATATAATAGTGGCGACAAAGCATTTGAATGACTTATCTGCATAGTTCTGCGCTCAGAGGAAATAAGCTCTCCCGATTATATTAATGAGATGAAAAAATAACAGAGGTATTTGCATGGTAATTAGCACTAATGATCTTTTTAGCATGATGATTATACGAGTATGTGCTGCGGCTGATATTCCAAAGGGATCTGAAAAGGCTGGCGCTCCAGCTGTCACTGCCACACGTGGATGTGTTTCTGCTATTGCAGTAAATAAAGGGATGTAACCTCCCTGATGTTGTTAGCATAGCCACCAGGAGCTGGGAATAGCCATTAGTATCACGTCTCTTCAGAAACTGTGTGAATGATATAGGCAATCTCCACAGCGGTCTCCTCTCCACTTTTGCTTCAGTGTCAGGCCGGCTTTTGTCGGCATTAAGGATGCTAATGCGGTTTTATTTGTATCGGGAGCCTGGTCATCTGCGCCACCTCATCTGTTTTCAAGAGCAAGACTCGGGGAAACATCATCATCACTGTTTAATGAAAACTCAGCCCTAAAGAGTCTCTGTTTTATTTTCACGGACAGAGGATGTGTTCCAGGGACCTTTGTTAATGTTGATTCATTCAAAATTGAAATGGACAGTTTCAAACATGTTCCCCCCACTGCATGTGACACACACACACACACACACACACACACACACGCTCAAAGAGTCCCAGAAAGTATCACTGAGTCATAAAGCTTGAGCTCTTGCTTTTGGCCAGGGGATACGTTTGACATGATGGACTGTTTGTCTCAGTGATGACAGTTGTGTGGCCTTTCTCCAAAAATCAGAGCATTGTGTCTGTCTTTGGTCCTGGGGGCATCGATCTTGCACAAATGTACGTTGGCATTAAACAGTAAGTAATTATGGGGCCACTGAAATGCACATGGTGTAAGCAGTCAAAAAATGAAGATACAGTCAAACAAACCACAGAAGTCACAACAGTCCCTTTCATTTGTTCACCAGCCCATTGATTATTCAGTGTTTAGCAGGTGGATGCTTGGAGGAATAAATGATGTGACAGCTCTTTTTGTTTTCAGCAGTGAAAGCTGGTAGTGGCAGCCTGAGGGCAGGATAGTGTATTCACCGCGAAAGAGTTGAGATGGATTAGCAATGATTTCCTTCACTAGAGATGCAATGTGGTGCTCTGAAAGCTGTGCGATATTGGGAACGATTGTTGGAGCTTTTGCTGGCAGTAGTCAGTGTTCTGTTGAGTTTGTTGTTTCTTATGAGGGCCTCCCCAGTGTGGTATGTATGAACATGTAAATGTCTTATGAGCTCTGCTGAGAATCCTCATAAAAAAAGTCTTAGCGAGGCTTTGGCGTGCTGTGCATCAGTGTTTTCATTCTAGATCAGTTTATTAGTGTTCCAGTGGACTGTTGTTTTTTGGGATCTCAGGTTTACGACCACCTATTTGTCTGCAGTGGACTGCAGATGTGCAACTGTTTTTATTGTTGTTTTTGTTGTTTTTTTTTTCATTCCAACCAGTGCTGCATCATCTGCAAATTTAATGACCGGGTAGCTATCTTGAGGGCTGTTATAATTATTTATGTGGAGCACAAAGAATAATGGGGAGAAAACACATCCATGGAAGCTGGCTGGCTGGACTGGCCCCTACTATATATGATATACTATCAGTGGCCGAGTGGCCCTCCAAATGTAGCACAGATTTGAGCAGAATTTCAAGAAAATTGCAAAAGAAAATATGAAATAATTAACTAGCTTTATGGGATATTAAGAGTCGGTTCATTAAAATAAACCACCACTTTTCCACCTCAGTCAATTGTAAAAACCTGTCTTGATTTTTTTCTTTTTTTTTTTTTTAAAGACCACATTGAAAACAGGTGGATGGAAATTTTTCTGTGATGAAAAACCTTCTTAATCCTTTCAGACAGCTGGTTGATGATATTCATTTCCCATAGCCTCCTCCTTTATTTATCCTTTACCTTTATTACTTATGATTAGTTGTTTGGTATGAACATAATACTATAATAATAGTAATAATAACAATATTATAATATGTGTTTCCAGGTTTATAGATCGGTTCAGTAAGATTACTGACACAGGCCTGTAATTTTCATCAGTCCATCAAACATTGGGCAGACGTTTTTGTTTTAGTTCATGCCAATGCCAACATACCAACTCTCCATACAATATTTACTTTTCCCGAAATAATACCAATTCCTTTAAGCGCCTGCTGTTGTCTTATAAGCACTAGTGTCAGTGTCACCTTTGGAGGAAAGGCTTTGACAGGACTTTAACAAACTTCTTCATCTCTGCTCTGAACGAATTACTGACGTTCAAATGCAGCCAACAGGTAATTAAAAAAAAAAAGAAATCAATGTACCTCAGAATCTGCTGCTTTCTGACACTTGTTGTCAGCATGGATGTCATTAATTGAATTGAACCCACTGGCTACCATTTATTTCGCTGTGCCACTCTGTTGTGTGATTGTGTTTCATATGAGGGATATCGATATCAAACAATAATGCCTTGATTTCCCCTGACTTCACTCTTGCCGATCAGCTGGGGAAATCCTTAGTAAGCAAACTTAATTTTGTTCAGCTAAAAGTACAATCAATGTTACCCTTTAACAGTCAAGTCTGCACTCATGACTTTTAAGTCGTAGTTTTAATGTATGTACATTTCAGGGTTTTAGATTATTCATTCTACCATGTCAAAGCACATAGACTACAGTGGGCTGCCTTTCCTGCCCATATTCATATTAAACCATTACAAGTGTCAGTGGAGCAAGTAGGCAATATTAAACCACATTAACACTGTGACTCTGTTCCTAACCATTTCTTATTTGCAATGATGCCAGTATAAATGCCGTTTCTTGCCTAACAGGGAATTACAAATGCTAAATCAAGCATCGCAAATGAAGGTTCACTGCGCTTGTCAGGACTAGATGGAAATTATTCATGCAATATGAATCTTTTCCCTCCAAGACAAGAGAGTATGTCATCTGCACTGCATGATGTGTCTTCTCTAATGGATACAAGCAGTTCTCTGTTCTGGAAATGACTCCGCTGAGCTTTTTACAATAGATTTTTTCCACAACATAAGCCAGTTTGTTTGAGTGAGCAAACACATTAAATGATAGAAACATGTTCAAACTAGATCAAGCAGGGGATACATACAAATAAAGTATTATTGATACTGAGTAACCTGAACTCAGCAGCTTCAAGGACTCACAGGTGTGAAACACATTCATACTCTGAATGTCATGTTTTAACAGTTTCACACTCTCTTACCGAGGGCCCTGAGGCCCAACATAATATTTAATTCTGTTTTTAGTGAAGCTGTATTTTGAATTTTGAACACTTCGATGCCCACAGATATCCTTGCTCAGTGTCTACATATTGACCAGCAAAAAAATGTGCAGTTGCTAAAGGAAAACTTGCCCCAAAACTAAAGTGACTTAATATATTTTGCAGGCAATCTAAATGGAAGTTCTGAATAATAATCTTACTTTTCATGATCTTGGAATAATAACATTTACCTCCAACAAATGACAGCTTTGTTAATGTGTATCTGAAGGCATAGGTGACACATGCATCAATAATGCATTTGATGAGGGTTTATGAAGTGATTTATGAGGGAATTATTTAGTCCTGACAAGCAGAGAGTCATTCACACTTGTTTTTTGTGATGATCACTGTGTATAAAAGGCATATTTCTTTATGAGTACTTGTTCTTATTTTGAGCTTTTATTGCTCTAATTTGGCCTTGCACTTTAATTTTAGCTTTAACGTTCATGCTTCATCTCTTCTTTCCACTGTTTGTCAATTTGTCTTATTAGCAATAAAAAAAACATGCAAAGGGCTGCGTAGGGACCAGTATCCAGTGGAGAGGACTCTTTCCGATGAGCTTTAAAAGATGGTAACACAAATTGAACCTCTACAAGTGTAGTGATTGTCAAATACTGCTGTTTTTCTTTGAAGCAATCGTTTACCTTGTTTAGAATTTAAATCTATGTATGCACTGTAAGACTCTTTTATATAACATTATTATAATCCTTCATAGCAGCCCTAAGGTGAATGTGGATTTGGGTTGAATTTGGATGTTATGTTCATCTCAGTGTGCTGCAGACAGGGGATTCCATTTAATTTGACGCCTGTCATCTTCAAAACTATCTGCTAGAACATCTTTAATGTGCATGTAGGTGACTGTGTTACTGAACAGTTACTCAATACTTATGATCTATATGCCCGCCTCCCTTTCCTCATGTCCAGTTGATTTCTGCCTGGAGGCTTTAAGCTGGTCTGTCAGTCTGTCTGAAGGCTCATACTTTCTCATACCAGTAACTTAAAGTGGTAAATAAAACTTACTAAACTTTACCTTAATTACTTTCTGCTCTACCAGGTACGTACTTATCATCACACTCACATGTAGATATAGAATAATGAGGCTCAATACTGTAATTTAAAATAACTCCCCAGCTGTTTTTTTTTTCCAGAGGGGGAAAACTGCTTTCAGTAATTCCACTGATCATCTTACACTTGTGATACTAATGACTCTCTAAGAAGACAAAAGCATGAAAGAAAACCGCCATCTTTTGCTGCCCAAAGCACTCCTTTAATAATGTGCCTGTCTTGGCTTTTTTCACTAACACATTTACAAACACACACATTCAGCTGCAAAAAGTGAGAAACTACACAATGTGTATTCATCCAAGTCATTATGTGAATCCGTGCAATGGTAATTGTTTGGGGGCATAACCACCTTGTCTGCCTCCACAGTTGAAATAATATCACACCAGAGGCAGATTAAAAATATACTAGTGGAAAAGTATAAGCATTACCAGTTACATTTATTTTGAAGATCTGTTCAAAACAAGGTCTTTCTTTCTTCCTGCTCCAAGATGCTGCAACTAAAAGAATTCCTAACAAGCAAGCCAAAATGCAATGAAACACAAAACTTTGCCACCCTTCGCCCCACAGAAAGGCATGTCCACCAAGAGAGAATACTGCTTCTTTTAACACTTGTAGCTGTGATATGATGGCAGCGTGCACACCTTTTGTTTTCCATCTCATTCCCTCCATCAGTAGTCCCTGCACATTTATGCACACTGTATTCTCAAAAGGGAGCTTCCTGGTACAGTCAGTGCTGATTTACAATGATAGATCTGCTGAAGCCAGAGTTTTCCTCAGTGACAAGAAAAATTGAGAAAAAAAGCTTGTTTTCACTTCTCTGTTTTTTCTGGTCTGGTTTTAATGTTAGATACGGAGAAATGATACTTTATTAGCTCTAATAAATATTCATTATTACCAATATTGGTCAGTTCTTGTTTTTTAATTAACAATTTTAATGCTTATTGTGTTGTTGAACTATGAACAATGCTATAATTTGGTCTTGTTAGCTAACAACATGTTCTAGTTGTCAGGTCTTAATGATGTAAAGGTATTTCTTCATTCTGTCTCTCTGATGTTTAAGTTGGATGGACAAAAAAAGATGTAATCTGATATAAAACCACCATGAACTACCTCCTAAACATTAGCACAGAGTTTGGTCAACACTTCTTACACAGTATAAACTAAATCCAAACATTATGAACTTCACAAATATGTGTCTTATTAAGATGTTAATATGGATTAGAGTAAGTTAGATAAACTGGAAATTCACATAATAATATAAAACATGTGTTGGTGAGGTGAGATCATCTGGCAACTGCAGCAGTTAGTCCTACTCAGTTTGATGTTTTACATCAGCTTTAAATTAAACCACTAAAATGATTATAAACCAATAAATTATCATATGTTCACTCAGTGCTAAATAGAATGATGTAAAGACTGAGATTGCAGAGGCCAATACAAACTGTGCTTATTGCCTTTGCAAATATGGTTGAGATGAGCCTATTTTTCCAGACAGCAACCATCAGCCTCCTCTGATCCGCTGCAGTAATTGACGGTGCACACAGAGTGCTCTGCGTTGGTGTCAGCACTGGTCACACAAACAAAAAACGCACACACATACACACGTGTGTGTGCAAACACTGACATGCACAGATGTTCAGAATCACTTATAGTGTGACCAGCTTGGCATTTGAAAACCAAAGAATGCATGAGCAGGCATGTGATTATGCCACCCTGTCAATAACCCTCAGGTGCAGCGCAGGTCAACATGCATGACGACATGAATCACACATATGGAAATGCATACACACACATTGCACATTTGCATTACATGCAAACTGACAAGAATATATTCTCCAGCTACACAGCCACCTGTGCCAAAGACAACACAACACATGTATCTTTGTTTGTCACAGATCAAGTTTATTTTTGGTGGTCTAGGCCTATGAATTATGCCACCTGAGACCTGACTTGACTGCCAAACAGCATTGCATTCACAAGCAATCACAGTAATTTGTCCTATATTATTGTAAAATTCTTATGCAATTTTGGATATTTCAAGAAATCCACACTCCAAACTTTCACTCCAAAGTTTCACACAGACTTTTTTTTTACTTAAAAAAGGACATCAAACTACAGCCAAAAATATTTTTGAGTTTTCCATGGTACATAAAGTCAGTATTACACTATCACAGATTGAGAGATAAGATAAACTGCTTTGAGTTTCACCATTTACATCCAAGCACAAGCACAAGGGTTCTTGTGGGCATGAAGAACAACCACCCTGCACAGTTGTCCCAGTAATTGAAGAAAAGGAAAACACGTGAGGATTGGTTTTCTGTGCCATTGAGAGAACCACGCACTACTCGGGTATTATTTCACTGAGGCAGTATTCAAAGACTACACCCTCAGCTTGCCTTGAGCCAATTTCATGGCTGATATCCTCAGTGTGAGGGACTGCGACAGGGCAATTCCACCGCAGTAGGATATAGTTGGCCCCTGGGGTTCAGAGACCCCTGACAATGGGCTCACTTCCAGCACACAGTGTCGTTATTTAACAGGTCAAGAGCAAAATCAAATCAGTCTGAGTTCTCTGCATACTTGAGAGCCATATATTGATTTCTGAATTGCAGTCCTGAAGATTAAATCGGAGCAAAAAGCATCCTCCAACAAAAAGTTAAAAGGTAAAACGACCCGAAGTTGGGATGAAACCAGAAATTCCCAGAGAAGCACCCTGTGAATGATAACTCACACTATTGTTGTGCAGTCTTGCATTTCCGAGATACTGCAAGACAGTTCGATCACAATCTGACTGCTAAATGACACTCAGTGACGCTTTCTTCTTGGTCACACAGAAATGTATGATTTAATACCTTTCCTTCAAATTCTAAACTAAATGGCAAAAGACCATAAACTCCTGCAATGTCTGGATGCTAAAGACTGAAGGCATTCCTGAGCTGTGAATAAAATAAGTATTAAAATATTATACTCTTGGTGCTCATGACCATTGTTCAGATGAAAAATGTTAAATGTAGTATAGTGATTTTTTCATTTTTCTTTTGTTTCTCCGTCTTTCCCATTATAATAAACTGATTGACAAACATCTGCACATTTATGAAAAACCTACATTTTGTATTTATACTGTTCACAGATCAGTTGGACCACAAGGTGTAAATGGACTGAACTATTGAACTATATTTCTACCTGGAGGATTTTCAGCCCCATATGTGATCGATTAACAATTAAAATGTGTTTACTGCTGACAGACTCTCCTCCTCTCCCTGACTATAATATTATCCATGATACAGATTACAGGAGCAAATGAGGGTTTGATTCCTTTGGTTCTGTTGTTAATCAGACTTATAGTTAAAAGATCCTCTGAACATTTTTTTTACAGATATTTTCAATCCAAAACAGCACAAACATTAACCATTTTTATAACACACTGTTGAGGCCTACATGTAGAAAATGAGCTTCAGATTTATTTACAAGACGTCAATAATTCATAGTGGCATAGATGTCTGCTACATGATGCAAAACTGGGGTCATGAAAGAGAAAGACTTTAAACTTGCTGCCACACAGCACACAGATCACACGAGTGCTTCTTTTGGATTTAAAAAAAAGAACTTATAAGGAGTGAATTGCTATCCTGATGTTGATAAATGTGCCCTTGCATTGCTGGACTATGGTGAGATAATTGACTTGGAGCAGATGTTGTGTTATTGTGCAGAATATTTTAATAAGTCACACTTAGTGTGCCACGGCATTGGTCTGGTTGGGCAGATGTGTCTGGCTGCTGTGGTCTGACAGTGATTAATGACACTGTGTTTGTGATGCACAAAATGATGAATCAATACAATTGATTACAAAAACAGATTTGCGTTCTTTTTGGATGTGTTTGAGGATGTCGTAAATGCAATGGTGATTCTCACTGGAATGAAAAAGAGGTTTAGACAACACAGGCAAACGTTGGTTTCTCTTTAAAGTCAAGATCTTGTAGGCTATGGAGATATGGTCAAATGACAATGAGAAAATGATAAAAAGAGAGAATGATATCAACTGTATTGTGTCAATATTAATTTATTCATTTATTCAAGACTGCAGTAAAACAGCATTAATGTTTTGACTGAGAGGTTTTGAAGAAGCTTGATATGGCATTGGTCATGAAACTTAATCAGCGTATATAAATGATAATATAAATTGATAATTCAGTTAAAATGAGGAAAGACTGAAATTGGAGCCTTGAATTGTGAAAGCAGTGAGAAGCAGCGTGGTGGTTTATTAGTAACTAATGGCTTTCTGTACTAAAGCATATGAATTGAAAAGACACTTCTTGAGCCCATTCTAATGAGTTCCTGAGAGGTTGTCCCTTAGCTGCCATCCTGCAGGATACAATAGAATTATAGATTTGCTTTTGCTCAATATTAAATTAGTAGAAGGAAATGACAGGCTCTCTGAAAGGCTAACTACTGTACGTGTTGGGCAGGAGAAGCAAGGGACAAGTTACATTGCTAATAGGGTTCAGCTTTAGACACCCCTGTCATTAGTGGAAATATACTCCATTTGAGCAGCAGAGGGTCTACTTAAACATAATCTTTGAAATGCTATCCCTCCCTGTCTGCCTTTGACGTGCGCATGAGGAAAAGCAGGAAGTGGATTTAGAAATAATTGTGCCAGGAACAATAATTAGTGTTGTAAGTTGCCCAATTAAGCGCTAACCAGCAGTTTCTTCAGTTACTGTTGTGGAAACAGAAAAGTATGGTGGCCTTAGTGTGGAAAAAAAACATCTAAGGTAAGTTAATGAAGAAAAAATACAGCCCTAACAGCAAAATAGAAAACAAGCTCATCAAAACAACATAGCAAAAGTGGAATTAAAAAAAGGAAACAGGAATGTATTTTTATATACAAGCACCTCCGTTTGTGGTTTTGAAACGAAAACAAGATGAAATATGCATGTGTGTGCAATTGCACCTCTTGTAACCTTTTTCTTGTTGCAGCATGAGAAACCATAACAGACACACTTGTACAGGAAAACTAGTTTTACTCTACCATAAGAAAAATAAACTGTGTAGTGTGTCAGTAGGTAAACTGTAGCAGCCAAGAAGTTCTGAAGCAATTTGTTTTTTACATCAGCGATTTGAGTGGAAGGGCTTTACCTTTGATCACTGCGTAAATTTATCATACATGAAACATTTTATTAGACTATAATACCTGTACCTGTGGATGTTGTGGCTGTAAAATTGTGTTCGCCTGTAAGAGCCTGTTTGTTGTTATTGGGAGCAAATGTATAATACAAATGCAAAAATTAACCTAATCTGTCAGAGAAAGTTTAACCCTGTAACACCAAGTGTATCATATTTGAGTTTTTGAGACCTCATCAGCATGATATGTTTTTTTCCTGAAACACAATCAAAATGCCAGAAAATACCAAATAACCAAAAAATAAATAAAAATGCAGAATGTAGCAAAAAAATATACAAATTAAAACTCATATCTGCAAATTTATATTTAATTTCTTTTTTTTTATTTTGCCAGAAGCTTCAAGAAACACGCCAGTTTACAAAAGATTGGAATTTCCTGGCAATTATTTCATGGTTCAGGCTTTACAGGGTTACAGTCCTCAAATGTTCCTGCACTCATTTTTCAAACCACGTTTCTCTAATATGTCTGTTGAGTATGTCATTCTAAGGTGGTCTTTCTGTCTCTTTAAGAAGCAGGCGGCAACTTTTGTCATGCTTTTGCTCTTGCTGTCAGTGAAGTCAGTCAATGAGGTTGACATTTCAGTCTGGCATACTAATGGTTTAACTGAACGAATGGATGCAAGTGCGGTTATACTTGTTAATTGAGAAATGCGTTCAGAGTGTTGGGATTCTGTGCCAAGGTAATGATCTGTTGCACATTTTGTCATTAAGCCAATAAATCTCTGTGCTACCAGTCATTAAACCTAACAGCAAAGTTGTGTGAGGCGCTAAAAGTGAATTTATTTATGGCAGCACACTTCAATATTTGTCTCTAATGGATGGACATGGCCAAAGATTGCCGCTTTTTCTCCTAAGCCCCAAAGAGGAAATGTTTACGATTGCATATGTGAGAGATAAACTGCCCAGCTAAATCTTGAATTAGCACATTTTATTTAACTACATCATTACCAGAGTTTCTCAGATTGATACACACCTTCATACAAGTCAAATTGCTATATGTACCTGTTTTGACCATGCCTATGTTTACTATTACATCAATTTAGTATTTTCAACTTTGAAGATTTTAATCTAAAATGATATGGCCTCAGTGCAACAATTTATTACATTTTTGAAATGTTATATAAACCATATCAATGATCAGGGGACACTCTGCTCCGAAGATGTTGTTAAGTAGGTATCATCGACTGGGAACCATGAGTATCGTTACCAATTTCATGACTATCCGGTGAGTTGTCAACATACCAAATCAAAGTGGTACAAGCCTTCAAAAAGGGACACACTACTGGCCCTGCTTGAATTAGCAGTCACATATGGATATAATGTACATGTTACACAGAAATTAATCACATGATACAGTTTCCCTTTTATTCACATAAAATGTCTCACAGCAATATGAGGAGCACAGTTCTTTTAAAATGTAGGAAATAACACCGTAAACATCAAAGATGTTTGCTAATACAATGTCAGTATAGTTAGTATAATGCCAACACAGAGAGGAATGTCCGAGGATTTGTATTGCATTGAGAGCAATTCATATCAGAGCCAAAAGGAGTTCATCAGGGTTTCAGGGTTCTGGACTCATTAAGATTAATATTCTGACTGAAGTTTGTAAGCTGTGCTTTTGGTGATGAAGGGGGCTTGTGTAATGCTCTTGATTTGCATGAATCTTTTAGTGACTAAGATAAAAAATGCTGAGTGCTCAGCTCAAACAACCTAGGTGCAAAGAACGTAAAAGTAAATTCCAAATGCAAATTGTCCTTGAAGCACAAAGGTAATGAATCTGAACAGCACGTTAGAACTTATCCTTTGTTTCTCTGTTTATAACTGTGAACCCGTGTAACATGTAATGAAACCTAGTACATTTTAGCATTAAATATGACTAGCACTATAACACAGCATTATCAATTATAAGGGGATATTATTATTATAAATTAACACCACTGTACCGAGGGGCACCTGAGCCTCTGGCTCCAGCCTAGCTTGCAGACACTGCGCTGACAAGTCTGCAATTAATTATAAAACTTATCCATTCCATCAAAATGTCTCGGGATCTACTAAGTGATGGGTTTCTGGTAATTAGTAAGTAATGATGGGAAATATTGGATCACATCCTCTATATTGATCCCACAGAGACTTTCTGCATCTGACTGAAGACTCAATTATGGCTGAAGGGAAAGCCAACAGTGAGATTGTACTCCTTACCCTGTTTTCATACACATGCAATGGGAAATTTAGCTCAATGGTTTGATGTGTTGGGGAATAGGAAAATTATGAGATAGGTTCAATGAGATTATTTATCTGTTGATATAATTATCATGAAAGTCTGTAAAGTAACAAATGGGGGTAAGGCCTCCTCAGTTGTACGCTATGAGAGGTAGTTTTATGGTGCTGATGAAAATACAAGCTGATAGGTATGCTTACTTTGGGTGCTTGATTTTCTCAGGGTAATTAGCCGATGCCTTAAGCCGTAAACTGTGTATCTACGTCACCAGTGGACGTTCTTGGACTAAGAGTCTGAACTGAATATCCAGTCCTTGTAAACCAAGGTCACATGTTGGCAAGAGGTGATTTTTGCTCTTTATAGTTTTTCTTTTTAGTGATCGATCGATGTAGCAGCCTTTCAGTGTTGGGAGAGGAGGGAGGTTTTATTATCTGGAGGGTCTCTGCTTGGGTTTGGGTTGATGCTGGTGTGAAGATGTTAACAGATCTTCCATATGTTATCAGTCTGCTCTTTATTCGGTACTTTACTCCCTCTCACAGTTTTAAATACTTTTTTACATTGATATACATATTACATGTACAATCATCAATCATATGCAAAAATCATGGTATTTTGTGTGTGAAAGGTCTTGGGGCAAATGTGTGAATTTGACAAGTGATGGCTTGGTGATGTAACATGAAACATGACACTCTACTTTGAAAAGCAAATAGAAGTAGGTGTTATTTTGGAGAGTATGTTACATGTTAATTCGAGATACAAAAAAAAGTTCTTTAATGTGTGTTGCTTACTAGTTTTTGGGCTACAGTGCTCTAATGGTACTTTTTTGGCCAGAGGAACGCAACGTGCCGGCTGCTAACTTGTGAATGGTTAAAAACTGGCATCAATTATGTCCAATCATATCAGCTCCTCTGATCCACATTAAAAGTGGTGCCCTCAGCAGCGTGACTTACCGACACTTTGGGGAAGGAGTAAAGACCAGGCCAGAAAAAAATATATTTTTATCTGAGAGTCACAAAGTTGTACCACTTTCCAGTCCAAACAGCGTCTCCGTTTTGATATTTTACAGTCACTTTTTCTCACATTTTCCCACCTTTAAAGCAGAATCATGCTAATTTAATAATACGTTGGGAGGTGAGGCTGATTCAAAAAGCCCTTTATGTATGTATACAACCATTCAGGTATAGTTATTTTGGGATGTTCAAGGTCAAAATAAAGAGAGGGAGAGAAAGAGAGAGACTGAAAAAAACTGTTCCATTGTTCTTGGGGTTGCAGGTGCAGAACATGAAATGTGTCCTTTTCAGCAGTTATGAGTCGCATCTTGACAGTTCAATTTGTTCTGCAAATGGCTGCCAAAAGACTAAATTGTGGGCGAAGGTCTTTTTCTGGCTCGCTCACTAGTGATCCTTGTCACCGTCTTGGACACTGCTGGTGTGAGATATCTGTTTCTCTAAAGGTCTTGCAGCAATATTTGCTTGTTCTATTCCTCATCAGACCATTGTTTCCAAGCTGCTTTCTCCTCACATCCTGCCAGGGAAATTGGATGTTGAAAACCTCTGTTGTAGATCACATTTAAGAAAGACAGATGGCCTGTTAAAAGCAAAATAAGCAAGCCGTTCCTCTTTCTCCAGTTCTGTATTTTTACCTGCAGTACTTGAGAAGCCACAGCTCTTGTAAAACAAACTATATTTAAGTGGTGTCTCTTCAAAAAAGATAAACATGTTTCTTTGCAGAGAGGAACAAACCAAACACTTTTACTCTATTTGAATTCACCTGAGAACATGAACCAAAAGTAACACCTTGCGTTTTTCTTTTTCATTTTCACACTTGTCAACTGCGATTCATTTGCAGGTGCTACACTGAATATGATTTAATACAGACTGAAATGTTTACTCGAAAGTGTAAAGCTTCCCTAAGAATGCAACACTGTGTCTGAATATATAGTATTTGAATCCTAAGCACAGGCACAGCCCATCAGTAGCATCCTTGAATCTCAAATAAGATTAGTCTGCTGTGCTTATTATCAGCCTGTCAGATTTGCTGCAATGGAATTCAATAAGAGATGGGGGATGAGGGTGCCGTCATTTTGGTTACTGGGACAAAACTTATTTTCTGACCACAGGAAGTATGGTTACTGACATCATCGCAGCCACCAAGAACACTGTGAATATACTATACTATACTATACATGAGAAGTAGTAATTTGCATGAACATCATGACTGTTCTTGTGCTTGGCATTGTCTGAAGACAACGTTTGTGACAATGTCCTCTGATGACTGCAGAAGCAGTGGACGTTTGACTCGAAGGGTGCCAGCATTCATCCTTAGAATTAATTTTCACCATTGATTCTCATGCTTTCATGGGTCTGACCTGTGCACACTCTCACTGTTTCTGAGGGTAAATACAAGCTAATGTTCCACTGTTCAGACAAAATGTACGAAAAAGAAAGAGCATTTTTATGTTTTCTACAATGACAGGGCACCAAAAATACACAATACAATGTGATCCAACACAACAGCTCTGCAATTAACACTGCATTTGTGAAGTTTATAATTTTCAGTTTGTTTGTTCAGGTTGTTTGTGCCTTTTTTTTGATAACAATCATAACATGTTTGAAATACTTTCTTGTGTGCCTCCATTACTAAACCAAGTAAATGACATAACACTGAAAGTCATTCATGTGTAATTCTTTGTAGCTGTCAGGGAGGGTAATGAGTGGCAATGAAGACAGCCATTCACAGTTTGTATGACTGTCAGCATCAAGGGTGGTGGCAGATAAAAAAACCATTTGATTTGAGAGTGAATAATCAGAGTAAAAAAGAAAAAGCTTTTTTTTGCCTTTCACATAGTGCATGTGAAAGAAATGGAATGAGTGGATGATTCATGTTTTGCAGTTGGTGTATTTCCTCAAAAGACTAAACTGCCTTGGGTTGTTGGTTCAGTAAAGTATCAGTTAAGTAAAATCCATTAACTCCTTTGGGGTGATCCCTGTATGTGATATCCACCATCTCACTGTGAAAATGCATGTAGAGACTGGCACAGAGCCCAGTTCAAAAGGTGGAAGTGTAATTTCAGTACCATGTTTATAGAGAACTATACAAATATCGTCTCCTCTGTCTCCATCTCCATCCCAGTCACTGATCAGTGTAAACAGCTATGGATTATTCCAACCTATTCATTCACTTCTGACAAATTGCTGGTGAAAAAGAGTGTTACATTATTATTTTATAGACTCAGCTTGTTCATCCTGCAGATTCTGCAGTCGTCATTTTGTCTACTTGAGAGCATGTTGAGTTATCTCTCCTCACAGCTGTGTGGCATCAGTAACATCCATCTGATGCAAAGTGTGAAAGATTGCTGCCTCGTAACTAAGGTTACATCCCTGTGTCCCAGTATCTATAAAGACTTGTACCTAGGAAGAGTCTGTGGTATGTTTTGTTGTGCTTTAAGGCTGAATTTTAACCTTTTCTTTTGGTCATATTTCCTTTAGCACAGTTTGTCAGAAGAGTTATTTTGTATTTGCTCTGAGTATTGGAGCAGAAACTAAATGCCTTTCTTTCATTCCAAACTAGTTTCAGCTGTAATTTGCATTCGGGACATGAGTCTGACACTTATGTGATGATTTTCTTGCAAGGCCTCCTCTCATCATCTATTGAGAACATTTCGTTTCAGGTTCTCTTTGACCTTCTTGGCCATGTTTCCACTTTACCATAAATTTTTCCTTTCAGATTTAAATGAATTTTTGTTCTGCATTTTCTTTTCTGCTTCATTTTCATTCATTTTTTGCTTTTCTGATCTATTTGAAGTTGCATTTTTGACCCTCTTCATCCGCTGACCATAATTATTTTATAGATTGAAGTGTGGAAATGGAAAAGGTATGCCATTGATCCTTTTTAATAATTCATCTGTGAAGTGTGATGGTTGGAAAATGAATTGGGGGATATTTCAGGCGGCTGAGATTGAGTTTTTGTGTCTCTTTGTCTGTCTGTCTTCTCTAGGGTGATGATGTCCTGACAGTTATCAAAATGAAAGCACAGTGGCCGGCCTGGCAACCACTTAATGTGTAAGTAATACGTCCTGATTATCATAATGCTTACCACACATCTACTACTGACTGTGCTGCTGGTTTAGTAAGTTTTATTGCAAATGGTACATTAGTGAAAGGTAATGTAGATTACACATATGGTTTCCAATAAGTTGAGTGCAGTATAAAGTCAACTTTTACTTCCAAACAATATTACACAAAAGTCCAAAATGAAAGGAAACGAAAATTAAACATCTTTCACGGGCAAGTCTTCAGACATTCATCATCTGCAACAAAATGAATAAATCACTGTTAAAAACCATTACATCTAAATATATAAGCATTGTATAAATATTGATTAAATATTTAATCTAATATCCTTTTTGAGAAAAACTAAAAAAACATCTAAATTAAATAACCAGTCCAACTTTTGATCATTTGTGTACTATAGATTGTAATCTTACAGTACGCAGTATAGTACACTTCATGAGTTATTATCCAGTCTTATATGTACCTTGATTGTAAGAGGGCTATATGGAAAAGAGCCATAGCTACATGGACTAAATTGGGCAGTAGAACATTAGCAAATGAAAAAAAAAGTCATCATGGCCTGTTTTTGTAGTTCTGTCTTTTAAGTCAAACGCATTATGTAACACTTAAATTACATACATTTCTGACCATATGTAGAAATGGGATTACTGTTAAGTGGTTTGTACGAATAGGAGCTGTTGATATAGTGACAGCAGACCTAATAAGATGATATGTTGACTTAATAGGAATTAATTCACATCTATGTATGACATCACAGGTTCTGAGATTTTAAGGCATAACAGCACACAGTAAGAAGTTAGCATCCAAAGTTGGGCGCAGACCTTGCTGATCAGTGAAAATCCAGCTCAAAGGTGCCCTGAAACTGCCAGCTTCACCATCCTTATAGGGTGCATGCTCATTTACTCCTTAATTCACACAAGCCATTTAATCTCTTATTCATGAGAAAAACAAGAAGCTCGTAGGCTCAGCTTGCTCAGAAGAACTTCAGCCATGAAGGTTCTGCGCAGTGTTGTTTCCTCAACCACAGTGCCTCAATAAGGGCCAGGAGTTTCGTCTCCAAAGGGAAGAACACAGCCAGGAATAGAAGCACTGGTATCCACAAAGGCTAATTAGCTTACTCTGTGCTGTATAGGCAACCAATTAGTTGTTTCAATGGTAATTGGGGATAGCACACGCTAGAGTGTGTCAGATCAATTACGTTGGATTGGCGTAAGAAAAAGGAAGGACATTTTGTATCGATGACTACACTGAAGTGTCCTCTCCGTGGATGTGGTTGAGTCTAATTTTACTCTTCCAACAGGAAGTATGTATCTTTAGAGTTCAATAGCTTCACACATGAGCTAGATTAAAAATGCATACATACATATTAATGTCAGCACGTTTCATAGTTGTGTGTGTTTATTTGTGCATAACAGTTCTAGTAAAACTGTGTAAATATGCATGTTTGTGTGTCTCCATGTTTGTGCGAGCATATACTGTATATCTTCTGTATGTGTGCATGAAGAGGGAATATGCTGCTGTCATTTCTCACAAAGCTTTTCCTTCAATTAGAGTTAATGATCTCCTCATACCCACCCAGTTTTCACTTTTTGTGTGTTTGTAATGGGTGGTTGTCAATTAAAGCCTCCAGATTTCCTTTATTTATTTATTTATTTTAGAAATGTTGGGATGAGATATAGAAAGAAAAGGAGAGAGAGGAAGTAAAAGACAATACAGAAGATTACAAAGTGATTAAATAAAGAGAGGACTGCATTTAATTACATTAGAAGTGTCTTTTTTTTTTGAGGGGGGGGGGGTTAACCAGGTCGTTAAGAACCGGTATGTTTTCTGCAGCTGTATACTGTAAAATAAAGTGCCTCCTCTTACACCGAAAGCTTGGTTTAAGAGGAGGCATTTATTTCATTTGACTATAAAGAGCAAAATGATTGTTGGAACAAAGGGCAAGGCAGTGGAGACGTAGAGGGAGAGTAGATGTGGGAGAGGAGAAAAGAATGAGGCTGAGGAAGTGACAGCCATTATCACACATCTCACAGCAGCGAATGTCTATAGCAGTGGTTCTCCTGAGACTGAATGCATAAGAGGGGAAAGGAAATAAACTCGACACAGTAAGAATTTCTTTTCCTGAAAAATAAGGTATACTGGACAGATTAATAGGTGACATAACTATCTGTTCCTACATGTCAGGGTCACGGGGCTTGTGGCAAATGAAAAAGCCCAATAAAGTAGAAAAGCACATGAAGGTCTAATTATGGTACTCTAATTTACAAGGAACATGTCAATGTTAAGTATGAGGCTGTCAAACTGTGTCGGCCTGTATAGTCCATTAAAACTACAACCGCGTTGACACCACGCTGCACTGACAGAAATAATGTGTTGCTAAGTGAAGCTTTCCCGCAGTGCCTACATGTGCTCAGCTGACAAAAGTGCACAAATACGTGAGATTACCTTCATGTTTATGAACTGATATTTCTCTCACTACCGTATAATTTTGCAGCCAAAGTATACCGAGATGACATTGAGCAAGGGGCACTTTTCTGAGTTTAGAGGCTGATGCTATCCTTTTTTATTTTCAATTCGTAATATTTTCCATCTGACTTTGGCCCATGCAACTGACTCAGTCTGTGGTCTGAAAAGTCGGTGATCCAAAAATAGGTGAGGCAGCCACAAAATGTCACAATTCATTGTGGCCTCCTGACCACGCAGGTGTCTGAGGCACTTACTTTTCTTGTCTATTCCCGGACCTACACAGAGAAGGCTGTTATGTTTTGTTAATCATAGATCGCAGAGGCTCACAGAGGAGCCGAAGTGCACACCTCCGAAAATCTCAACAGCATGTCATGCTTTTTGTATTCATCACAGTTTTGAATGTTCACAATAAAAACCAAAACAAACCAAACAGAAACACAGACTTGACAACACTCGTGTCCCCTATGTGTCAGAGGCAGATCACTGTAGATGTAACTCTTCACATGTCTTCTTCAACCATTGTCCTGTCATAAAGCATCAAATATCGCCAAGGGGTATTATAAAGATTTCACTGATGATACTTCTTTTTCAGAAGTTGAAAATGGCCTTGTGCCAAAAAAGTAAAAAGCGACTTATACCAGGTGTGAAAACAAATAAAAATAACCTCCATTGGTCATTTCTGGAGCATCCTTCAAAGTCAGGACTGTCCTCAAGCTGTAATCATTTGAACAGAAAGCGCGGCGTGTTATGATAGCTGTCTAAATTCCTCTGAACCTGAGGCAGACACTGAAATTTATTCCTCCCTTGGTCCGCTAAACTCTGAGGAAGTCGAGGTACTGCTTAAATTATAGCTGCTTAAAGTAGGGATGGAAATTTTATTTAGAACTTGACATTTTAATTTTTGTTATGGCACTGACCACCTACACAAAGACAGACTTAAGAGCCTTTCAGTGGGCAGGTATGTACTGATGCTGTCAGTCCAGCTGCTGTAGCTTCACTGTCGGATATGACTATTGCAACTGAAACAGACACAGTCACTGCTTTAGGCACATTGCATGTCTGTCAAGGCATTTTTTTTTTAAAGCAACGCTTACCTACAGTAAGCCGCCAATTTGAGTTTATCTAACTAGTGTTGTCAACATCGCCCAGTATGATGCCTCTACTTGTTCAAAAAATTCCCTCCCTAACTGAAATACTTCCTCAGGACAGTCTATTCTGCTCATTCCTGTACAGTTCAAATCCACAATTCAAACAGACTTGTTAGCATGAAAGAAAATAACATCCTTTCTCCATCAACCTCATTCAAGTACGAACGTTGTCACCAACAAATGGACACCGGACTCAAAATAAAACCCACCAATCAGGCAGCTGGCAGGTTGGTCTTAATAGAAAAAATCATTCTCAAGTCTTTATAAGAAAGCTACCTCTGACTTCCTTTTGTGCTCTATCCTCCCACTCTCTACCACCTCGCACTACTACAGTTTTCACACTAAATTTCTCGTCATTAGTCTACCCCCTCTCTGTGCCACTGTTATCACTTTGTACTGGATTAAAATGGCTGCGTCCATGACAGCTACAGTACCTCCATGACACCTTGTTGTCTCCCCACTCCCACTCTCTTATGTCAGGCGTCTTCCTAATAACCACAGGACTACTTTGGTGTTCTGCGGGTTACATTTGATTAGCGGCTAAAAAAAAAAGAAAAAAAGAAAGCACTAGTTGTCGACAGCAGTGTGAAATAAAGAGCTTTTGAGGACCAGAATAAAGCTGTTAATGAGCTGCCTTCTTTATTTCTGTCACTACTTTTTGGTGTTTGTGTATTGGGTGGTGTAGTTAGCTTTGCCCCACTTCTGGCCTAGTCTCTGTTCCCCTAGCTACTGCGCATTATAAGTATTTTTGCACATTAGAAATATATGAAACACAATATTGCAATTTTCTAGTGCTGGAGTTATTTTTGATGATCACACTAAGGTTTGACTACCTTGAGTATCGCTTTAGTAAATCTTTCTGCAAAACAATGTGTGTCACAGCTTTGAAAACATAAATAATGTAGGTAGGCAGTGTATTTTAGAAGCACGTCTTCTTATATTTGTTGAAACTCTCTTTACATCCCGACAGCAATTGGTAAATGAAATGCTCTGACAAAAAGAAGAGAAAATTCTGTTTGTGAGGCTGTCATAGGACTGTAAAAACCTGCCTGTCTCACTGTGCACAGTCTGCCCCTGCGCTCATTGTGCATGTCCTCCACAAGACGGGGCCACTAAAGCTGGCTAACTAGTTGCACAAGAAAATCATAGAAAGAAAATAAAGGCAGAAGCAGAAAAGCCTACAACTAAAAAAAAGATTCGATGAGGCAAGATGTCAACCCAGAGTCAACATCTGTATGGCTTTTTATTGATGGTTAGATGGTGAGGAAGCTGAAGTGCCCAAAAAGTGATTCAGTGAGTATTGACAATAATCACCTCCATGTGATAATGATTATGTTGGGTGTTTTCAAACATGTGAATGAGACATCAGCTGGTTGACTCCCCAGCGCTCTCTTGTGTACTTGTCCTCCCGCAGTCGTTGTTTTGAGGGAGCATCTTTGAGGGACACTTTCAAAATCTAGCTGTTTTCATTGATGTTACCGGCCCTAGTTTTAAGCATGAAGGCATGAAAGAAGTGTTGCTCTTACTACGACCAGTTAGTTTATGTTGCCTAAACTCGATCAGAGTCCTCAGAAAATTAGAAAACACAGATTCACCACCCACGCAAGACATTTTTGGAAAACATGCAAGGGAATGAGTGTGTAGAGGAATCATAAATGCTACATATCCAGGTAACATTATAAAACATATTTATATTCATTTAACTCCTCTTCAGAAGACATTACCAAACCAGAAACATTTTAGAATAACAAAAGAGCCCGGGCAGCTGCCGGAGACAAATCTCAGACTTGCAGTGTTCACTGAGCAGAGGCCCGTGAGAGTCGAGTCAAGTTGTGTGTTCCCGAGGGATAAGGGCTATTTCACATCCTCAGAGGCCATCATTAGTAGAGTGCACAAGGGCAGGACTGAGTTGGCTGAAGTCAAATGGATTTATATGGGCACGGTGACAGGTGGAAAGGAATCCCTGGCTAATTGTCTATGTTACAACACAAATCTTCCCACTCCTAATTAATCTTGTATTGGCTGGGAAAATTCTTGTAATTAGTTTAGCTGTCAATCACTGGTCAAGACAGATGGCCAGAGGTGTGTGTGTGTCTCCTGTGCTGGAACAGAGCAAATGTGGTGTGGAGATAGATGTGGTCTGGCAATGTGAGTCTAGAACATGTCAGCTAAATATTCGCCAGTCACCATGATTTGTGGGCACAGTAAGTACCTTTTCTTTTCACTGAAGGAGAGTCGAAGTTTCCCCCAGATTATCTGTACATGTAGTAACATTTTTTTCAGGATGATCTCATTTTCAGTATTGGTATTGGGTTATTGAGTTAGCCTCGCTGTTGGCACATGCCGCACCAAATATGAAAGGTCCTGGATCCAAATTTTGGCTGAAAAAATTTTATCTGAATATCCCTTATGTGTACTAGACTGGCCGAGTGATTCCTACCAATTTCCTACAGCCTCCCATTTAGTCTATAATGTGGTATAGTAGTGTAGCAAGCCTTGCCCCACTTCTGGGCTAGCCTATGTTGTGTTATTCTCGCATACTAGAAACATATGAAACATTATATTGTTGTTGTCTCATGCTGCAATAATTTGATGATCAGACTGAGCTTCGCCTACCTAGAGCACTACTTTAGTAAGTCTGCAGGGCTAAATAGGAGGATGCAAGGAAACAATGTTGCATCATGGATTTATTATTGATGCCCAGTATACTTGAATATCAAAAACTTCTCTAACTTCTCTTCCTCTAAAAGTTGTAGTTTTTCTCTGATATCTCTTAATAATTAACGAGGTTAACATTTGTGTTCACATGACCAAGTATCTGACCTGTCCAGGTGCGTTTTCATGTGCCTGATAAAGCTTCCTTTATTTTGATGCAGCAGATGTTTCATTTAGCAAGTCTGTTTTAAAGCCAAAGGTTATGAAAAATGGCACAGGAGCTGCAGATTCTGCTCATCATGCTGTTGATGCTGCAGCTTACAGTCATCTGTGGCTGTTCACACCAGATGCATAAGGTTACGCATAATAATGATGGAGGGAATGGCATTCAGACTGTCAGACATTTCCTTAATGTTAATGTACCAAGAAGAACAAAATAAAGATTACTCACTTGTCAGAAATCTTTTGAGGACAAGTCTTAGGTCAAGTCTCAGGTCACTGTGTGTGCAACTTGAGCACCACCCAAGTTGCAAACTTAAGTCCCCATCTCTCACTCTGGACATGTCATTTAAGGTGGAGCAGGTGCATCTTAGCCTGTGGTCTTTTGAAGGACACACCTTCGTGGGCCACATCCTTCGGAAGTCCCGTCAGCCGTGGTGCACCTCACATCTCTCGTTCTCTCCCTTACGCAGTCTGACAAACTGCTTGAATCCACATCAGACCTCATTCTCTCACTCTCTTCCTCAGGCGGGCCGCTCCCTCAGCTGAATTCTCGGTGGACCGGACCCGTCACCTCATGTCCTTCCTCACCATGCTGGGTCCCAGTCCAGACTGGAATGTGGGTCTGTCTGCCGAGGACTTGTGTACCAAGGAGTGCGGTTGGGTCCAGAGGGTGGTCCAGGACCTGATCCCCTGGGATGCAGGCACAGACAGTGGGGTGACATACGAGGTCAGTAAGAACATTAAAACAGTTTGATATGAATTACTTCAAGATGGAATTCTTTTTAAAATAGTTTTGGATGTTTTGGGTGGAACATTAGTGAACTGTTCATTTTCAGCATTTGTGGTGAAGAACGCAAACACCCTAACCCTATTTCAAAAGTCAGCATTATTTTGACAAAAAACTTTGTCAGTATGCAACAAAAACAGCAGTATCCCTCTAAATGTGTGACTCAACTCAGGTTGCAACCCCACAGTCCCACAGCAATCACAGCCTTTTGCAAACTGTTATTGCCTCCACCTTTTACCCCCTTGGATGACCTCCCTCCTCACTCTCATCACCAGCTGAGTCTTCCCTTCACACTCGCATTTTGACCTTGTCATTATACCAGCCTCTTCTTCTTCATCTGCCTGTCCGCCCACATTCACAATCACTCCCACTCTCACCTCTTCACATGCCGCCAGTTTGCAACAATTCAAGTGTCATCACCCATCCAATTCTCCTTTAACAGCCTTGAACGTCTTCCCCTCCCGCCCTCGCCCCGAGGTGCTGTCTGCTGCGTGCTCAGTGTCTCCAGTCAGCACTAATAGATTAGGCTGTGTGTGTGTGTGTGTGTGTGTCCGTGTGCAGTGTGCGCATGTTTGACCAACCTCTGTGACGACGTGTGAAACCTTTGGCTGATCCCTCTGAGCTCACAGATGAACCTGCTGAACTGCGCTCTCTCGCTTGTTTTGGCCCGGTCTCAGGAATAATTTCACCCTCTCTTCCACCTCTCTCTCACACACACGTACACGCACACTTGTCCATGCCTGTTTTTGCTTAGAGACAAAAGACTGTACTGCACTGTAAGGGCAGTATGTGCTCTGTTCAACTCTGACTACAGTGACTGTGACTATGTCTACTTTCAGGAGTCTGAAGGAACTGTCAAAAATAATGGAGTCTGTCCACACTGCTATGGCATAATACAGCCTCAGGTTGCCATCTATTGAATAGTCTGATGCATTCATTTCTGGACAACTCTATAATCATTAACAACAGCAACAAACCTTTCCTGAACTGAAAATGCAGAATTGTGTCAAGCAGGTGTTTCTCAGGAGGAAGAGACAAATGGCAACTACACTGAAAGGGGCGGGTGCTCTAAAAACAATGAGAAGTTAGTTATTGTAGTTTGACCCGTTGATTCGGCCCACTTCCCAGCACCGTCCGCAGTTAGAGCTGCAGCAGTGTGCATGACACACAGCTCACAGAGGCAAGCACAGACTACTTTTAATTTCACCATAGCCACAATTAGAGTTAAAAAAAAGCACTTCGTCTCGGATTCATTACTCAAATCTGTCAAATCTGGCCCCACAGACATGATTCTCATCTTTTTATATTCAGTGTGACTTACACTTTCATCTGGGATATAATGGTAGAAACAAAGCGCTCCCTGTAAATCCAAAGCCTGCCCGAGAATCACCACATTTTTAAGGTTCCCTCAGGACTCAGTGATGATTTGGTGATCTGTAGCACCTTGTGCACAGCAAATCAAACCTAACGAGGAGCCTCCCACAAGCTTTGAGCTGAGCTGACATCTGAGAGATGTAGACGCTAAATGCCAAGAAAATAAATGTTGCCGTATCTTTGCTAAGATGACGACTCTCTCAAGCTGTGCTGTCCACTTAGCTGAGGACGAGGACAGAACACACAAATATCATGTGTAAGCTTTTCAGAAAGGTCAATGAGAGAAACCCTCCATCCAAAAATACATTGTGCAGTGGAGGAACAGAGGCTATTCTGGACAAGGGGGGATTTGGCTCTCTTTTACAGAAATGTCAAAGGCACAGGCCCGTAACGGAGTACGGATAACGGAGATCCATCCTTTGTGCCATTACTTTTACTGTATCTTTTAATTAGTGGCCACTCATTACCCTTCTCCCTGTCTCCTGTTCTCACACGAACACAAACAGCACTTCTCTTTCTCTGTTGTGTTTTTTTTTTTCTGGGGTGGTCTCAGTAGGGGGGTGAAGGATGAGCTGGTCTTCTGCCTCCAGACAGCCTCTGGCTGTGATGCCTCTATCAACCCCATGCTGGCAGACCTTTACTGTTGACTAATAAGAGCATCCCCCATACAAACTACAGTGCTCCTCCACAGCTGCTCTCCGACTTTGTGACTTGTCCTTTGTGTGACTTTTGCTTTGTGCAACTTTGAGTGACTTTGTGCTCATTGTACTTGCACAAATGTATTTTTCAAACTAATCCTGACAGTGTGTTATTTTTGAAGATCCACAGTTTCCTCTCTCTCTCTCTTTCTCTCTCTCTCTCTCTTTCTCTCTCTCTCTCTCTCTCTCTCTTTTCTTCTGTCTCTGCTTCTCTTTAGTCTCCCAACAAACCCAGTACGCCTCAGGACAAGATCCGTCCCCTGACCAGTCTGGATCATCCACAGAGCCCCTTCTACGACCCTGAAGGGGGCGCCATCACTCCCGTGGCCAGAGTGGTGGTGGAACGCATCGCCAGAAAGGTCTGTGTGTTTCATACCAGTCAGCTCTTGCTCCAAATACAGATACTTGGTGGCTTTTGTAGGATAATGATAATAATGAAGGTAATTGCATCATAGTACCTTATTTGACCAGATAATGTGTTCATTTTTCAGTTGATAACCAAAATGATATGACACATAATGACAAGACTTGAACACTTTTTAACACTTTTTACTGCAGAAGGCAGTGACCCACTGACTAGCCCTTTTGTCTCACCGCAAGCAAAAAGTAAAAAGAAAAGGTCCTTGGGTCGGCTCTTTTTATTGCTTCTTTGCAAAGTGTTTTTTTCACTTCTATCCTTGCTTTACATGTATTTTGAAGTGATCCTCCAGCACCTCCAGCTCAGCTCTGCACCTCCTCTTCACATATATACTTAGTTCACTCTTAACACTCTTGATTCTGCGCTGCACTGATAAATCAGCCAAATTAGATTAACATAAAAATAGAGCTGGCATCCTTTAACGTCTGCCGCTGTTGTGAAGTGTAGATGCCTTTAAAAGCTTCAAAAGCAGAGAAAGAGAGGAAGGGAGAGAGACCTTTCCTTTTCCTTTATCACTGCTCAGCAGGTACCTTTATCCGGTTCATCAGTACAGCAATTGATCAGCGTTGGATGTACTTCATATATTTGTGTTGTGCAGGGAAGGGGTAATGTTTCACAAGGTGAAAAAACTCCTTGAGACACAACATGTCTGCTCTGCAAATTAATCAAAGTGTAAGTATAGCCTTACAAAAATGTGATTTATTTCAAACATCACTTGTTAGGTAGTAGAGGTAGAGCAGTTCCTTACATCAACAGCTCCCCTTCAAAGTAAGTAAGGTATAATTACAAAAAATGGAAATGTCATATTTTTTCAATCAATAGTGAATGTGAATGATTGTACCTGTCAGAGTTTTCTCACAGCACTGTGCAAGGATAATATTTGATCAATAACCAGCAATGTTCAGAATAATAAATGACATAATACCTCAAATGTTGTCTAACGTAGTGATGTAACTCTGAAAAGAAAGAACCCCAGTCAAGAAAATGACACAAAGCATTGGAAAAATTATTAAAAAAACATTTCTGACAGGTATTAAAATTCACTCTCTCTGAAATACAAAGTTTTTCTAATTATCCTCTGATGGGTGGTGAAACGTGTTCTTGGGAACTCTGGCTGCAACCCAGAAAGGGATAAAAGGTTAGCAGTCCTTCAGTGGCATCTAGAGGCAGCTGTGAGGATTTTGGAGGATTTTTTGCTTCATGCAGTGATCCTTTAGCCACAACTCATTTCTCATCATTTACTCACACAAACAGCACTCACATGCACACACACAGAATGCATGGAGATTTGGTGTTCAGTTCAGTGTGCCTTCTCTCCGCGTATGACATGGATGCCACCGCAATTACTGTGTGTCTGTCTGTCCACAGGGCGAACAGTGCAACATTGTGCCTGACAATGTGGATGACATTGTAGCAGATATTGCCCAGGAGGAGAAGGAGGAAGGTCTGGACCTCTTTCTCTCTTACACAAGATTAAAAGCGCGGGTAGCAGTGTTAGGCTATTATAGTATCTGTATTCCCTTTGCCATCCTGCAGATGATACTCCTGAGACGTGTATCTACTCCAACTGGTCTCCATGGTCCGCCTGCAGCTCGGCCACGTGTGAAAAGGGCAAGCGGATGAGGCAGAGGATGCTGAAGGCCCAGCTGGACCTCAGTGTGCCCTGCCCACACACCCAGGACTTTGAGCCCTGCATGGGGCCTGGATGCAGCGATGAGGGTGAGTATTTATGTCAAGACTGGAGATCTCTGGGTTTGCAAGGAAAGAAGAAAAAAGTTATACATAAAAGGCTTCTGAATTAATTAATTAGTCCTTCAATGGTTCACTAAGTGCCTTTGTGAGCATTATTAATCTCTGCGATAATTTTTATTGAATGTTCAGGATTATTGCCTCCGTTAAAGTTTCGAAAGTCTAAAAAGCGAGGGCATGTTTAAAAAACTGTTTTTAGTGTTGTAGGGCATTGACAATACCCAAGGTACTAATCTGAAGTGGCAATTAAGTGAGAGCAGAACGAGAGCTCTTTGTTTATGCAGCCGGTTCTTAAATTTTATAGCAATTCAAGTTAAATTGCATGAGGCTATTAAATATATTTTGTGAGATGTTAAGAGTAATTCACTTAAGACTTTTTTATGCTTGTTGTTCAAGGTTTATTGTCTTTCTTTTTTTTTTATATGTTCTCTCTTTCTGTATCTGTTTGTTTAACTACATATCTTTGCCCCAGAGGCAGCAGGTTGGCTGTCCATGCAAATCAGTTAGTCTCTGTGTTCAGCAATTTGGCCTCATCTAATGACTAATGACAAACTTTGATGAACCTTTGCCATGTACCACCATCAAATGAAAGGTTCCTTTGGCTAATATGTCCATGAAAAGTATGGATTCATATTCATTGTTTACCATAAATAATTGAATGATGTAATGAGGAAATCAAATATGATTGCAGAGGTTAATTAATAGATTGGATTTTCTTATCATCAAAAGAAGGCCTTTATTGGCAGTTTAATTGTACTTAGTAAATATTTACTTATATCTATAATAGTATAGCACCATTTAAACTAAATAACAAAGTGCATCATAGGGAAAAATGATTAAAACACTAAAGCACCACGGTTAAATAAAAACAAGCAAATACAAGTATAGAAAATGAAATAAAAATGAATAAGCCACGATAAAATCAAAGAGAGTAAAAAGAACAGTGTGTGTGAATCAGTCAAAAAATTAGATTAGCCTTTGTACTCACAACCCTCTTGCCCATTTATTGAAATTAAATATTCTTAGAAATCGACTCCTGCTTCTTCCTGTGGGCGCCCATAACACATGCACACTGCCGTCCTTCTTCAGCGTAGCCTGGCTGGCTGCCTACACACATCAATGGCACGAAAATAACATCTTGGAGTGACTGTGTATAAAAAGGTCTATAATTCCTACATGGTTCATCTGACATGGATGTAAACACCCTAAAATTAAAGCTGAATGTTGGTATTTTAGCCTCACAATCACAGTTTAATTTCAAATCCAGTGAACTGAAGTATAGACCCAACATGACAAAATATGTCACTGTTCTAACATTCACACTCTCACATTATACCTCTACATCTCAGGTGCTACTAGACAATATGTTTCCAGAATTATGAGACTCAAATTAGTGGGTACTGGCCTGTATTAGTCCATTTTTTCCATCCATCCATCCAGCAAGCATTTTTTTATTTTTTACCCTTATTTTAGTGCACATAGTAGAGACAATTGGGTGACAGTGGGCGTAGCGGGTAGAGACAGGTAGGGAACAACATGACTATAATATGATGCCCAATCTGACGTGACACAACAGCAGCGGCATGTTTAAAGGTGTGTGTTGACACAGTTCCAAGTGTTCATTCTGTCAGTGTGTGCTGGCATTTTTGCATTTTCCCAGATAGACAGCTGGCGTGTGTGCTGTGCACACCATAGTTGGCAAATCACTGCAAGCACCCACGTTTGGGTGAATTGATCTTTTTTTTTTTTTAAATACACCCTTTATTATTATGGATAGGACAGCTGAAGATGGACAGGAAAGGTGGGAAGGGGGAAGACATGCAGTAAAGGGACCCCAGCCAGGAATTGAACCAGGGTCCGCTGCGGTTAGGCCCATGGCCTCACCTCATGCGTGTAATAATGCACGTGCTCTACCGACTGAGCCACCCGCACCACAGGTGAACTGGTCTTTTAATACCGAAATTAGGGTCAACTGTTGCTGCCTGGTGCTGGTGAACATTTGCCAACCATAACATTGTCGTGCTGAGCGCGATCTAATCTCAATATTATATTTCCTCTACGAGTTCAAGAATGATGAGTGATGATCAATAAACATGTAATATCGTTTGCAGTGAAACAGCATAGTTTACCTCAACAAATTTAGATATTACTTTGTCTGTTATTCTGTGCTCAGGAAGCATGTCTGGAAATTCACTGTGCTTGTACCTAAAATCTTTCATTTCTACCTCTGTGTACAAAGCGTGCATTCTGTGACAAACTGCTGAGATCTGGCCTGCTATTATTGTTGAATGTAATGTAACCATTTCTTTAACTGATCTCCCCTCCCTGAGTAAATTTGTTTTTTGTATAAAAAGCAAGCTTTTAACACAGTTCTTACCTGTATCTTTAGCAAAACTAGAATAATACTTTCTGATTGCACCGACATCATTCTTGCCAGTGGAGATACTCACTTTTATGCTTTTTACAAACAAGAAGTGAAACAGCATGATGCCCTATATCTAAGGCTTTTTCTTTGTTCCGTTCTCTGTCTCCTTCGTTTGACAACAAAAAATACAACTTTATGCAGACAGAAAATGAAAATCTGTCTGTTTGTGTGGCATGGGACATGGACACTTTTAACAAGCCTACATTAACAGCATTCCTGCCTTCTTGTTGGTGTGAGTGTGTTGTTTCAGCAGTGTTCAAACATATGTTGATTACCAAAGTTTATTCTAATATAATTTATTCATCATAAACTAATGATTCACTAAACAGCACCAAGTGATCTAGTTGGGATCTAGTTATTTTTACATTATGAGTAGTGGTAGTAGTTTTATGGAACATTTTTTATAAAAAAAAAAAAAGCAGCTCAAAGCAGCAAAATAATGATTCATAATGGAGGCAGTAAAATGTCAGTGTTGTTGCGTGGTGAGATTTTTAACAGTGATATGAAAGCCTGATTTATTCTTGTTGTTTCGATAGAGAGGGAATTTGGGTGGGTCTCTGTTTTCTCTCCCACTTTTTCGTACAATGTGCTGCGGGGGAAGGATCCGAGGGCGTATTAGAGATTTATCTGGGAGTGTATACACACTTGGGAGGGCACTATGGGAACAATGAGAGGAAGACAGAACTGAAGAACAGGGATGATGTGAGCAGCATTTTGCAAAAACTGTGATGGATTTATCGAGTGAGACACAGCTGTAATCAGTAAGACAGTATGCTGTTTTACTTACATTCCTTATGTGTGACTATGAAAGTTAGATCAGACTCAGCGATAGACACAATAGTTCCTGCACTTTAATTTGCTATAATGATGGAGTTAATCGTAATCATTGTGCCCTTAAACCAAAAACTAGAACTTCTGTTTTAAAATCAGTTATCATGGCCTTATTAAGTAGAAAACCTATTTCATTGCTTTTGGGTATCAGCTGGTAAACCCTTTTAAATAGGTAAATAACCTTCTTGTTAACTATACATTAACATACTGTGAATAATCGTTTTCTCAAATCATTTAAAGGTTTAGTGATGAGAATTTATCAGTTGCTGTTTTTGTCATGAGTGAAAATCACAATTTTTTTTTGCAGAAGTCTAGACACCTGCCAGGACAATATGGGCATTTCAATTAGATGCAAAAAAAAAAGTCTGGTGTTTAAGGTTGCTATGACAACACACAGACACGGCACACACTATAGAGGCGACAAAGGACTCTGAGGAGGAATCATAAACCGCTTTGCCAAGTGCAACGTGACAAGAAAGAAAATTAAAAGTTTATTTGTGCCGAACGCTGTTGTTGTTTGATTCTGACTTTGCTGTGCCTTTAAAAAATCTGATCATTTACTAAAATCATGGATCTTTCTCTAAAATATCACCGACATCGTCCTGTTTGCCGTCTTTAGACGCCTCCACCTGCATGATGTCAGAGTGGATCACATGGTCTCCGTGCAGTGTGTCCTGCGGGATGGGCACACGTTCCCGCGAGCGTTACGTCAAGCAGTTCCCCGATGATGGCGCATCTTGCACGCTGCCCACAGAGGAGACTGACAACTGTGTGGTCAACGAGGAATGCAGTGAGTTTTCCCCTCTCTTTCACACGTGTCACACTTCTCTGTTCACACATGACCTGCTAAGTGCATCGGTTCGCACTGTAGATCTAATATAAGTAGCCCTGTAGGTTTGCTGTACCCTGTCCTTTCCCCTCTTGTCCTTAGCTCCCAGCAGTTGCCTGGTTACAGAGTGGGGTGAATGGGATGTCTGCAGTGCCACTTGTGGTCTGGGCATGAAGCGGAGAGAGCGCATGGTGAATATGCCTCCTGCAGATGGCTCCACTTGTGGGGCAGAGGTGCTAGAAGTGGAGAAGTGCATGATGCCAGAATGTCGTGAGTAGCAGCATTTTCAGGAGCACAACTCTCCTGACACCTCCTACACTTCAAATCTGGAGAAAATGGTTAAGTGTTAAGCGACCGGACACAAGGGGCCAGCAGCCTAACTGCAGATCCATGGCAGTAGCACTGATGAGACAATCTTACATCTGAGTTCAAACAGCTAAAATGTTTAAACCATCTTTTGTCACCTTCCTGCTATGCTTGCTAATTGTTTTCTTTTTCAAAAAAGAGATTTGATCAGTGGCATTCAAGTTGAAATGTTTCACACACGTATGCACTGGATGATAAAATACACTTCTGAAAACTGGATGTATGTGTTACTGAGTGACTGCTGTTGTGCACAGACACAATCCCCTGCATGCTCACTCCGTGGTCTGACTGGAGCGACTGCAGTGTGACTTGCGGGAAGGGTCTGCGGACGCGGCAGCGCATGCTCAAGTCCCCCGTGGAGCTGGGAGAGTGTACAGAGGAGCTGGAACAGGTGGAGAAGTGCATGCTACCAGAGTGCCGTAAGTGACAAACAGCACACCCACATGCTGTACGTGTACGCACGTGTATAATTTATGGAAATAGATGATAATTTCATCTTTGCTATGCAAACTGGTGCCTTGGTGCGGATACATACATTACTGGAAGTTACTTGACAGCACACAATGCAGAGAAAGGAAGTCAACTACCTCTGTACCGTGTTTCCATTCCAGATTTATAGTAATTTGGTGTTTCCTGGTCTATATGAGAGGTTAACGCCTGAGTTCATGTGCTACATTCACATTTGTGCTGGGATTAAAACTCCCATCAAGTGCACACACTGCAAGGGCTTGGCAGACATAAATGTTTGAAATTAACGAGGAACGGATTATGAAAAAATGTAATTAAAAAAAGATACCTTTTTTTTTTTTTGTTAGTTAGAGCCATAAGACGTCAGTGAAATTGACTTAAATGTGTTTGAGGTTGGTCCTGACAAGTTTAATTTTGCAACTGTACATATTTTCAGTCACTCTGAAGTAACAAAAAAAAGTGTTTTCTATCACAAATGAAATGAAATGATGAAATAAATGAATATTGACAATATATTTTTATTTGCTTTCTCTGTTTTTCTCTATTAAAATTAACTAATAGATGTGTGGTTATCAAAAAACAATACATGAATCAGAGGCATATTTCTAAGCCATACACTCTTAACTTGGAAATGTGTTGACATCTTTATCGACTACTCCCACAAGCAATAGAAGCAGTCAAAACCACGAACCTGCCAGGAGAGTCACAGTTTCTCATGTTTTGTTTGTCCCCCAGAGGGATGGTTGTCATGTGTAAATCCATGTTGTTTTAGGATTTACAGTTGCACATACAGTTTGTAATCTGGCAAACCAGAAAAGTATCCTCTGTGGTGCCTCTGTATAATTTAAGATAAAACGCACTATACTCCCTAGATGTGGACTGTTGTATAACATCTGCTATACATAGAAGAATCAAAAAGTTACATAGTGTGATTCAACAAAGTTGTGGCGTCTATATTTTTTATCGCACTAATCTTCCCTATCTGTCCTCCTCACCAGTTACCACTCTCACCTCACTTTTCTGCTCTGTCACAACTTCCTCCATACATCTTTCACTTTGTCCAATTCTGCCTCCTCAGCCATAGACTGTGTCATGTCGGAGTGGACAGAGTGGTCAGAGTGTAATAAGTCCTGTGGGAAGGGTCACACAATCCGGACACGCATGGTGAAGTTGGAGCCTCAGTTTGGAGGAGACCCCTGTCCCGAAACCATCCAGAGGAAGAAGTGTAAGATCAGGAAGTGCAACCGAGGACAAGCCAACAGTGACGAGAAGAAACGACGCAAGGAGCAGCGTGAAAAGAGGAGGAGCAAACAGGGCAGAGCCGAGGGGACCTCCGAGCATCCGGGTTAGTATCAGCCCTCGTTCCATTCGGAGCTCACCGAACACCACATGGATGATAATAAAAAAAACACACACACATTATTCTGACAGTCTCTCTTCCCTTTTCTTGACCTCTATCTTCAGGGTGTAAAATGAGACCGTGGTCGAGTTGGACGGAATGTACCAAGCTGTGCGGTGGAGGTATTCAGGAACGGCTAATGACAGTGAAGCAGAAGTTTAAGACTGCCCAGCTGTCCAGCTGCAAGGACAGGAAGGAGATCCGGGCTTGTAATGTGCACCCTTGCTAGGAAGGAGCAGGGGAATTGTGGGTGGGGTTGGAAGGGAGGGAGGGGATGACAGCGGGGCTAGGGAACAGGACAGGGCATGGCACACTGTCGCACAATGATCCAATGCACTCTGTTTAGGGCTGAAATGGCACATGCGTTGAATCTGTATCAGTTAAATCCAGAGCTCAGGTCAGTAGGCATTAAGGGAAGATCTCGCTGGAAAACTCTGGATTTAAACTAGGCCGATTCTTCTGTGCTTTCAAACTAGCTCTGATACACATACAACTCTTTTGCGAGGTTACTGTAAACTTGTTGTGGTATAATATATCTTGAAAACTATAATTATGAAATATAAATTGATTTAATGATAAGATAAAGAACTGTTATATCTTGTGGTATCCTTAAGTAGTAGAGTATATTCCAGACTTTAAAGCACAGGTGCCCAGCCATTCCAGTGTTTTATATGCCTTCAATTGTTCAGTTGTTTCTAGGACACAAAATGCCCGGTTGACTTTTTACCCAGCTATATTGTTGTACATGTAGATGCACCACGATTGAGATCTCTATGATTTTGAGCATTATTAGGGGATTTTGTTATTTTTTTGCTGTGGAATTTTTTGATAAGAATGTGTCCCAAGATTCTTACCAAAGTCTTGTGTAGATGTTTTCTAGATCTCTCTCCCCCTCCCCTCCTTTTCTTTATCTCTGTCCCTCTAACATATTAATATTTTGGAATAATATCACCTTTACAATAAAAGTAAATGTGACAACTTGTCACTTGGATCTGTCTTTTTATTCTTGGGGGTGATAAGGATGCGGTGTATGCAGTGGGTGGTTTACATGTCTGCTGCCACTAGATGGCGACAGCTAGCTTCAAACATTTACCTTTCCTAAGGAGACTGGTCAGTTCAGAGGCCTCTAGTTCCAGTATCATTCTGCACCAGCTGACTTACCCCTTAGCACCTGCATTGCACATAACGTGGACATAATAGCCACAAGGAGGCAGTGTGATGAATGGAAGATCAATTCAAATTCATTCATTTTTGCATCGAATTTTGGTACACAAATGATACTTGAACTGCCTAGTTCATACAGTAGCACATTAAATAACTTCTCGTTAAAGGTGATAATTTGACACTAATGGCCCTCTTGACAGAAATCAAGAGCATTCAGAGATTAAGATCAGGATCTTTTTCTTCTCTGCAGAGAGGCTGTCTTTTCTCTCTAAAAGAACATGGAGGTTGGAGTGCAGTGAGGTTTTATATACATGTGCTGGCTGTGGCTTGGTGGGGCTGTGCCGCGCACCAGGTGAAATTCAAGACAAATGTAACCCCACCACCGCCCCCCCCAACCCACCTCCAAATCTGGTGTAATAGGATGTGGAACTCTTGGAACAGGGGTGAAAAATTCAATACACACACATCACAATGCCATTCTGTTTTCCTGTTTCCATGCCAACACAACCACACATAGGGAAAGCCTACACACTTCACAGGCGTTGGAAACATGGAGGGGGAATTATTACGGCCGTGATTGAGCTGTTACAACAGAAATTGCTGTGGAGACTGAAAGGAAAAGGGGAAAAACAGTAAAAGAAATGGTCGCGTGTTGTGTGCGTTCTGGTTGGAAACCCCACTAGACCCGATCCTGTTCAGAGCACAGCAGGCTGGTGGTTTTGTAAGCCCAGCTGCAGATCTGAGATCAGAGTGGAAATCAGCTCAAAGATGCAGTTATGCCAGTAGACCTTCCATGTCTCTGATATTATAATGAGTTTCCTCTGTCTGTGGACACATCGATGAATATTTATATTCTGGGGGCAGGCCACACTAACGACGCAAACCTCTTCCTCATTTAGCCCATTTCTCACTGAGCTTCCAAGGTTTCAGCGTCACTCAGCTGAACCGCCAACTTTCTGATAGGCTGGCTTTATTTCTGTGCCCCAAGATCTTTGCAAGGTTAGACTCATTTACCGTAGGTAGCTGCAACACCCTGTTCTTATTTATGCCTCACGCACAACACTGTGTGGTGAAAGCAGTGTACAGTGGTTTCATGTGTGAGAGGTTTTATAATGTCTGTAAGACTCACTGAACATGGACCATTAGTCTCTCAATCTCTGATTTAGTACAAAGGCATTTTTAAAGGCATTTCAGATTTTGTATTTTGATCTTGCCTTTCAGTCACAAATACCGATACGACCACACTGTGTAGCAAAACTGTAAAAGAGATGCGATTCCTGGTTATTAATTTATCAACATCAGTGTGCACATGTAATAATGTGCTGGAGGTGTGTAAATGGCCTATAAAGACTCATCTGTAGGCGGCGCAGGGACTTTTGATAAAGAAATAGCTTTAGGCAACATTTCCATGTTATGTTTCAACGCTGTACTGGCACAGTGGTTCTTTGAGCGAAATGCTAACTTGACAGTGGTCACATGTTGATGATCGCTGTCTCATCACTCAAATGTATCCCGAGCACGTTTCTACTGAATTTGAGTTGTTATCTTCCTTCCTTTTATTGTGCAGTTTTAGTGCCCTCTACCCTGTGTATTGTAGTTCTAAGAAGTTCAAGTTTGGTGTTTTTTTGTGAAGAGATGTTGACGTCTGTAATCATTAGTCACACCACAGTTGTGACTGCTCAAGCAAAAAAAAAACATCTAGTCTATGATCGCTGGAACATACTGTTTTTTATGTGCTTTAACCCATTAGCTAAAATATTGCATATAAGACGAGCAGTTCTTAAAAAAACAGACTACCTTAGGGTTTAAGTTTCATTCAGCCATTGTATTCATTCACTGTGCAAAAGAAATCAAATAAGAGAAACTTTAAATTTGCTTTGACAAGTAATAAAAAGTGAACAAATTGTTGTTTCTGTTCTGTCTTCATGTTTATAGCCAGTGATCAGAAGTTGAAGCTTTTTTATCATTCTAAGACCACGTATGTTCTCAGATTTTCAGGTGTTTTTTCCAGCAATACGGGGCGATTAGAGGGAATATTTGACTATTTGATGAGCTGATCCTGATCCTAAATGAATGTCCTTTCTTTCTTATTCCTTGTTTAATTATAGTATAATGCCACAATGGCCTTGCTCCTAAAATAAAGTGAAAATGCTTCTTCTTGAACAGCAGCTCTGCCATGTAGTAATATTTGAATGATGTTAGAGAACTTGGGCCAAAAGTTATATCTCTTTATGTTTTATAGTTGCCATTTTTTTTTGTCTATATACCTCGTATCCTACAAGTATACAAGCTTATAAACTTATCTCTATTGAATCTGCTATACCTAAATCTGTTGAAATGAAATATGTTTTTTATGGTTAATAAGTTACGGGATGTGGCCGTCCACTTATCACTGTGATTACACAACTGTTGCTTCATATGATCAGAAGGTAAATTAAGAATTTAAGCTCTGAATAATGATACATGATTGCCCCCTTTGCCTTTGGTAATCTAGTTTATAATATACATGGTAATGAAGCTTAAAATATCATCAATATTTTCTCTTTAATTATATGTTTTTATTAGTCATTTTACATATAAACAAAGCCTGGTCTTCACATTATTGCACAAAAGATAAAGCAGGCATGTTCCATACTGGTATGGCAACTGTCTCGTGATGTGACAAGCTCAAATTTTTGTTGAGCAGTTTCAACAATCATTTGTCTCCCTTTAAATTATTCTGAATGACAGGGGAAAGCCTCCACTGAATGGGGGTTGGTTACATAAAGTGGATTATTATTGTGTTCTTTCATTTTGACAGCAGACACTTTGTTTAGCTTTGTAAAGGCAGTGAGGCATGAGAGGAGAAAGCTGTGTAGAACTAGGGCGGCGCGTGATTGAGTTGGCAAATTCTGCTCGCTTTGGTTTGGTTTGCCTTTGAGCCTTCTTGAATGTGACAGGGTCAATCTATTCATTGACAAAACATACAAAAGGAAATAAAGCCCATTTGTTTTTTTAAACGAGGGAGGAAATATAGGTACAGAATAGTTCTCCTTTTTATGGCCTCGCAGGCCAATATCAGAGAGGTCAGAGAGACAGAGGAAATATAGGATTTCATAAACTAATAAACCTCAGAGGGAAAATCAATATGGTGGCTAGCCCTGCAAAAGCTCTTTTCCACAAATTTATAGACCACAGCAACAATCAATGTCCCGAGTTTATAACCTGTTCAGACTTGAAACAGGAGGAGTCTGTGAAATGTCGGTTAGCATTAGGGCATATTCAGAATATTTAGTTAAATAAACAATTACACTCTGTGAGGCAGGGCCGGCATTTCTGTGTGAAGTTTGCAGCCCCAGGCTGCAGATAGCCTCCCTGAGGGTATGCCTAATTATCTGGCTCCAGTGTTATGCATGTTTAATTTCAAAACTGAAATGGCTATTCTGCTTATTGTCCTGCTCATTTTTCTCCCTCTCTTTCATTAACTGTCACTCCTTTCTAGTCCTGGCAAAGACTAGGAAAACCCTTTTACAGTGATAGCACAAGATGGTTTTCCTGTCATGTTATCTTCCTGTTGCTGGGGAAACGCATTTTGCAGGGATTTTTTGGAGCACTAATCTGAAATTGACTGGCATTCCACAGCAAGGCTATGGAGACTCACGATGAGGCTTCTGTGGAGCCTGATTGTCACTGCAAATTAAAGCTTGAGTAGGTGACAACACAAATGAAAAACAGAACACTGAATGATATAAGATTATTGTCACGCATAGTATATAGTTTTATAATCCCAAATCATATCAGAAATGATCATCTCTGCTGCTGAATTTACTCTAATACCTGCCTCACTTTGTCTTCATTAGCTATAATCTAAACGAGATAAAGATCTGGGATGAAATCTATTTTAGAATAACCCTAATGCCTCATGGGACATACTGAGAATTTAGGTAGGTATATTTAGTAGTTTGTCACCCTCTCAATGCCAGAATCCATGTCATCTTAAATACATTGTACGGTGAATTGTCATTGTCATTATACTTCACCATGCATGTGCACACATACAATAAATACCCACAACATTTTTGGAGGTTTCTAAAATCCCATTTAGAATGAAAAATATAAACTTGGATTGGAACATAACTTATTTGAATAAAAACTGGTATATGTCACCAGCAGGGACTGATTGAGGGTGTATTCATACAGGTGTATGAAGCTCAATGTTTTACAGCGTTAAAATTCTGCTTTAAGGTCTCATTGTTACGATGACAACAAAACCATCCCAATAGTTGGAACTCTTAAATTACCATATGAACTACAAAGGGAGAATTTCCCAATGATTCTCCTGCCTTAAAAATGGATTTCCTGAGTGTTGTCACAGACAAACCTCGAGCCAAAAGAAAGATTTCATCTGTTGTCAATCCTCAGATTGAGCTCAGTGTACTCAGTGGGGGTCAAAGTCAGGTTTAGTATTGCTGTCAGTATAGCTTGACATTTAAATGACTATTAAACAATGTAGAACAATTGACATGAGAAATGTTCAGAAATCTACTTTCAAGCATGTGGACTTTCCTCCCAAAACACATTAAAAATGTTAATAGTCTTACATTTTTTTACTCTAACTGATGCCACAGCTTGTATGATGGTAATTAAAATTAAATATAACATCTATTGTTTCATCAGTAATTAAGTCTTTGCTGTCTTCTTCACAGGTGATTCTATAATCCACAATAATATCTAATTTAATAAACCTCATTTGTTTTGATCTTTCCCCCGCAGCAGCTTCCAAACAGAGATTGCACTGTTGTTTGTCGGCACATCCATATGTGGGAGTGTTTACAGTATGTTTCTGAGGCTACATCCAGAGAGAACTTAACCTCTCTCACTAGATGCCTTCTCTGTATCCAGAGTGGTCTGGGGCACAGTGAATCAGAGGCAGGCGCAGAGAAAACCAGAATCACAAATCCATCTCTTCACAACGCTTTTCTTATTGTTGTCTGACAAAGTATTTGACCATACATTCAGGTAATTAGGGCACACCACAAGAGTAAAACAGTCTGCCAAAGCTGGACAATTCGCCTACTTCAGGCTAGAGTTCCTAATTTGGAAATATTGTTTTTTTTTTGTAGTTTTCTCACTTTGGACTCACCCTTAGGATTTGAATTCACATCTCTATCTCTGTTAGTTTGATAGCTGGAAACAACAGTTTTTACAGTCATGGATAAATAGGGTAATTGTCTCAGGATAAAAATCCCAGATCCAGATCGCCACCGAAACAGAACCAATTATTCCATGGCCGGAGGACTATCTGTCTACTGAATTTCATGGAAATTTGAGATGCACTACGGACACAAACCATGACCTCCTCAGAGGCCTTAATTATTTTTGTGTGTGCTTGGAAGGGGAGTAAAATGATTTTGTGAAGTTATAAGGCTGACCAAGGGCCAATTTATTCTGCTGCTAATCCTCTGGCAGTTCCCTCTCCATTCAGTGTTGCCAAAACTCTACAAAAGCTTGGAGACCTCCAGGTTGTGACAAAGCTCTGTCTCCTCACTTAAAAATGTTGACACATGGCAGACCGACTCACTCCAAGTGTCCACTTCTCAAGCTGTCCAAGTCGCCTCTAGATGTATAACTCTGACATGTCCCTTCCACTCTGCTTTGCTAATTTCAGACAGGATGTGTTCATGGTCACGCCTGAGATTGCTGTCGCAGGTTAATCTTGTATTGAGTCTGCCGTTTCATAGCGCTGAAAATAGAATTGCATAGATTTATTCACAGAACATTTCAATTGAAATGTTTTTTGGATGTCAAAATCTTCCTATCCCGTGGAGACGCCCTCTCACTAAATTCACGCCAACCAGAGTTTGAAAGGAGGCGTGTGAAGCCAGGTTGGACGCATTTCAGCTCTCAGCGTTTATTTTGTCTGTCTGATGACCATCTGATTTGACAGATATTTTTAAATCTGATTTTTTTTTTTTACAATCCGAAAGATAGCAGCATGTTGCTTGACGTCTATATTTTTGCACACACATTTGTTAAGACTCCATTTGTTGTATACAGAAAGGACTTTGAAGTAGCATGTCGAAAGATTTCTCCTCCAACCTACCTCTCAGTTCCTCTCTTGCTTCCTTCTTTCCTTTTCACAACACTCACCCTTTGTCCAACCAATACCGTAGGCCGATTATGTGCATCGACTCCATTAATATTTTTGGCATTTTTGGACAGTCAATTTGGTGTGTTTGAAGGGAGTCTTTGTACACCTTGTAAATATGGTCCTGAAACAATGGTGAGAACTTGGTAAGCTGTTTGTGAGATGTTTACATCCCATCCACAGCATCTGCTCCTGTGAAAGGAGGGTGGGTTTCAATTCAAGCTCGAGTCAAATATGGTAGGGCTTCATCTCCACCATGGTGAGAGATACAGTAGTTGGCCCCTGCTTTTCTTGAGCGCCTAAACATGACTCTTGAGATGCTGCAGTCCCATCTGTATCAAACATGCTTGATATTTGCAAGATGCCTCACCAAAATGTCAGCAGCATTTCTGTGTGTACTCTATGTGAACATTGCCGTGAGTCCTCTGCTGCTATTTTAAATTCTGTGAGCCACTGCAACAAAACTGGGACCAAGTGAAGTTTCTGTCTAAATTCACTCCCTCACTCATCCACATTTTCCCTCTTGTGGGATCCCTAACTTTTGCACTTTTTAAAAGTTAAAAAAACCCACTCAGGTAGCAGATGTAAAAAAGCTCATTTGTGTGTGGAGAGGGCGATCACGACTAAACTGGAACATACATGGTTTTTGAATGAGTGGGTGTACATTCACACACTCTGCATCTTGTTGTTTCACAACATCATCGCTCAATGAGCTTTCCCCCCTTGAAGGTGTAAACTACATTCAGAACACGGCTACAGATGAAGTCTCTCAGGGTCAATGTAAGGCTTCCCACAAGCCTGTGTTAACTGCTCTTTTTGCCTCAACCACTGTGTGTAAGAGACAGATAACAGCATGGCTACTGGCAGATTGTATCACTGTTAATGTGACTGGTAGCACAAAGGCATCACATACAGAGCAAATGCACTCTCCATCAATGACTAGTGAGGACACCAGAGGTGTGATAGTGCTGTGGGGCCACAGTAGGGGAGCTTTTTTCTCATATCGCCATCAACAAGTGATGCTCATGGCCAAGATGGATCTTCAGCAACAGACATCACCTGCATAGATAAAAATGTGCCATAATGGCCATGCTGTGGCACCAAGGTTTCAACTGGAAGCACAAAGTAATGTGACCCACAGATCTGCCACACAGTGACGCAGGCAGTTGGCGCATGCCCATTGCTGTCTCTCTTTATATCGCATCATTAGACATGTTTGATTACACATGTACTACACATGCTGATGTTCCACAGTCTTTCTAATATATTTAATGAATGTGTATGACATATTTAGTCTTTCTGATCGGCCATAAATGCGCAGTGAAAATGCACAGGGTGAGGCAGAAAGTACCGTGCCGCACTGATAGGGGGCAGTGCGGAGCTCCATACGCACAACGCACGTCACTGCGTCCTCTTCCTCTACACAGAGGGCGCTGGTGTGGCGCCGAAAAGTGTGCAACTGTACGTTAAAAACATTTAATTTTGCTCCGAGAAAATGGAAGATCATATCTCAAAGCTAAAGGATTTTTCTAAACTGGATTTTCAGTCGAAACAGGGAGGTTTAGGGGTAGGGTTGTACAAGCTTCTATTTTGGGTTCATATATTTTTACATCAGACTCCAGTCAGTGCCTCACCAGTCATGAACCTCACCGCACGTCACTGCTGCCACAATATGTTTGGCAGCGCTAACATGCACTGTGATCCTGACCAGACTGTTCACAGTTAGTGCAAGCAGGAGGAGCAAAGACAGATTATTTTTGAATCAATGAGTAGAGCTCAGTGGAGGAATGACCTGTTTATACAAGCTAATGGCTCCCACAGCAGCGCCAGAGCATGTAATGGTTCCTAATAATGTTTTCTCACATCGTTTAAACTCTCTCTCTCTCTGTCTCTCTCTCCCTAAGGAAGTCTTTATCACTGGCTATATAACTCTTGCTTCTTCAAATCCTGTTTGTTCCTGTTCTCCTGAATTGGCTCTTGTGCTATTCCCTATAATCAGAAGCCTTCAAGCTATTTTTATTTTATGTCTTGGCTATTGCTTGAAACTGTGGGCTTGAATGGGAAGTAGGAAGCATGTTTGTATATGTTTGGTTATGTCATATGCAGGGTAAGCAGACTCAAATATGAAGCAACAGGGTGAGGAGGAGTCATCAGCAAACAAGTGTCTGGAAATCGGGCTCCCATACAAACACTTTACTTCATCTACCCCCGGTATTCAATAATACTGAAACAGCACATCAAGTGTCAATTGATGAACTCCGGTTGATGCTTCATTGATGGCTACGCCAGCATGCAAGTTCATCTGTCTTTATGAACAGCCAATATTCTCTTTTTCTTTGAATTTTGTGGGAACATTTCATGATGATAATGAGAGCGTGCAGATGCAAATGAGGCATGAAGAGAACTTAATGGAACGGCAGACTACGGTGTCAGATCCAGAGCGTTCCAGTAGAATTGGCGGAATGAATTATTGAAATGTGGAGCGTTATCTGAGCACACTGAAAGCGTGTGATTCAGACAACAGATTGTTCTATCTTATGAGGAATATTTTGTTGGTGCTGAAAAGATGCCTTTTCAAGTGTAAACAACAAAAACAACAAGCGGTCTCGGAATATCATCACTGCAATACAAATGCCTCCATAAAGTGCATGTGGAAAGCTTCCTTGCTAGTTTGAAATCACAGTCATAGAGAAATTACAAATATTAGAGTATTATTAACATGATGCTACATGTAAAAATTATGTACTGTGGGTGCACAGGTGGCTCAGTGGTAGAGTACATGTATGAGGCCTTGGGCCACAGCGGACCCTGGTTTTGATTCCCGGCTGGGGTCCCTTTGCTGCATGTCTTCTCCTCTCTCTCTCCAACCTTTCTTGTCTCTCTTCAGCTATCCTATTTATGAATAATAAAGGGTGAACTCCCCCCCAAAAAAAATAATTTATTAAAAAAATGATGTATTGTGGCAGCTTCTTGTCTTATTATTAATAAGAGACACAGTTTGTTTTGCCGTTTGTCGTGGTTATTTGCATCTTAACAGGTTCTATCTAACACTGTTATCATATGATAACAGTGTGCTTCACAGCCATGCCCTAAACACATAATTTCTTAATTAGTCACTTCTGTGTTGCTAAGCAATCTCAGCTGTACCAGCAGATACAAAAGCCAGAAAATGATCATTTTTAATTGATAAACCCACCCCAGTCAGAGACAGCTTTGCCTCAAGTTTGACTGAAAAAAGGCTGAAAAAGCACAGATTCTCTGGAAATGTGTATCTAAAAATGTACTGCAACATTCAGACCGAAAAAAATGAATAAAAATGTATGACTTTGTCGTGATAACAGTCCCAAAGAGACTCCTTTGCTGTGCCCGTCCAGTCCACATGGTCTGTTTCCATGTAGATGGAGAAGATTTCCACCCTGTAAGAATCAGTGGCTTCATTAGGTTTTTCCCCACAGCTTGGTTTCCTGAGTAAGAAACAGGTATGTGGCCTCAGTTCGGTCCATTCCCAGCTTGTTCCTCACCAGTGCCACCCTGATTTGACACTTGGTGAGCAGAATAGTGATCAATTTCTCCACCTAAGAATGGAAACAGACAGCCATAACCAGAGACATAAGAGGTATAGAGGTACTTGCCGCACTGTTACCAAGGCAACAGGCCGTGTGGGGTGGGGGCATCATCATTGGCTCTCTGAGATTGGCTGTTGGTGGTTTGGTGCAATGGTTCAGCTTAGTTGGTTGTTCTGCCCTCTGAGAGACACAGAAAGTGGTTTGCTGGTTTTCAATCTACCTTGATGTGGCAGGAGCTTGAGCAGATTTACAATGGAAAGATGGAGAAGACAGCAAAAGCCTGGGATCATCACATGTACCCTAAACAGAAACATTTATAATTCAATTACATCATAGCCATATCAGAATTTACCATTACAGAACCATCCGATTCATTTTGTGTACCATAAATCTCTACCTGTGGTCTATTTTCACTATATTTGGTGGAGAGCAAGAGTGATTTTTTTAGGTTAAATGTAATAATAAATTGCAATAAAGACATACCAATTAAAATGTAATACTATTACTGAATCTACTACTACTACATGGTCAAAACAACAAATTAAAGACTAATAATAATAATAATATATCTTGCAAATAAATGTATGTTGTCATGTCTGGAAGTCAGTAAAGCTTTCTGCATATCCCTCACCATACTGAGCCCACGAGACATATTTGCAACACACACATCCAGCCTCACAGACCCTATCCGATAAAGTATCACTGACACAGTAACACAGTCACAGACATGAGATAGCTTACTGCCCCCATGTGCATAGTGTGCTTTCAGTACAGTATGAGTCCAGACTACATGCATTATGCAGTATACGAAAGCGCACACATTAACCCAAACACTTGCTCACACACAGACGCACAATGGTGAACCTTAGCCCTGCCCTGCTCCCCTGTGTCTCCTTACAGAGCTCTTTCACTGAGATGCAGTCTTACGGAGAGGATGGTTGCTACATCGTTCACACTGGTAACCGCCCTCAGGATATCGCTCAAAGATCAACCACAGGCTGCTGCACGCAAAGCTTTTCTCAAATATTATGTGCAGTTCACAAGTGTCAGGGCTCACTAATAAGAAGGTGCAAACATTTTCCCACTGAATGTAGCACCTCTTAGTGCTACATTAGTGTGTGCTTAGGCATTTAATACCTCTGTATGGAAAAAAAAACAAAAAAAAAACATAATTTACCATTTTATTGGATTGACAAGATGAAATGACTTCAGGAAGGAAATAATGTTAAAGAAGCTTTTAATCATTTCCTGATTGTTTCATCAAACTGTGACAAACAGTAACTGGTAATGTCAGCTCCATTGTATCCTCCTGTTTATGCAAATTATTTCTCTTTCTAATTGAATCTAATAAAATATGGAACATCTGGGCGTCTGCTGCAGACTATGTGACTATTAGCAATTTGTATGTTTTCCAAGCGATTCAAATTGCAATAATAATGATTAGCAATGCAACAACGTCCCCGAGTGCCTCGTGGCTGGATGAAACAGAGAACAACTAAGCTTTCCAAAATGGTCCCATCCTTTCAAATGTAAATCCAATTTATTGTCTACAAATAAAAGAACCTTGTTTCACAGCTCCGGGGTGGTGTAGAAGCACCAGGAATGTAAATCATTTGTTAAACTCCATCTTACAGAGCTTATATAAGGGCAAAAACAAAGAGGATTTTTGACGCAATTATGAAATTTATATACTACAGTCAACAGGTGTTATATGAGAAGTTGAGTGTGCTGCCGATTACAGAGATATATTGTATACTTGCCTGTCATTAATTCTGAGCTTCCTGTGCTTGTAGTAGAAATAACCTGAATAACACTAACATCTGATGGTAAAGGAAAAAAAAAACACGCAGAGAGGTCCAAAAAAAAAGCAATTGTCCAAACAGGGTCATAATCTCATATTAATGTCAAATTACGTTATCTCTGTCCAGTATGGTAGACGGGAAATAGAAGCTGTGTGTGTGTGTGTGTGTGTGAGTGTGAGTGTATGTGTGTGAGAGTGAGTGCATTTGTGTTCCTCTGTTTATCTTTCTCTCCCAACTAAATCCTTTTTATAGGAGAATCCTCCCACGAGCCTCAGCAGGTTTAGCAGGTGTTAACCTCTCTCTGGGAGGCTCCCTCCTTAGGCAACACACAGTCTAGCAGCGCAACACTTCTCATTCCCCGAGCAGCTTGCAGTCTGCCAATCACACAGGTGGAGATGATGGACGGGGAGATGAGTCTCCCTCACTCCCTAAATAATGGTAGTCTATGCCCCTGTTCAGGAAAATAAACCCTCACCGTCTTTCCGGCTCTGAAACGACTTGTTCACTGAATCACTTTCTTATCTCATTAACTCCAGATCATGTTCCCTATCGTTAATATAGTGATTCGCCAGGATAGATTAAATCTGCAGGTCCTTCAGTGAAATCTTTACTGTCTCAGCCACCGCTCGATGGATGGAGTTCAGCTGTGCATGAGTTGTGGAGTCAGACAGGACACTGCACACAGATTGATCACAGCTCAAATTTTAAAATATCGTGTTGTGTGAAGATTAGCCACCCATACGCAGATTAATGAATAGTAGTGTACACAGGTTTCTACAGCAATTGTTATTTCCACAATAGGTATAGTAGGCCTCCATGTCTCTATTAGGGGCACATTTTAGTTGGGGGCCTGTTGTAGCTGCAAATAGTATTGATCTAATAAACCCAATATAGGGTTAACTGCATGGTCATTTTTGAGACAGTGGTTTGTGGTGCCATTGGTCTGTTATGTTGCCTCTTGGGATATAATATCTTTGCAAGGGCTATTGTGTTAGATTGCATTATATAGAAAAACATGCTATTTTGTCTGCCTGCTGTACAGATATAGTACACATGCCTTAAATCCTGGAACTGTGAGTGACCTCATGAGTACAGTATAACTGTCCCTAGGTAGTTTGCCCATTGACAGCCTAATTACATGGAAAGAAATTTGACCCCAAAACTGTCTTTTTTTGGAATCTGCTTTTAAGCTACCAATATCCATCCAAATTAGATAGCTGTGTGTGTGCATGTGTGTGTGTGTGTGTGTTTGTCAAGTGTATTTTGGCTTCAACACTGTGACAGCTTCCTGTCCTAATACTGTCTGGCCACAGATGGCTGATAATTGTGGGAGGAGGTTACCTCTTACCTCTAGCCACGGTCTCAGGAGTCTTGGAAAGTACCCGCTGCACAGAAAAGCCAGACAAAACAAAGCTGTGGGAGAGAAAACACAAATCTTCTCTCATAGTTTGTGAGCTAATCTCATGTCACCATACACCATATTGTTTCATCTGATCTGACAACAATGGAAGAACCATGTCATGACATTTGAGAGGATGAGATGGAGCCCCAAATTATGTCTTGTTACAAACATGTCTCAAGTCACTGCCGCATTATAAATGAAATTAAAAAGCCCCACAATGCAGTTGTAGAGAGGATCTGTATTCATGACTATATTAAACATGAATATTAGAAAGAAAAACTTTAGACTAGAGCCAACACTGTTCTTCGGATGGTGTTTTTAAATTTGATTTTGTTTTTCTTCATGTCTTGTCAGCCTACTGTACATTTCTGTAACTGTAATAAAACAGACGCAAACCAAAAGGTGTTATAAATGTCTAAATATAGTTGACATGCACAAACAGGCCGACAGACAGAAGCATCTCTTTTTGTAAAAAAGCATTTATCTTTCACCATCTTACTGCGTTGAATCACATGAAACTGCCTGTTGTTGAACTATCACAGCAGACACAATGCTACACGATCAACCTGCTGTAAATCCAAACTGACTCCATGGTTAAATCTTGGAGTACATGCATAGATTTTGTGCGTCACTAGCAGTTAATGAAATTCAAGATGGAGAGAAAGTAATATCTAATATCTAATTCTATCTAATCCAGTTCTCATTGGTTACAGAGAATGGCATGTGCCTCTGTAGTTATTTTTAGCATCATGCACACGTTATTCTGCATTCAGGCATGCAGAGTGGTTTGTGGTCTAGCTCTTGCTCAATTAACACTGAACCTTTCAAAGTTGATGCTTCCATGCCTGAAAGGAATTGCCAATTTTTTAATTAGCAGATGTTTTGTAAGTTCTTCCCTTTCACTCTCCACCCCCCGCTTATCTTCTGATCAGACGATTGGATTCTTTTTTTTTTATTTTTAATGGGCAATTTGTTGCACCTTTGGGAATACTCAGGACTGATAATGGCACAGAGCTGTGAAAGTGAAAATGATTCAGTGGTGTGGCAGCTGCTGCCTTGACAACTCTTGGTTTGTTTGACGACTCTGCATTTCCGTTTACCTTGATTTTCATGGCGACTATAATATCATATTGCTAATACAGACTGCTAGATGTGATTGGATTGAAACATAACATCTATTAACTGTAACCATGTAACCACTGTAAGTCAGAACTGAGAAAACAAAAGAGAAATATAACTGTCTATCTTTTGTTTCTTAGGATGACCACTGCAAAACTATACATTTCACATATGAGAGTGCTCTATACTGCACAATAATTTATTACTGTTCCTGAAACTGCATCACAAATTGTTTTTGACAGTAACCATTAGCCTCATGCGCTCATGTCTGGCAGGAGTCACTCACTCCTGATGCTCCCACGCTCATCATCTGGCACAGCGCACAGCATGCTATGCTTGTAGCAGCACTTCACACTTGTCTTGTCTTTGGCTTGAGTTTTTTGGCTTGCATAAGTAAGTTGGATAATTAGTTTAAAAAAAAAAAAAAAGCAATAGGATACCATCAGGAAGAAGAAGCTGAGCTCAGCATTATATTTCTATCTTTCTCTGCAGAGGGACAGATCCCTTTTTTTGTCTTAGCTCAGCAACAAAGCCAGGGGATAGTACGTTGATACCTGGGGCCTAAGTGAACGAGTAATCATATTACAAAACAGTGGTAGTGGAAGGCTCTTTTGTAAGACTAGAGTGCAACTACTGTTAAACTGCGTCTCTGTAAAAACAACCAGCCATACAGCCATGATTCTGGAAATCATTATAACACTCAAAGAAATCTCCAGGCTAAATCTCACTGTTACATGCTGACCAGTTTGATGTAACGTAGTTAGGACTGTGACAAAGTGGGTGAGTCCACACCATTTGCCACTGTCTCTATATCAATATGTTTACATAAGTTCAACCATACCTGTTTATTTGTAATGTTAGCTTCATTTCTCAGTGGTCAGCAGACATTAACTATCCCGGGTTTGTTTGTGTTTTGCTTGCTATGTGAGATCAGCTAATATACATACTAATCTGTAAAAACAAGACTCAGACCAGTATTAATGTATTTCATTCTGTTTATTTGGTTAAAACTGTTTGTTTGTTTAAATATTTATTTTTGTATAAAGTTACTTTACATACTTGCATGTGTTCCAGGAGCAAAAGGAGGAAAGTACATTATTTCCTGTATTTATAGGGTTTGCCCTGATTTAATGAGGTCACCTGGAAGAGCTCAAGTATGGGGGGAGAAGATTGTAATGTTGGGTTACAAAAATATTTGATTTCTTTATTGTCTAGTTTTGTAGAAGGTACCAGGATTTATTTATTGTAAATTGTGTTGGTGTTTATTTAAGTTGACTGGGAAGGAGTTACTTAAATTGTGAGTTGAATTTATGTTAAAGGATAGACTTACCTCTGAAATGGAAGGAGTCTAGGGAAGCCATTTTGTGGAATGGAGCTCAACCCTATATAAGGGCAGCCTTTTGTCTGTGTTGAGAGACTGAGAGACCTGATAATGTAGCAGGGTGCATGTGAATCTAAGTTTTGTTAGTCAAGTTCCAATTATGTTGAATTATACTAAGTTCCTTTGAGTTTCCTTATATGAAGATTTTGTTGAAACATGCACTGGAAGAAATAAATGCCTGCCATTTTGGATGACTTCTGTTTGCTGCCATCTTTCTGCCATTCTGGCTACACAACCTACAACAAGGACACACAAGCGTTTAATCCTCACCCTTTTTCAGGCATGGTTTTTATCCTCCACAGAGTCACAGAAAAATGGAGCCTTGTCAAGTATGTTTCACACTCGCAATAAAAAAACAAGACTCGAGCATGTTCATGGGATCAACACAGAAATAAAGGTCTGAATTCCTGTAAATACAGCTAATGATCAATACTGACTGTTGTCCCACATGAAAAGTATTTTATATCAGGGAATCTCTAATGCTTACAGTTACAGATGCAGTCTGAGTAAAGGAAGAGAAATCCATGATTTAATCAGTGAAATGGAGAGGAGGGCTCACTAGCAAAGAAAAATGGCTTGAGGCATTTATACCAGCTCATGCCGAAGTGTGACTGAATTCATGCTTTAGCTACTGCAGAGCAAGCTGTCTGAACTGCATGAGAAAGCTTTATCATACTGTGAGAAGTAATGTTTTGTCACCACCATCCAGTATCAAACTGTCACAGACACCTGCACACGCTCCCTTTCCTTACATGAGTGTCACGTGTTATTTTGTGTTATCTCGGCTGTACCTCACCTGCCCACTAGGCCCCTTTGTTGAGTTTCCTGCACACCTGCTTAGTGCTTGAGCCATTCTAATTACCTTGCATGTAATTATTATGTGATTGCATGTTGTCTGTGTTCTGCTTTCCTGCTGAGTCAACTGAGCTATGTTTGTCAGACACTGCCTGACTGTAAACCTGACAGATGAGTCAGGTGCTCTTTAATTTTATCTTTCTTGTCTCGCAAGTCTACTTTTGGATAGAACTTAATTTATCTAAAGGGAAACTGTTGTGCAGCAGTTGCCCTACAAAGTAGGAAAGAGTCCAGCTATAGATAATGCAAATCTAAAATTTAAAACATCAGTCAGGTGCAAATCCAATGTATAACAATACACAATGCCAAAATGTAAACAGTTAATGTAAACAGATAAGGAACAGGTTTATAGTAAGGATCATTCTTAGTTGTATATAACTATGTGTGTACAACACCAAATATAAAGTACAGGTAAATTTATATGGTTAATTACAAAAAGGTCATGTTTATATGCAGGATATTGCACATTATTTCCCATAAATCAGAGAGCTGTAATGAAAGCCACAAGAGACAGTGATCCAGAGAGAAAGAGAGAGATTAAAGAATGCAGCAGAAGCTAAAAGTGGAGACTGCAGCGCCTCAGCACCCCCTGTCTCTGCTGTCCATCTCTCTGCGTGAGGTAGATGAGTTGTAAAGTTTGATTGCTACAGGAAGAAAGGATTTCCTGTGGCGTTCAGTGGTGCATCGTGGGAGTAACAGTCTGCTGCTGAATGTGTCCATGTGTGTGACCAGCACACTGCGTAGAAGGTGAGAGCCACTATATGTGACACTGACGATATAAAACTTCTCCCATTATGTATCCCACCAGCATATATGTGTGTCAACCTATTAGCACCTTTACAGCTCCGACATAATACATGCTGTATATACATGAGATAATGTGCCATGAAACTGTTCTGTCAAATGAATTTGTACAAAGTCACTGTTACAGTGGTGATCTACTCTGGCAGGCAACAACTTGCATCAGAATAATGACTATTTCTCTCTTACTTGTATTCTGAAAAGTGAACAGACTCTTTCTGTCAGTATGTATCAGATGTGTATGACCAGCAGATGGTTTCTGATTGGATTCAACCACTAAGAGGAGAGGATGTATAATGCACTGTCACCACAGACCTGAGGTTTTTAAAAGGGCCACGACAAAATTCAATTTTGCCATATTTAAATCAATCATGACAAAGAGAACAAGTGTGATGAGCTCGCACTTAAAGGTCCTTTCATCATCATGTATGAAACAGTTTGGGTTATGCTCAAAAGAAGAACCTCAAAGACTTTTTGGTGAAAGGACAAAATTCATAAAGGAACCACCAACTACTAAACACCGAAACCTTGTCATTTCTATTTTATGAACTGGGGTGTCCGTCTTGTTTTTCCAATTTTCCTGCATTTGAGTGAGGAAATTTAGCGTTTTCTGTCAGAATGGTAAGCTGTAAAATATACCAAAAATGTATACACCGGGTGCTTCCAAATTTTACATTTCTAGCTCAAGTTCCAGTAGCTGTATGGTGCGCAAATCCCAGTCTGAGAAACCTCTGCCGGCTTTACAGTGAGTATGTCTCTGTGTGTTGCCTCTGTGTATTTTCTTCTCTTACTTACAGTTTTTCCTTCGTATCCCCTCCCCCCACACACTAACACCCTACATTATTCTGTTCTTCATACACACAGCATGATCTCTCTCTCACTCTCTCTCTCTCACACACACTGTCCCCCTCACACACATACCAAAATATCTTGAATTGGCTTTGTCTTTGTGCCTTTTGTTTTTTTGAGACCCGTTGCTCGAACCCTCAAGGCCTCTTTTTCAGCCACAGAGAAAATAGAGGCAGAGAAAGAGCAATTGAGATGAGAGAGAATTCCATCCCATCCTCCTCCTCCTCCTCCTCTCCACACTGCTCCTCTACGTACCACACTTTGTTTGATTCAAAGAATGCTGAGAGGCTTGGGCAGCAGATGTGAGATTTTGTGGAAAATAACTAGTAATGAATCTCTTCAACACTCGTCTTGTCACATACATATGCTCTTCTCTCCCGTCTGGCTGATGGATCCATTTGTCAAAGCGGTGCTTCCTATTCTCTCTCTCATGTCTGCACTTAAAAAGAACATTCAGAAAACTCCATCTATACCTTTTACTATTGTAATCCAGCATTCTTCACATTTAGAAGCATTTGATTTTGTAAGCTGAGAAGAATTCTCAGATAAGCTAGTAATTGATGAAACAGAGGTTTTTTTTCTGCCTGATGACGATCCTTTCTGTGTTGAAAATGTTGAAACCAAACGATGTATTTTTGATATCTCCATCTCAGGGATTCACTCAGAGTGAAGCACATGTTTAGGAGATCATTACCACTAAGGCTTCATTGGAGAAGGGTGGCAAGACGGGAGCCTTATCTCTCAAAGAAAAACATCCAAGCCCAGCTTCATTTTGCAAAAAGACATTTGAAATCATTCCCCCAAACGCATGTGGGAAAATGTGTTGTTGTAGTCCGATGAAACCAAGGTTGAACTTTTTGGCCATAATTCCAAAAGGTATATTTGGCAAAAACAACACTGCTCATCACCAAAAGAACACCATACCTACAGTGAAGCATGGTGGTGGCAGCATCATGCTTTGGGGCTGTTTTTATTCAGCTGGAACTGGGGCCTTAGTCAGGGTGGAGGGAATTATGAACAGTTCCAAATACCAGTCAGTGTTGGCACAAAACCTTCCTGACTTCTGTTAGAAAACTGAAGATGAAGAGGAACTTCATCTTTCAGCACGACAATGACCCAAAGCACACATCCAAATCAACTAAAGAATGGCTTCACCAGAATAAGATTGAGGCTTTTGGAATGGCCCAGCCAGAGTCCAGACCTGAATCTGATCGAACATCTGTGGGGTGATCTGAAGAGGGCTGTGCATAGGAGATGCCCTCGCAATCTGTCAGATTTGGAGCAGTTTTGCAAAGAAGAGTGGGCAAATATTGCCACATCAAGATGTGCCACGCTGATAGACTCTTACCCAAAAAGACTGAGTGCTGTAATTAAAGCCAAAGGTGCTGCAAGCAAAGTATTAGTTTAAAGGGTGTGCATATTTATGCAAGTTGGTACCAGGTTATTTTAAGTTTTTATTTTTTATTTTTCCCCTGTAAAGGTTTCAGTTTGTTTTTCAATTGTGCAGTTGTACAGGTTATGGGTCACATTAAAGGTGGAAAAAGGTTGTGAAGATTATTTATCTTGGTGTCATTTTTTTACATCACAAAAACCTGGCATTTGAACAGGGGTGTGTGTAGACTTTTTATATCCACTGTATCACTTATCATTAATCAGGTATTTTTCTTTATTTTTTCTTTATTTTATTTTGCAAACTAGTTTAAGATATTGATTTATAATTTAACTATTCATAACATCAAATAAGTCATTACAAATTAAGACTTTGGGTGATATTACATAACAAACTGCATACTTTGTCTTGCGTGTCGTGTGTGCGTGTATACACTTGAGTCTTGGAGTATGAAAATCTAAACACAGCACCGACTCAAGGGTCCAAGCCAATCATGGTTCAAGGCAGCATACTCACAGAAACAGCCAGTCACAGAGCTACTTCACTCTCCTAGAGCAGTTGGCCCATTTGCAGTCAGTTTTCAAATGCTGACTGATTTCACAGCTGCCTCATTGAACAATCTGAATTTCTATCTGTGCCAGCAGAAAGGGATATCAGCATGGCGATGGTTTCATCAGTTGCTAATGACAAGTGATGTAGAAAGAAACACCCAGTGCAGCCTCACATACTGGTGTCCCACAAGGTTCAGCTGTGGGACCACTCCTTTTCCCCCAGTACACAGGATCTCTTGGTGATGTAATCATGTGGTATTTTTCCACTTCTCATCACAGGAAAGGGCTCCATTTCCAGAGGAGAAAATGTGAAACCAATGTGTAGGAGCCAATATTGTATTAAGGATAGTTGAGATTTTTATTGTAGTTTACAGTGTGATTTTCTTATACTTTGGTATTCATTGTGTTACACCATTACTGCCTTTTTTGCTTAGTTGTCAGATGTTCTATAGCACCTGAAGTAGGCAATGCACATGCGCATTGCAACTCACTGAAGGTCAATGTTAGAGGTCAGAGCAGGGGATCCTGCTGGGCCAACATGATGCCAACATCCGAGCACTGATATCATCTAATCAAACTCTCACCCAGCAGGTTTCTACACTCTCCGCTCAATTAGCCTCCCTGCAAGCTCCGGCAGCCCCGACTGTCCAGCGGAACCAGCCCGGTCCTGAGACTGGAGACGATCAGCAGCGGGACCTTCAAGCGGTTCCCCCCAAACGATTTTCAGGTGGTCTTCCCAGTGCAAGGGATTTATATTCCAGTGCGAGCTATTTTTTCAGCTCAAACCCGTATCCTATTCTAACGATATTTCTAAGATTCACTTTATGTTGGGGCTTCTTTGGGGAAAGGCTCTCAACTGGGCTGAAGCAAGATTCGCTGGGCGGACTTTTGCAGGACTCACCTTTTCTGCTTTCCTCAAGGAGTTTCGCCAGGTTTTTGAGGCCCCAGCTACTCTCCCTTCTGTGCTTCCTCACGTCTCTTCACCATCTCCCAGGACCGGCGCTCTGTCTCTTTCGGACCCTGGCGGCCGAGGTAGATTGGACCGAGGATTCATTGTGCGCCACCTTCTACAATGGGCTGCGTGAGTACATAAAAGATGAACTTGCATATCGGGAGAAGCCTGCTGGACTGGAGGCGTTAATAAAATTAACAGGACATATAGACTCCCGATTACAGGCTCGCCGGCGCTTGAGCGCCATACTGGCCCAGTTTCCCCCGGGATTCCAAAACCACCTATGGGATCATCACCAAACCCCGCTAGTCCGGATCCCGAATCCCCAAGCATTCCGGTCCCTGAGGAACCAATGCAGGTGGGAGGAGCTCATCTCTCCTCGAGAAGGAACGGAATCGCCGGCTCCGAAGCGGGTGAGTGTATTTACTGTGGTAAAACTGGTCATTTTCTTTCTGCCTGTCCCCAGCGACCAAAAGGCCGGGCCCGCCAGTAAGCATGGGAGTTCTGGCGGGCTGGATCCAAAGTCCCAGTGGTTCTCTGACTTGTTTCCAGCTTCAACAGCTGTCTCTTAAGGCGCTCATTGATTCCGGGGTGAGAATTTCTCAGTCCGCATTATCACCCACAGGGGAAGCTCTGGTACCATCTAGCCTTTCTGTTGAGCCAGTGGATCTATCCGGAGTTCCCCCCATCTACCACGATTTGAAAGAGGTATTTAGTAAAGATAAGGCGCTTTCTTTGCCACCTCATTGCCCCTACGATTGCGCTATCGATTTACTTCCTGACACTCCTCTTCCCTCCAGCCGCTTATATAACCTGTCCAGACCTGAGCAGGAGGCCATGGAGAAATATATTAAAGATTCCTTGGCTGCTGGCATCATTCGCCCCTCAAAATCTCCAGTAGGAACAGGTTTTTTCTTCTTTAAGAAGAAAGATTCATCCCTCAGACCATGTATTGACTTCCGAGGCCTAAATAATATCTCTGTAAAAAACAAATATCCCCTGCCTCTAATAAACTCTGCTTTCACTCCCCTTCAAGGCGCCACCATATTTACCAAACTGGACCTCCGTAACGCTTACCACCTGGTGCGGATCCGGGAGGGGGACGAATGAAAGATGGCCTTCAACACCCCCCTGGGTCACTTCGAGTATATGGAGATGCCATTTGGGCTAACTAATGCCCCCGCAGTGTTCTAGGCCCTCATTCATGATGTCCTCTGTGATGTCGTTTTGTCTTTGTTTATCTGGACAATATTTTAATTTATTCTAGAAACCTATCGGATCATCAGCTCCATGTCCGCCAAGTGCTACAGAGGTTATTGGAAAATCGTCTTTACGTCAAGAAGGAGAAGTGCAAATTCCACGCCTCCCAGGTCAAATTCCTCGGCTTTGTCCTAAAGGTGGGCCACTTGCAAGCAGACTAAGAGAAGGTGAGGGCAGTGGCGGAGTGGCCCATCCCGACCAACCGTAAGCTTCTGCAGCGATTCCTGCGCCACTGACAGCCCTCACCTCCCTGGCTCGTCCCTTTGTCTGGACCAAGGAGGCTGAGAAAGCGTTCAACCGACTAAGGACACTATTCACCACGGCCCCAGTCCTAGTTCAGCCAGACCCAGCCCTGCAATTCGTGGTGGAGGTGGATGCTTCTGATATCGGAGTAGAGGTGGTCTTATCTACCGCCGCCTTTCTCCAGCAGAAGCCAACTACGATGTCAGCGATCGGGAGCTGCTGGCAGTCAAGCTGGCGCTGGAGGAGTGGCGCCACTGGTTGGAGGGATCGACGCAGCCCTTCATGGACTGGACCGATCACAAGAACCTGGCCTATATCCAGACTGTGAAGCGGCTGAACTCGCGTCAGGCCAGACTCAACTACCGCCCCGGATCCCGAAACATCAAGCCAACATGACGCTCTCTCCAGGCAGTTCAGCGTGGAGGAGAAGGTGCAGGAGGACGGAAACATCATTCCTACATCAAAAGTCGTCACCACTATCACCTGGGACATAGAGAACACCATCCTGTGGGCCTAACAGCAGCAGCCAGACCCAGGAAAGGGACCCCCGGGCCGCATGTTTGTCCCTGATGCTGTCCGTTCACAAGTGCTCCAATGGGCTCACTCATCCATGCTCTCCTGTCACCCTGGCATAAACCGCACGCTTAATCTCATCAAGCGTCATTTCTGGTGGAGGAATATGGAGACTGATATAAAGGGCTTTGTCCAAGCCTGCACCGTCTGCCCCAGAGGAAAAAGCTCCCATCAACCACTGTCCGGCCTCCTCCAGCCCCTTTCTGTTCCTGGGCGGCCCTGGTCCCACATCGCCCTGGATTTTGTCACTGCCCCCATCCAATGGTAAAACAGTCATCTTGACCATAGTCGAGTGGTTTTCTAAGGCAGCTCACTTCGTTGCCCTCGCTAAGCTCCCTACAGCCCGTAAGACAGCTGACCTTCTCACCACCCATGTCGTACGCCTTCATGGTATTCCACGGGACATTGTATCGGACCGGGGCCTGCAATTCGTCCCACAGGTGTGGAGGTCGTTCTGTAAGGGACTGGGGGCGTCAGTAAGTCTTCTTACCTCGGGTTCCATCCACAATCTAACGGTCAAACAGAGAGGACTAACCAGGACCTAGAGTCAGCTCTATGTTGTGTCACCGCTGGCAGAGAGGTGGCAAGGAAAGCGCCTTATCTTTACTAAATACCTCTTTCAAATCGTGGTAGATGGGGGGAACTCCGGATAGATCCACTGGCTCAACAGGAAGGCTAGATGGTACCAGAGCTTCCCCTGCGGGTGATAATGCGGACTGAGAAATTCTCCTCCGCCCCGGAATCAATGAGCACCTTAAGAGTACCTGATACACATACTTACCCTGGATCAAACTCGCCCATAACTCCCTGGTTAGCTCCACCATCTGCCTTTCCCCCTCTGAAGCTTCGCTGGGCTACTACCAACTGCCGCTGTTTCCTCGCCAAGAACAAGAGTTGGCAGTTCCGTCCAAGTCCAACATCACTCCAACGGTGTAAGGCAGTGTGGCAAAGGACCCAGGCTGCCTTGGAGGCCACCGCTCAGAGGAATCGGCGATCGGCTGACAAGCTCCGGTCTCCGGCCCCCCAGTACTCTCAAGGTCAGTCCATTTGGTTATCTTCTAGAAACATTCCCTTAAAATGCGAGTCTCGCAAGCTGTCCCCTCGCTACCTTGGCCCATTCATAATTCAAGAAATTATTAACCCCTCTGCTGTCTGCCTCAAGCTGCCCTCATCTATGAAGATCCACCACAAGTGCTCTGAGTCCTCCTCCTGACCCCCCCCCCACCCACCGGGATCATTGATGACTACCCAGTGTTCACTGTGCGTCGCCTCCCGGACGTTAGACGGCGGGGCAGGGGGCTTCAGTATCTAGTGGACTGGGAGGGTTACGGTCCTAAGGAGCGATCATGGATTCCCCAACGACTCATCCTGGACCACAACATGGTCAGACATTTCCACCAGGACCACCCTGACAAACCCAGAGGGTCACCTAGAGGTGACCGTTGACGGGGGTAAGTACTGTTAGGGTCCCTGTCTGTCTCCCCTGTGTTTCTTCCCTTTTGTGTGTCTGTGTGTTTGTCTCCCTCTGTCTGTGTTGTCTGTCATGTCTGTGGGTTGCCTAGGAGGACGAGGTTACTCCAGGGCACTCATCACAACACCTGGTTTGATCGCATCACCTGAGAGTCATTCTACAATCAACTCTGCAGCAGTATTTAAGCCCTGGCTCATTCGTCCATTCTTCGCCAGATCGTTCAGTTACCTGTCTTGGTACTTTGTGGCCTCTGGATACAAAGTGGAATAAAACCACAAAAACTACCTGACCCTCCGGTGAGTAAGGAATGGTAACATATTTACGAGTCAAGCCGATTGAACCCTGCCTTTTGTTAAAAGTTTGTGTGGCTTTAGAAGTAAGATTAATGTTTGCCACTACACAATGGACTGATTGATTAACTTATTGACAGACTGACTGATTGCTTGGTTGACTGAAATTTGGCAGTAAAATAAACTGGGAATAAACTCAGTCAGTCCTTTGTGGACCAAAGATTAATGATTGATGGAAATACAGAAAAGACCTTTACCTTCTTTGGATGATCATCCTCAACCCACTGAACCAGAGGGAGGACAAATGGCAGTCCACACTAAACCAGGAAAGAGCTTATGGGGATGCAGACTATATGGCGTCTTGACTTTCTTCATATTGACCTTTTTATCATTCTGAAAGCATTGCCCAGTGCTGTTGATCTTTTGAGCCACCGGCTGGTAAATCGAAAAATACAATAGTCCATAAGGACAAAAAAAAAGAGATACACAGAGGGGGACAGAGAGAGTTATGATAGGAAATAGGATGTCATTTACAATGAGAGATGACAGCTAAGGGAGAAGTGATTATAAAATGGGGAGGAGGTGGAGTAGAAACAATGTTGGACCATTAATAGATGGTGTGAAGAAAAGCGGCTGAAAGAACGAGAGTTGAGGAGAATAAATGGGTGAAGAGTGCCTTCTGTCTTTTACAGTTGCCATGGACACCAAGAAAGCTGACTTACTGCTGTGGGAACAGTTTTTTTGAATGGAAAACACATGCACATGCACACACACGCACACACACACACACACACGCATACAATTTACGATTACCACACATTACTGCCATCATATAACCACCATCACCTGCTTGTCTCTCCAATCACAAAACTCCCACCTCCTTAACAGTTCAAAGAAGACAAATTGTAGAGGGTATTTTACATAAATCGCATGCTAACCACCTTCCCGTGTTGTCTTGTGAGGAGAGAAAGAATTGGAGGATGCCTGCTAGGCTCTCATTATTACCAGACAGGAAAGCACAACAGAACCATTTGCAAGGCAGCGGAGCAACAAGATAAACGCACACAGGGTGCAGCTCATTAGAAGTTGTGTTTATCTTGGATGGGAGATGACTGCTGGGCTCTTTGTTCTTAGTGGCAAAAGCACAAATCACATTCCCATTTGTCTGTCACTTTTTCTTCCCCTCCTCCCTTTCTCTAAGTATGTCCTTTTCAGTTTGTCCCTTTTGAAATGACCAGTAAGTGTGGGAAATCCCGAGGCACTGTTATATTAATAAAAAGTATTTACACAGGGAAGTTCTGTTCCCTCTACTGGCATCCAATTTGGACTTTTGGTTATTTTCCAGTAACTTATTACTGATTTCTATACATCCCCACTACATCAAGGGACCATTTTATATCATAGAGATTATATCTTAGTAAACATTACTGTGATGTCTCGTCACGTCTGTTAAGTTGTCGTGTCTGTCATGTTTCTGTTTCCTGTACTGGCGTGTCTGTTTTATTTTGAAATCCCTAACTCTCCTCTCGTTTCAGGTCCCTTGACTTCCTGTCATAGTGTGTGTTTCCCGCCTGTGTGATTGTCTGCCCCTGCCCTGATTGTTTCCACCTGTTCCCATTACCTCTTGTGTATATATTGCCTGCGTTTCCCCTGTCTGGTTGCCAGATAGCTGACCGTATTCACGTGTTCATGTTCCTGTCTAAGTTTTGTTTCAAAAAATTTTCGATCAAGCCACGACAAAGAAACCAAATCAGCTTTTGTAAGGACTTTCATTAAAAGCTTCTTTTTGCAAACCGAAAAACCTGACTTTGTCCTGCATTTGGGTCTACCTGCCTTGTGCCATCGTAACAGTTACATAGAAAGGCCCACAGCAGATGTCTGTGTATGGTGCAGATTACCTCATTTCAATTATGGTGTGTTATACGCTATTGCTTTTTTTTCACTCAAGTGTAATGGTACGCACCCTGAAACCACAGTCTATGCATCATAACTGGGCCAGTCAATCACTGAGAGGAAGGTGAAATTGACTGTGTGCCTGAAGAAAGAGTACCTACTGATTGGAGTAAATGCATAACAGGAGTGACAGCACAACAATGCACACCGTTTGAAATATTGACATTGATATCCCCACGAGAAATATATGGAGCTGTTGATTATAATTATGCACTGGGCGCCTCAGAAACGATTGGAAACCAGAAATAAAAAAACAAGGAGAACAGAAAGATAAATAAACCTTCTCTCTCCGCATGCATGCGCACCCATAATTTCTAACTAGTCCAGTGTATGGCAAGACAAATCGTGGATGTCACTGCAGATGAATCCATAGCTGCGGTAGTCTTGGCAGGACCAGCTCACCTACTAAAAAAATAAAAAACAGAAAACAGAGTGACTGGAATTCCTCTGCGCTGGTTTTAATGTTGCAATTGTAATGCAATGTAAATGTAATGTGCAACATTATATTAGTGGCATTAACCCGCCCCGCAAAAAAAAAAAAAAATCATGTCATCCTCTGATTGGCCACGTGCAGGTGCACGTAAAACCACACCAGGTTGGTATTAGTGGAGAAGTGCTCTGTGTTTGCTACAGGTAGTGCTGCTCTCACATCCAGCTGTTTCCTCCTGCTGTAGTAAAAAAAAACGCTGCTCAACTTTTCCTTAGCCTGTCATCGCTCCAAGCCGTAAAGAGACACTGGACGAAAATGGGCCGCCTCGTGCAGAGATTCACTGTGGCGAGAGTCCGGCTCTGAGGCGCGCGCGCACATTTCAGCACCTCGGACAGCGCGCGGCGCCGCAGTGATGCGCGGATTCAACCGGTGGCTCTCCACCAGAGCAGCCCTGTGACTGAATGTCGCTTTAAAAAAACTCTTCGTGCTCCACATGTTGGGGAAATGCCGCCTTGCTCTCCGGATCACCTGGGCTAGTGTGTGTGTGTTTTCTTTCCCCTCGTCCTTCCGCACACACAGCCTCGGCTCCTCCGTGCTGGTAGGCGTGCCGCCGGATGCGCGGGTGAGTCCTAAAGCCGTGCGGAGCAGCGTGGAGGAGGCGACCGTCAGGCGGGCGGAGCGGAGCGCTGTGGTGGTGCTGGTGGTGCCCAAAGAGACCCTCCATTTCTAAGGATGCTGGTGGTGGGAGATGCCTGGAGACAGAGATGACGAGATTTGTCAAAAGGCGCTTGAGCTCCTGTCAGATCTTTGCTCGAAGGGGGAAGTGCAGAACGAACACTGCCTGGATTTTATCTACTATTTCCGCGACCTCGCCAGGCCACGCTACACGGACTCAGGTGAGACGTCGCGTGCACGCTCGGCCGCGTTTAATTGAGCGCGCGTGCGACTTCCCCCACCGAACAGCCTGCGCCTAAAAACTCAAAGGGTGGTCTCGGCCATCGATTCGACTGCTTTCACAATCTCCTTTGTTTGGAAAAATCCCTGCATGCCCTCACATGAACGATCTCACTAATTATCCACTTTAATGGTGTGATTCGTCTTTTTGTTTGTTTAATTCTTATTTTCAGTCTATGTGCGCGAGGCTCTGCAAGATTCAAAACGTGTGAGGTTTTAGTGCAGTTCTCACTTTACACATGTGAGCAGATGCCGGCAGTGGCAGCCTCTCTCTCGTGCAGTCACACATCACATAAAACTGGGTGTATTCTTGAGATGCGCTTCTCTCTCTGCGCTCGCGGTCCTGGCACACTTTACTGCACCCGACTTCTTTGAAAGTTTACCTCCGATTTAATCCTTCCTCTTACCTAGAGCCCTGAGGACACGTGAAACATTCACTATGATTGACGTGTCTCGCTCACTCACACCGGCTGTATTGCGGGAAACAAACCAAAGCAGGCACTCAGTCACGCGTGAGGAATTAATGTGACCACAGAGTCACGTTTCATCATTAGCAGCACCTAGAAGAGGCGTCTTCATCGCGATGGCGTGCGTGTGTGTGTGTGTGCGAAAAGCGAGGGAGACGATGTGAGGCAGCGAGAACACAGCAACTGCAATCCTCCACATGCCCGCTCCATTCATTCTGCTTCCATTACTTTGCATTATCATTATTCACCACATGAAAGCCCTTTGTGAATCCCCTCTCCTCTCCTCTCCTCTCCTCTTGATGTCCCCTCTCCGAGCCCCTTCCCTTCAACCTCTCCCTCATTTCCTCCTGATTTCCTCTATTCCCTCGTATCCCAGCTCTCCCCCTCATTCATCATATAGGCACATCCTGTCGTGTCTTCTCCACTGCACTGACAGTTTGAGAAGTGGAAGAAGTGGGCGCTATAGTGGAGTTAGCCATCAGGATGGCTTGCCTGTAAGGTTTAATTTTAGTTTCGGCTGGCATGTGTCACCCACTTTGATGGCAGCACCCATAATAGAATGACAAAGGAAGTAGATGAAAGTAGATAAAACATAATAGGACCAACAGCCTTTGACCCAGAGTTCAGGGAGGGCTGCTTGAAAATTGAGAAACCCATACTGGTAAAAGTGAATAATAATGGAGATGGATTTGTGACCACCTTGTCAGATACATCCAATAGCAGAAATATAATTGGAGTGATAAATGAATAAGTAAGTAATTGGTACACAGAGTGTAAAGAGGAATTAGATCAGAAAATCAATACATTTACTTCTATTATACTTCCTTTAATCTCTCTCTCTAATATATATATATATATATATATATATATATATATATATATATACATATATATATATATATATATATATATACATATATATATATATATATATATATATATATATATATATATATATATATATATATATATATATATATATATATATATGTACAAATATGAAGGTGGATCCAGGTGATGGTTAGCTTAGCTTAGCTTAGCAGAAAGACTGGAAACGAGGGGAAACAGCTAGGACGGCTCTTTCTGAGGTGTGCAGTAAAAACGACAAGTTGTGGAGAGCCATGTGGAGTTAAGTGCCAAACTTATTCTTGGCCAGAGGTTGTGTAATCTGTGCTGGCTGCCTGGTAATGTCACAGTGATGACAAGTCTCTTGGAAGTCTCTGGTCACGTCCAAAATGCGTGCTGCATTCATGTCATGTAAGAGGTGCTGTAATTACATTAATTCATGTAAACCTCTAAGTCATAATTAGAGCTGGATTTTTATAATAGCTCCAGCATTTCTGATGCAGGGCTTAATAATATGTACATCAGTCAAACGTCAGTATGTCAAACAACATTTATCATTGAAGATAATTAAACCCTTATTTAATGAATATGCTATATTGTCACCGTGTCGTATTTTCAGTCCTCATACAGTCAATCAGTTGAGTTATCCACCCACAACTTGACATCATGGGAATCTTTCCCATCCATCCCAAGTCCAACACATAATCCTTGTAAAATCACATCTTGACATTTTAAAATATCTGTTTAAACAACTGGCATTTAATGTGTTAATTAATACGCTTTAGAGGTTCTGTTAGGCAGGATTTGACGCCTTTGAATAGAGCCGGTCTCTCCCTGTTTCCAGTCTTTAGGCTAAGGAAAACAATCCGGCTGCTGGCTGTGGCTTCATAACAGTCTAAAATAATCCAAGATCAAAAATGTAGATCTACAGTATTCTTTCAAAGCTCAGCATGTGCACAACATTTAATAGTAGCTCCCCGAGCAGGATCCAAAGCACTGCTGTTTTTAATTGTCACCATCTAATTAGTTAGACTACACAACTAACATCCTGTGAGGATAGAAACCAGCAGTCACGGGGCCCTGAGGACAACCAATCAGAGCTAGTCACGTGTGTAATATACCGTGTTATGAACGGTATTATGAGGGGCAATTTAAGCTATTTTTAATAATTGTATGAATAGAGTTTTTACTCACAGAGAGGAGCTGTATGATTAAGGCAAATAATAACAACTCAGGAGGTAGAAGTTCCAGATATTGCTTTTTCAGCACTTGCTTGCCTCCTACACTATTGCACCTTTGAAGGTCCTGTGCTCTAAAATTGGTCCACCCTCTTTGTTGTGATGCAGTCTCTGAATCGGTCCAGATGTCAATAGATTCTTCTCCACCAGGCAGCAACTCAGGCGGCCTTCCAAGCCGACTGTGGGCTCAGTGTCCTCAGATGGCAAGTCCCTCAATTTTTCCACATTATTCTCCCAAATCACACATACTCTGGTATTCGCAGAATCGCAGAGCGCAGAAAGGACAGTTTGTCTGAGTTCCTGTGTGAGGTCTTATGACAGCGCCCACACACGCAGAGCCAGTCCTGTATTAAGCAGTGCTTTTGGATTTGGAGGATAGGTACAGTAATGCCAAATGCAAAATTATTAGTGTCATCAGTTATTAAATGTAGACGAAAAAAAAAGTTACAAACAACATGTCACATCAAATGTTCAAATTTTAGTTAGTTAGTTTTACATCAGATGTGAAGTAGAGCCTACCAGATGTGACTGTTCAAAATAATTCTTGGTGGTGCAAGATGATCTTAGTTACTCTTTTTTAAAACGTGTTTTTCTCTTGGTCAGAAATCCTGTGTCTGCATCAGTCAGATGAAGCATCATCAAAGACTCAAACCAGAAATACTTCTGAAATAACTATCTGCATTATTTAAAACAACAAACTGCTTCAGTTAAAGATTTAGTAGCATATCTTGACACAAAGCATTTTATATTACTAAGAGCTCAATAAAGAGGATTAAATGTGATGACTCAAGGAAGCTCCACAACATATGATGTTAATATTGTCTTCATATTACTGAACTATGTGTCTCCCAGCCGTGACATAGGAGGGAATTAGTGAGTAGTTTTAAAATTCTGAATAAAAGTTATCCTGAGCACTGCAAAGTAAAAATTATGCATTTGGTTTTACTGTTAACTGTTTACTGTTTAACAGTGAGGTCAGTCATCAAGCTGTTTGTCAGACTCTAACTGTTATTACATGCACAATATCACTCTGCTACAAATTAATTTACACATATGTATCATTGTGCCACTTATAGTCAAAATCCAAATTTTTGGCCACTGCTGTCTTTTTAAGCCACAGGTTGTTTCATAAGTCAGCTTGTCACTGGAAAGATACACAACAAGCTTCGTCAGGTCATACAAAAAGTACATTATAGTTATTATCTAGGCACATTCTATAATCCTACGGGGTCCGATCTACTTGATATGTTGCTGATTATGTTTATTATGATTATTATCTTACTATATAAACTAAATCAGCATGCACTGTTTGAAATCCTGGAGTTTTTTGGCTAACACAGTGACACACTATGCCAAACACTTCCTGCTACTCAGGAAAAGCAATCACGAGTGTCTCTTAACTGAAATGGGATAATTTTACTCATTACTATGATTGGGGTAATTACAGTGATTATGCACTAATTACTTGTATTTTGAGTTATTATTTTCTTTTGAAAATCCATATAAACCTCCCTCAACAATGACAGCACATACATGGATGGACACAAAATCCCTTTGCTTTATCAATGTAGACAACTAATAGCCTGTTGCGCAGTCAGCACAGAAACTGGGCACAAGTCTGTATTACTGCCCTCGCACAGAATGAGGCTTAGCCAATAATAGACTCAGTTAGGATGATGCAGCAGACTGATGCTATTAAAAATAAAAGAAATTGTGCAGGAGCCTGGACTAAGTACTGATTTACCTGAAAGATCGAAGATATGTCAATACAGTAATTACAGCAGCTACACTGGGAGGGAAGTTCATCAGCGCGGTATGAACAGAATAGTAAGCTGTGACTTGTAGTGCACAAAACAAAGCGTCTGAAAATATACTGAATCAATAACTAACATGTACCATAACAAAAGAGGTGGTTAGATGACCAATTAATAAACCATCACTGGACATGTTTCTCTACAAATTAAAAATACCATCTATCTTCACCTACAGCGTCTGTCCTCCCAGCCTCAAACCGTCTTCTCCCACAACAGTTGTTGCTGGGCAACAGTTCACTCCTGCACATGAATATTAACATTAAAGTAAAACAATGTTCAACTTTCTAAGAAAAGGCTAAATTTCACTCCTGATTTGACAGCATCATTCAGCATCATAGGAAAATATGGAAAAGACAATCAATATGTAACACAACTGACAGCATTTTCACAAAAGGTCAGTGATGTGATTACAGAGCTCCAAGTAATGCAACTGAAAAATGTGACAAAAGCGATGCATTACTCAACCTAATTTCGGTTAAAAACGATCAAGGAAACATTTGAACACGTGACCATCCACCACAAGCTACAGGTATTGGTATTGACTATGAATTTGCTAGGTGCCTGATTTAAGGCCATTAATTCAGCGTCATAAATAATTCTGATGCTAAAAAGGGGATTTGAGGGGGTTGATATGACAGGATTTTTATTTTCAAGCCTGTCTTAATGCAGTACTCACATACCTGTATGCACACTGAAAGTGATATTGGTCGCTGTGTCCATACTTGCTGTGATGTGGTTGCATCTCTGCTGTCTCTCTCCATACAAAACTGCACTACATAGCTCAGACAAAGCTCATATGATGCTTCAACGGTCAGATCAAGTGGGTAGGGCCTAGAGTTACAATCTTATGTGAGTATTATGATAAGGTAGATTTGAAAAAGAAAGCCCAGAATTATCTATTTAAGTAGGCAGAGGGCAAAACTAGGTTCAAAACAATTAAAGAGGACACTTATGAAATGTCACACATGGAAATTGCAGTGGATGGCAATAAACGAACCGTTGGCTCTGAATGCCCAAAAGGCCCTGGGCTGGTATTAAAAGCCCTTTAAGGTTCAGAACAATATTTGTAATGCTAGTTATTATTTTACCACACTATCATTATCTGTTAATTGCAGCAACTGTCGATTGTATTTTACCCTCCGGTGGTTGTATGTGACAGGTACTGCTGAAGATTAGATTTAATTAAGATGCCGCAGACACCATATTGCTCATGTGCAGACTTTATTAGAGATGCTTAACAGTTAGTCATGTTGTGAATGGCACTCAGTTCTGCCTTCATCTCTTTGTTGAGTGATTACTTCATCTTTTTTTTTTGTTTGTTTCATAAAAACTCCACACACAGGGGGCACAGCATGTAGGATGTGTATGCCTTCGATAATTACACACAGTGAAGTCATCTTTAGAAACGTACAAGCTGACCTATAAACTCTACATATGAAGTCTATTAGCTGATACAGTGCATCTGGAAAGTATTCACAAAGCTTCACTTTTTCCACATTTTGTTATGTTACAGCCTTATTCCAAAATGGATTAAATTCATTGTTCTTCCTCAAAATTCTACACACAACACCACATAATGAGATTACGTGAAAAAAAAATTTGGGGGATTTTTGCAAATTTATTAAAAATGTTGTACAGCTTAATTGGAGTCCACCTGTCATAAATTCAGTTGATTGGACTTGATTTGGAAAGGCACACACCTGTCTATATAAGGTCCCACAGTTGACAGTGCATGTCAGAGCACAAACCAAGCATGAAGTCAAAGGAATTGTGGGTAGACCTCAGAGACAGGATTGTCTCGAGTCACAAATCTAGGGAAGGGTACAGAAAAATTTCTGCTGCTTTGAAGGTCCCAAGTGAGCACAGTGGCCTCCATCATCCATAAATGGAAGAAGTTCAGAACCACCAGGACTCTTCCTAGAGCTGGCCGGCCGTCTAAACTGAGCGATCGGGGGAAAATGGCCTTAGTCAGGGAGGTGACCAAGAACCCGATGGTCACTCTGTCAGAGCTCCAGCAAGTACCTCTGTAGAGAGAGGAGAACCTTCCAGAAGGACAACCATCTCTGCAGCAATCCGATGAATCCCAGAGAACATCTCTGGAGAGATCTGAAAATGGCTGTGCACCGACGCTTCCCATCCAACCTGATGGAGCTTGAGAGGTGCTGCAAAGAGGAATGGGCGAAACTGCCCAAAGATAGGTGTGCCAAGCTTGTGGCATCATATTCAAAAAGACTTGAGGCTGTAATTGCTGCCAAAGGTGCATCAACAAAGTATTGAGCAAAGACTGTGAATACTTATGTACATGTGATTTCTTAGTTTTTTATTTTTAATAAATTTGCAAAAATCTCAAAAAAAAAAAAAATCACGTTGTCATTATGTGGTGTTGTGTGTAGAATTTTGAGGAAGAAAATGAATTTAATCCATTTTGGAATAAGACTGTAACAACAAAATGTGGAAAAAGTGAAGAGTTGTGAATACTTTATGGATGCACTGTATAAGTAGTCTGTTCTGGATTTCTTCTGAATCTGTACTTCTGAATGAAACCGCAGGATAATAAACATAATACATACACTACAATGAACGTCATTAAATACAGTATAAATCTATGACTGATGTTGACACTTCCAACTGCTTAATAAGTCTATTCAGATTTCTTTTATCAGACTTATCATTTTTTTAGACTATCATTTGATTCATGGGACCTATAATGGGGAGTTACACCTCTCTGGGGTGTAATTGAGCTCACACAAAGTAACATCACCTTCATCAAACGTGCAAGCCCAGTTTGTGGCAAGGGGGAGGGTTATGTCACTTCAATACTTTGGTCATATATAGCAGTGGGCTCTTTGTACCTCAAACGATGAGGATGTAAAGCAAATTTCAACAAACCAAGAATTAAAATTTCAATATTTTCTATAATTAGGTGCTTCCTCTATTTGCATGATGATACAAATTCCTCTGACTAGTTTGGACCATAGCACTGTTGTGTTGCAGCAGTTTCTGTCATTTTTCTTTCGAAAAAGAAGTCTTTCAGGGAAAGTCACCCACCTCTTGAGAACAGAGATGATTCAGAAAGCCCTTGATGACTCTGTTGGTTCACACCTCACCTCCCTTCCCATGGTGACTCGCACACCCTGTGCTGGTGTAAACAAATGCACTGCAGGAATATTCAGTGTCGTGCTTTCAAACCATAATCTTGTACTTGACAGACTAAAGCCCAGTGTGATACTCCTGTAAAACTTTTATACTCCCACAGCCACTGCCTCAGCTCTTGCCCACAAGTACATTAACATAAATATTTGTTGTCTGTTGTCTGTTGAACATGTCTGGTTAAACTAACACTACAGAGGACTTTGGCTTTGTGTAATGACAGCTTTTAGCAAAGGAGATAGAGTGAGTCAGTTGGGCTAAACTCTACTTGTATGACTTTGGAAAGTAGATAGGCAAAGTCATTTAAGAGTTTCAATTTCTTTTCTGAATCTCACAACTTCAAAGGTTACTTCAACATGCATTTCTCTGTTTTTTGTTAATTATGTGTTTATGGCTACCTAGCCTTTCCTTTCTCCTTGACTAATAAAACAAGTTGCTTTCTGCTTGTCAGTGCTGATTCAGATGCTATTCTTCAGTCTGTTCTCGCTTATTTAATAAGCAATAATAAGCAGTTGTAACCACAGACTCAATATAAAGAGACAGCAACCTCATTTTACTTTAACACTTTAAATCTCTCCTTTCTAATACTGCAAACATTTTAAATATTTGTGAATAAACAGCTCAACTCCCCAATAGTCTTCCAGTAAGTCAGTGAGACTAAAAACATTTCCTGCTGCTTTTGTCTCAACATATTCTTACTCTTATCAGCAAAGGACTGAACATTACAGCATGGGGCACACTCCACAAGGGGAAGAGATATGAGACTCTGGAGGATAATTAAATAACTGTAGTTAATCCTAATTAATCTGGTCAAGGATTCTTTGTAACAATAAAGAATAGAAAAGAGGAGAAAATCTCACAGAAAACCAACTCCACTGTGGAATCCAGTTTTTTGTTAGGCGGTATAAAGAAGCAGGATTTGTTCTAGGACATTTTTCTAATGTGACAACCCAGGTAAATGAAAAACGCCGCATACCCATGAGTGTTACTGAAATAATACTGTGATGACGTATATTAAAAGTGTTGCAACACTTAATATATAAAAGCCGTGAATGATAGCTAGGGGCTAAATATATATCTTTGCAAGAAAAAAGAAAGCAAACTGAATTCACTGTCAGATCCTCATTTCCTGCCTCTCTTCTCACATTCTCAGATATATCGGTGAGTCTGTTGTCACTGGTGGTGACTGCATGTGGCTTGGCCCTGTTTGGGGTCTCCCTTTTTGTCTCCTGGAAGCTCTGCTGGATACCATGGAGGGAGCGTGGGCTTTCCCCCACCACCAAGGAGGCCCACGGGCACCTCAACCCCACCATGAGCCCTCTGCCCTCGCAGCCTGCGCCCAGACAGCCAGTTTACACAGCTGTGGATCCCCCAACGCACAACCGCCGTGAGTCATCACACTGCTCCATCGCCAGAGAGCCCACCCCTATGGCGTCTGTGGTATCAGTGGAGGCACCAGTGACCCCTGTATCACCGCCACCTGTGGTCTTGGCCACACCAGAGGCAGCTATGAAGATCAGTTACACGTCTCCAGACATCCCGCTGGATGCCCAGAGTAAAAGCCGGGAGAATGGGGTTCACACTAACCCTCGTATGCAGAGACAGACCACCGAACCCCCACCCTCTGGTTCCTCGATGTCTGAAATTGGGTCAGTAGAAAATGTTTATTGATTGCTTTGCCTTGGTCAGAACTACTAGATTTTTTCTTGAAAAAATCGTAACACTTGTTCTCCATCCAACTCTTGAATTAATTCATTACTGTTTGAACAGTGCTCTACTGCATGTAATATTATAGTTACAACAATACAGTTGTGGTTAAAGTAAGGTTAGGGTAAGGCAATGAAACCACTCAGTTTAGGTTAATAAAAATACACACATCAGTTGCAAGTCTGTGACAGGATTTGAACTCTAGTCTCCTACATGAGAGCTGCTCATACTTACACACACACCTAGTGTGTTCACACCTAACCTCCACACCCATTAATGATAAACTTTTCACTTGGCGTCATATTAGGACCTTTTCCAATTCGATCTGTTGATATCTATGACGATGTTTGATGTTGATTTTCTCTGTCCGCAGACAAGGGTCCATTCGCAGACACATGAATCTGTCTAACCCAGACTTCAACGTGGCCCAGTTCCAAAGGCAGGACTCCCTCACTGGAATGGGGCTGGGCCTCGGTCGCCTCAAACCTGAGCTCTACAAACAGCGCTCCCTCGAGGGGGAAGACGGCAGTCGCAGGGGTGGCGGCTGTGGGCGCCTCCACTTTATCCTCAAATTCGACTGTGACCTTGAACAGTTAATAGTTAAGATCCACAAAGCAGAGGACCTCCCAGCCAAGGACTTTTCCGGTACCTCTGACCCTTATGTTAAGATCTACCTGCTCCCTGATCGTATGACCAAGCACCAGACCAAGGTGCATCGCAAGACACTGAACCCAGTGTTTGACGAGGTCTTCCTGTTCCCTGTGGCGTACTCTGAGCTTCCCACGCGTAAGCTGCACTTCAGTGTCTATGACTTCGACCGCTTTTCACGCCATGACATTATTGGCCAAGTGGTTGTGGACAACTTCCTGGATCTGGCAGATTTCCCCAGGGAGACCAAACTCTGCCGGGATATTCAGTACGTCTCCACGGTAAGTCAGCCCTGATGATGAAAATGACATCATGTTATATTTAACACTAAATTATTTCCACAAAAGGTAAAAGGTGTTACATTAAGTCTGACAGATTTGCTGCAACTTTATCAAGAGCTACATTTTTGGTCGTCTTTCGTTTTGAGTCTGGCTCTCACTGACAGTATAAAGTATGAAATGACATTGCCTGCTTTTATAAACACACTGAGCTGTCAGCTTTGAATAAACAAGAAAAGAATTAGTTGGTGGGTAAGGTCAGTAAGTCTCACTTTGAAAAAGAGTCTCTACCAGCAATACATCTCAGGCATCAGGCATCTAAAACATAATACCCTTTATACGTTTCCTCCATTATTTGTAGAGTAGTTTATAATGTTTTTTTAAATGTATTTAGAAATACTGGGGAGGAGCAGTTATTATATACAGTGAAACCTGCAGATCCAGATATTTTAAAATGCCCTTCTTTTGCAACAGGCGTGATTATTGTGCACGTTACAGCCAGTTGATACAGGGACACATTTACATTAAGAAACATATTTACTGCATCGACCACTCCTTATCTAAATTCACTGCCCTCTGCTGGGACCACCCTCTTTTTTAAACATATGTAAATTAAATCCAGAGTGAGACTACCTAAGGTCAACAGGATTTAAAGCTCTTTGCCATGTGGCCTTACTGATTGTGTCCATGTGTGCGTTTGAGCTCATGCATCTATTTTTTGTGAGGATCAATTGGATGATTCTCCCATGTATATAAGTACAAACGTGAGTCTGTGTGAAAACATACTTTTGCATGAGCGTCATACTTCAGTATGAGGTCAGCAGCGCCACTATTGCGATTCTTTACCAGTCACCCACAAGTCAAAGCTCTTTATATTATTTTGTTAGTGGTGCCTTATACAACTAAAATATATCTGATAAATCTATTGTGCAATAGATAATATTGCTAGATATTTAAGGGTATATGCTTCCAGTGTTTGCTTCATTGACAGGCACCTCAGTGTGTGTGCTTAACCAGCTGTAATGCGCCATTAATCCCGTTCATCATAACATGCTTTAGTGGCATTAATAAAACTCCTTTCCATTGATTGCTGTAGACAATTCAGTCTACAGTGAAGAAAGAATAAATGAGGCACAGCTGTTTAAAGGAAAACTATATATTTTTTTCATAACTTGGGTTAAATTTTCATAGCTCCAACTCTCAGTTTTATCTGTTCTTATAAAATTTTACTTGCCAGACTAATAGCTGAGATCTTGTTTGAAACACGGCAACACTCTTAGAAATAGGCCCAGTGGGGCAACAAAGTCAGCAGTCTGCAAACTGCAGTGGATGTGTATAATAACAATTTAGGTTATCATTCACCTTTGTCTTGCCTTCCAAATAAGTTTGACCAACCAGAGGGGTTTGTTTACAACCTGTTTGTTTGCCCTGTTGGATCCATTTTTAGCTATGTCAAAATGTTATCGGCAATATCTAATGTCAGAAAATGTAATCATAACCGATAGAACTGATGTCCTGAGCCATGAAAAGAAAACCCACATTGTAACATACTGTGGTCCCTTCTTTAAAACAACATGTTGATTATTGCTGAAGTGTAATGACAGATACGTGACACAATTTAGCAACACTGAGTCAGATCTACAGCAGCATACGACTATATGAATAGCTGGATTTGTCTATCTCTTGTGTATCTAATAAGCAAAGCATCCTTTACCTCTGCTGGTGTCCAGGTTTGTCAGCTGCAGCTCTGTTACTCACTGCCTATGCAAATGACTCGTCTGCACTGCAGCCATTTCAGTTTAACGAGCTTTGCCCCTTAGTAACCTGAAATGTGCCACAGTGATCCACCTCTCAGTCCAGGCTAAATATAGCCACTGTAGTAATGTGTTGTATGTAATTTGACTGGGAAAAGAGACGTGTTAAAACCCTGAAACTTGCTTTTCTGCTTTGAGAGAGAGAAAAGAGAGCTGCATCATTTAATTCTCATTTTAATTTTCATAGTCATGCATGCTTTCATTCAGAACAACTGCTCCATTGTGTATAATTTCTGTGTATGAATCTTATTATGATGGCCAGATGGTAGTCTTGCTGTACTAGAGCGGAAATACATCTGAAAGGCATCTGCTGAACATGTTTTGATAGTGCTGAATTTATGTAACAGCTATATAATCATCTAGAATTGGCTATATAAGCACATCTTGCATATCTTGTTTATATGTATAATTTATGTACAAAATAAAATCAATGATATGCTGAAAATTTTATTCCAAAAGTTATACAGTAGAAAACATTGCCTCAGCCTCAAACAGAATGTGATTATTATGGACATTCTGTGGGACTGAGTTGTGCACTACTACTACAATTTGACATTTCTCCGTATGCTAATGTGATTATGTAGTCTGCAGTGAGTCAGTTTAAATGATTAGCTAGCTACCACAGTGTATTCCCTTTATGAAGAAATGTATGATGTTTGTCCTGTGGGAAGGAAAAAGATCACAGTGTTATACTTGTCTCCACACCTTATGTTGGGTATTTTTGACAAGCAAACCTGCGGTAGGCAGTATGGCACATTGTCAGCATTCTTCTTATTTCTAAGTCACTCAAAGAAGTGCTATAAAGCATAATAAACTTTACATACTCATAAAACAGTGCTTGAGGTCAGAGTCACGACTCCGCTCAATTCTCTCACACAGGAACACTTGTAACAGACCCAGAAAAAAATAATATCAAAGGAAGCCAAGCAAAAGCAAGCAGCTTCAAGGCTGCCACAGATAATGGCAGCTGCCTGACAAGAAGCAAAGCAACACAGAAACGGACTGTCAGGCAGCCAACTCTGAAGAGCAGGCAGCCACGGAGAAATAGTTTACTTTTTGGGCTGCTTTCCAATACCAGAGAGCAACTAGGAAGGGCCATACACGTCAGTCTATGTTTTATAAGAACATTTATAATCATTTATAATTATGAAGTTGTTCATTTATTATTTCCATAATCATACATTTTGGTACCATTGTGGTTTCTCTGGTTGCAAATGTAAGCAGGGAGAAAAGTTCCAGGAGTGACTGCGGTGATCCTTTTGGTGTAAAAGCTACTCTCAATTAATGCCATTTTGGTTATGATCATTTTTATATTATGAACACTGATCTTGTTCAGTGTTCATGCAATTTTATTTTTCTTTATTTAGGTTGCTATAGTTGTCCATACAATCTACTACCCATAGTGTAACTAAAGTATTGAACTCAAATATGTTTCCATTCTGCAGGCTCCCGACTGTAGCAAATATTAGCTAGTCAGCCGGTGGTTTCAGGCAAACAGTCTCACATACACTGTGCTGAAGACCATTAACAGCTTCCTACTCATGGCCTCTAAAAATACTGGTGGTCAGAATCTTTCTGCCTCTCTTTCTCTCTGTCACTCACACTCGTACAAAAACACACACACAGACAGACACACGCACACATACACACGCACCCTCTGCTACACCTAAGTGCTATATTTATGCAACCTGTGAATGCTGAAAGCAAAGGAGCGTTGCATGGATCCCTCCAATAGGCTACTGCACTGAAATGTACATGTAGATACGAGGCCTCTACAGTACAAGCCATATAAACAACCATCATAACCCTTTTTGGCATCCACAAATTCAGCAGATGTGTCCCACTTTTCTTGATCCATACAAATTCTAACTGGGTTTTGAGTACACAGAAGTGACAAAAATAAGTGTCAGTATATAAATAGTAGATGTCAATATTGAAAGTATATTCGCTTGAATTTTCAATGTGTTGATGGACACTATAGACTCACAAATGGAAGAGGTATTCAGAACAAGAAAAATAGTTTAGAGATACATGCATGAAGATCCTGAATAACAAATAATGTTAGTTTCAAAATGTTTCCTTTTGTTACATTTAATTGTTTAACTCCGCTGAACTTACCTCAGCTCAACTTCATTTATATAATTTTTTTTATCATTTAAGTTTTGACACACACACTGTTGACAAGGGACGAGGAAAGGTAAAATAGAAACAAATGCTCATATGCTCATTACAAAATGTCATATTTGTACAAACGATAAAGAACATTAGTTTCATGTAAGCGAATGGCAAAAGCAGTAAACTGTATAGCGTTAGTATGTCGTGTTACTGTGTACATGTAATTGGGGCATCAGAAACTTGAGGAGTAGCAGGGTGACAAGTTTAGAGTGCTCTCCATGTGCTTGTAGCCTTCTGGTCACAATGTGTAATTATTCTGTTTCTGACAAGCTTTAGTCTCTAATGAGCCCCATCAGTTCATGGAGGCAGACTACACCAACTTGACAGATCAGAGGACACACAAAGGGTCACACACTTTGAAGGGTGACTGCTTGCAGTGTGTGTGTGTGTTGCAATGTGACAGTGGGAAGAGTAGAGAAGAAACAGAAGAGCAAACAGGTTCAGGTGGAGAAAAATTCTTTTGGAGTTTCCCAAAAGAGAAAGAAGAGTAAGAAGTGGTTGAAATTGCATGTTGATTTCTCTTCATCATGACTGTAGGTATGGTTGTTGCGTTCAAGGGCCACACTCGTCTGATCCCATACAAACTCTTTTGATAATTATTTTACAGAGCTCATGTGGGATAACTTCCTTTATGTTACCGTGTGACTCCAGAACAAACTACATGGTAGAGAGATACAGACAGACAGATGACAATGAAAGTGCACGCACGACACTGCATGTTATGTATCTGAAAATTGTGTGTCTGTGGCGTGAAAGAAAACCCTTTTAATATTCCATTTAACTGTTAACATAAATACACTGAACTATTTTTCCAGCTCTATTCAATACATGTTTAGTGATGTCAGATATGAGGTATCCTAATACTGACAATAAACACTACTGAGATTTTTAACATCACATAATGCATCTGGACAGTTCAAGGTAATTTAGGATTTCCAATGATTAGGACTTTTAATCTTAATAAGATGCCAGAGTGCATAACAAAAAACTTTCTGACCTTACTTACCAACAAATCATCAAAAAATGTTTATGAAAAAAAAAACAATATACAGGGGATGATCACTTGGACCTCCCTACAGCCCACAATATCCTCAAATCCTATAAACGCTCCTGATGCCCCGCTTCATTTATGATCATGTGTGACTGCAAGTAAGTTTCAATCTGGTGCCGTGTGCAGGCAGCACTGTGGTGTATGGCTGGGCTTGCACAAATTGGCTGAGCAATTACATACATATTTCAGTGTGTTTCTCTGCAGTTACAGCAGCCACACCAGTATAGTTTGTTAGAGAGCAAAGCCTGTGTGAGACTGATGAAAGGGATGTAGGCTTACTTCATATTTTTGCAAAGCAATTAATAAAAGCAATGTCTACTGCTGGCATTGGCAAATAATATACCCGAAATGGATGATAATTAACAAATGTTTCATAAGAATCAACACAGTGTTTGTGTGTGTTGATATATAACCTGATATATGCCTGTTTAGTAACAAACATTCTCAATGTCAGGTCTTCATTTACTCACTGTATCATACGACAGCTGATTTTGAGTTGACATTTGCAGAAAATAAGAGCAATGGACAGCTGGTGAGTGAGGAGGAGACGCTGAGAAAATGACATGAAGATATTTGTTCTGTCAGTGTGGCAGACGGAGATTGGAGGGGAATATTGATATTGACAAAAGTATTGATATTTTTGTGTAACCTCTCAACTTCTGGTTGTTTTTCTGGGGCGGCGCTGACGCTTCTGCACTTTATTATTGATTGTTAATCAATGTAGCCTGGTTTGAGTAGAATCTTATGTGACAGGTGGTGATGGGGACCAGAGATTCACAGTATCTGGAGTGCTCCATTCTCATACTGTTCCTCTCTCCAGTTTCACACCACTCAACTCATGCACATGCACGTGCACACACACACACACACACACACACTTACACTACTTTACATAGCACAAATGTCATGTCTGTTCTCAGACATTTGCACAAGTCGCACTTATATAACCTCATAAACATACTAATCATATTTGGTCACCAGTACAGAGTGTAGTATGTTTTGTATACGATGCAGTTCAACTCATTTGTCATAATTTCTGTACAGATTCATTGACATAATTGACAGGAATGAAAGGGTTATGAAATCATGATTCCTAGTGGGACTGACCACAGGGTTTGTTTCTTTGTTTGATGGAAGAGTTTGTGTCTTTTGCTATACAATATATTAGTATGAAATATGTTTTATTTTTGGTTACTTTTGTTTCATTTATTATGGTAATTGGGGGTTTTGGATTTTATGTAAAGTACTAGGACATAATCAAATAAAATATGTGCAAATTGGGAAAATTGGGACATAGTTAATCAGAGACGTACAGTGTGACATTCGACCTGCAGGCACTAAATGCCATTTGTTGCCTACGAGGGATTCTGAAGCTCAAACAGAGCACTAATCTCTCTCTTCCCACCTGTATCTCGGGTGTGCACAAAGACCACAGACCATGAACCATGTAAAGCCCACAGGATCCTTCCAGGATGTGGAGTGCATTCTTTCTGGAGGGGTTGTCAGTTAATCCATCATGCAAATTAAAATGCATTACACCATATCCTTGTTGAATACTTGATCCTGATTGTAACAAAAGACCCACGTCAAGATACAAGGCAATTTAGGTCTCAGGAGGGGAAATCTTAAAAGTGTTTTTCTCTCTCTCGCTCCCTCGCGCTCTCTTTCTCACACTCATACAGTTACACTCACAGATTACAGATAAAAACAAGTGCTATATCACATAAACGAGACATTCATGCTTGGCAACGCTGATAAATGGTAGAAAAGCCAGTTAGAATTTCTTTTTAAAACCAAGAGAGAAAAAAGAGAGTGTGAGAGAGAGAGCGAGAGAGGGATATTGAATATGACCATTTTTTATCTAGACCTATTTTCATATTGACATGACAGGTCAATTCAGCTTCAACTCAGACTCTGCTGAGCCAGAAGATTTATATTTTATAAATATTGGACTGTAATTCATACTATGCCATTGTATTATTTTCTCTTTAAAAAGCAGTTCCTTTTTTAGATGAGGCTCCAATTATAAGTATACCTTTTTTCAGCAAAGCTTTTTTTCTTGATTGTTATTTGCACAATGGAGCTCAATCAACCAAGATCAATCACTTAGTTGTGCCTATGTGTGTGAGACACTTAAGACAAAATTGAAATGCCATAAGTCATTGATCTCTCCTGCTAGCAGATAGTCAATAGGCCTGTCTCTCTTAATAAGTAGAAAGCAATTACATTACAGTCCCCTCCCTTTCTACAAGGTGTGCACGAGCTAAGTTATCAACCACAGTTAGCACGTCTCAGAATGTATGCTCACATGCTCGCTGAGGCTTTTCTTTACAAACGATGAGGCATTGATGAGAGTTGATGGGATGACACCTGATTCAAAATACCAACACAATCTTCCCCGACATACGCACAGATCAGCGAGAGATTCTACTGTAGGATTCGCTGTCTTCACCAGACACGTTTGTGTGCTTTGCTGGTTCTCACTTCTTTACTGGAGTTATTTTAAGAGCAAGTGATAAGTGAGCTTCTGCCTTTCTGCAGCTGAACAGAAGTCTCCTTGTTAGGTGAAATGTGGGAGGCTTTTATTGCAGTATTCCTTAAGAGAAACAGGCTTCAACTCTGTAAGCAAATGTCAGATGGCCATCCCATGAATCTACACCTTCAGCTGGTGTGGAGTAATGAAAAGCAGAACTATTGTCATTATTACCATTGAAAGGGGGTCTGTCACACTTGCTTGATAAAAAATAGTTAATGTACCATCAACGTAAAGCATATGTTAAAGTAAATGTGTTCTGTGTTGTCTTTCAGGATAATGTGGACCTCGGGGATCTGATGTTTTCGCTTTGTTACTTGCCTACTGCGGGCAGGTTGACCATTACCATGATAAAGGCTCGTAATCTCAAGGCCATGGATATCACCGGTGCATCTGGTAATTAAAAACTGATACTGTCTACGCCTGCAGAGTCTCACCGGTATCCGAGTAAATGTTCCCATTCTGTTCCTCTCACTCTCATAGATCCATATGTGAAGGTCTCACTAATGTGTGACGGTCGCAGGCTGAAGAAGAGGAAGACGTCGACGAAGAGGAACACTTTGAATCCAGTCTATAATGAGGCCATTGTCTTTGATGTCCCTCCAGAAAATATAGAGCAGATCAGCCTTTTGATTGCAGTGATGGACTATGACCGGTTAGAAGCTTTATATAAGCCATACAGTATTTTGTACCTCTTTTGCAAGAGTAATTTTTAATTTAAACTAGCTGCAGGCCAAAAAGGATGAAACATTTTCAAAGCATACTGTAATGATTTTATGAACTCTGACTTAAATTCTTTTCTGTCATATAAAAAAAAGTTTTTCCTCTCACACTCACAAGACATAACGCATCATTATTTTTGGAATGCAGGGTAGGTCGTGATCATCTCATCTCTCTCTCTCTGTCTCTCTCTGTCTCTCTGTCTCTCTCCTGCATCTACAGAGTAGGCCATAATGAGGTCATTGGTGTGTGTCGAGTTGGCAACGATGCAGACAGCCTCGGTCGAGACCACTGGAGTGAAATGCTCACATATCCCCGTAAACCTGTCGCCCACTGGCATCCTCTCGTTGAGGTGAGGTGACTTTTCTGAGATGGGTGTGATTTGTGTTTTCATGCATGCACGAGGACCGACAAGAATTGGAACATGGACACATTTTTGTTCTTGTTACACATAATTTGTCAAGTAAAACTGTGAAAACTCTTACGTAGGTCTTACACATGCAGGTTTTTATCCCCAAGCAGGACAATACTGTACAATACCAACCCAATAGCACAACAACAAAGAATTAACTCAGTTCAATTTAGTACATGGTTATAATAATTCATACATTAAAAAGCAATGTATGCAAATGTATATTTCCAGGAAAGAATATTGAATGAGATAAAGCTTTATGAAACTGCATCAGTAATTGTAAGGGGATTCACAATAGGAAGCACAACAGAATATACTGGAAGACACCGTATGGTATAAATTGACAGTAACTAGCAAACAGGATGACTAAGAAAATTAATGGATTAATGGATTAGATTTTATAGGAAAAAATAAAAGAACACTGTTTTGACAAGGCTGAAAATGGCTGTTAAATGAAGAAGTGATTAAGCTTATCACTGCCCAGTCATTAAGACACAGTGGGCTCATTAGTATTCACTGATACAGTGGTGTGTTGGTACAATGAGGCTGTGAAACGATTTTTGCTCATCTGTAAGGAGAATATGGTCACAAGCTATATGTAAAAGTAAAGAGTTTTTAAAAAAAAAGAAGAAAAAGAAAACATGCGTTATGATGGAAGTTTTTCAGCCCAATTTGCCAACAAAAAGTTGACGAGACCGGCCAGACTGATTATATATCTGATTTACTCGTCTTCTGTAAAAAGAGAGGGAGGGTGATACTGTTTTTCTGGAAGTACATATCTGAATCAGATGGCAGAAACATAACCTGCTCTGAAACAGATCGCATCCCCTGCCAAAGTTACCATGGCAATGTGCCGCGCCTTAAGTAAAAAAAAAGTTATTTTTTGAGGGGAAAAAAGGGCTAGTTTTAAGTCCACAGATATTTTGTTCATTTATTAGTCTGACAGGTCCCTGTACAGAACAGACCTCTTGTCTTTGAGAGAGTGCCAGTTCACTCATTCCTGGTCTATATCTCCTTCCTTTGTTTAGAGAGTGCAGTGGGGAAAGTAGCGACTCAGCCAGAGGCACGTCGGGGTACATGTGGTTCCAGATGAAAGCTACTCAGCTCTCTGTGGGCAATTCATGTTTTTAATATGTGGTAAAATAAATGCAATTGCATAAAAAGAGAGTGGGAAAAAAGGCAAGATTTACTGGATATTGCAGGAGTGGATGAAGCAGAGCACTAAGAGGGACTATAGAACTGATATTCTGACAGCAGAAAAATCGGACATCACGCTGAGAAGTTGAAGGATGGTATCTCTGACCTGTGCACTCAGCCTGGAGAGATGGCTTTATTGTGTGTATTCGTGTGCACATCAAAAGTCTGCGCCTGTGAAATACAAAGACGCACTGAGTCAGAGAAAGCTAGAAATTGAGCTTGTTATGTTTCTTCCATTGCTATTCGAGTTTGTAGTACATTGAAATATTTGAGCCTTGAGACACCACCTGTATTATTTACCATCTACCAGTTTATTTTAGTCAAAGCCCTTCATCTTCAAAATGCTCCCAAAACTGCACAGTACTTCAGTCTTAACATGCCGATAGGTTTGAAACGCAGGTCTATTTACATGTTTGTTTGCCAAGCAGCTTTGTTTGTGAAAGCTTTTATCTTTTTTGCTCACAGTTGGCAAATAAAGTCACAGTATCCCAGTCTATTCCAATAAATTGAGTGAATACATAAATAAACCAACCTCACACAAATCAAAAATGAAAAGGGAGACATTCATTGTTTTATTGCCCATTTCATAACTCTGTAGGTGGTTAGTGCATTTGTTTGGAGGTTCCAAGATGAAAAGCTGGGATTTTAAAAATTTGGCTCTGGTTTTATTTGATATGACTGTACATCTGTTTTTTGAGTGTGCGAGAGACAATTTCCTTGCGCGTGTATTGTGCTGCTCTCACTGTTGTTTTTGCCTGACTCTTCCTTTGCAGTACCAGGGGACCACAGGTAGTAGCCAGGGTGGATCCTGTAATTCTCTTAAGACGCCTCCTTCTCCGTAGCCTTGAGCAACAATTCACATAAGAGCACCAACACCATCAGCACCAATCAACACGAAGCCTTCGGCTGTATTGTTGGACAGTCGTGCTGCTGAGTGCTGCACACCTGTGGTCCTAAAAGAAGAATACAGACATCGACGAAGCTATGATGGAAACGAGAGACACAAACTGTCTTGAGCTCTGCTCAGTTGGATCAGTTGCATGTTGAATGACCACAAAGATGGATGTTTTCTTTTCTATAATGTTCCATAAGAAAAACAACAGGCATATGCAGACATTTTAAGTCTGTGCTATCCCTGGGTTTATACAGTAGTTACTGTTTTTTACATAGTCTTGTTACTTGTTTTAATGAGGTGAGTCTGTATTTGCACACTGTACTTACGACCAGTTGAACTGCCATACTGTTTTCTTTTTTAATTTGGTGGTGAATTGGTGCATGAGGTCTTGGTTTGATGGGATATCTTCTCCTCGTTTGTTTGTTTCTGTTTCTATTTTTGGGGAATACGACGTGTTGTTCTGTCAGTTGATGTGCAGTGACGGTTGATTTCTAGACAAAATAACTGTAAGTACAATATGTTAAATGTTATCAATAAATATTATTCCATTAAAAAAAAACAAGTACTGTTGAACTTTGCCGGTTTAATTTTTGTGTGCTATTACAATTCAAGTGTGAAATCATATTTTCTTTTTTGGGGGAAAATTATTTATTTGTTTGGTTCAACTCATATCAGGAAATATAAGATAAAAAACACAATTTGACTTTTCTAGTTCTATACAGCAGACAACTAGAAAGTCTCACAAACAATAAAATATGAAAAACAAAATTAAAAAAAAGAGTTTCAAAACAATTACATTGTGAGAAGGTTGTTATTTATTTTATAGCATGTACATTCTTATACTGTTTGAGATTAGTGTATTAGAAGTACAATCCATTAAAAAGGCAACCAATTGAATTCCTGAAACAGCCAAGAAAGGTTATTTGTGTAAGCAGATTATGAATGCCTGTTTGACATAATCTTTTAGCATTCAGGAGTTTGTCTGACTCTGTGGGAGAAAAAGTAGCAGTTACCAGGAACTTAATTACCCTTTTTTTAATATTTTACGCTGTTTTTATTCCAGTTAAGAACAGTCAGATTCCCTCATACTCTTTTCTCACTTTATTTGCTTATTTGCTGTGCGTGGAGTGATGTTACATTTAGGCTTCTGAACATTATGCATGTATAGTTTCACATTTGGGGACATATATCCTATCTATCGTTAAGTTAAGATGAAAGAGACAGGAAGACCCGAAGCAACAATGTCTGTCTGACAGGTTCTGTCACATCCATCACTTCATGTCAAATAATACATGTCCCTTAGCAGGATAAAAAGAGCCGGAGCCGATAAACAGCTGGATCTGATAATGCCTTTTACTTCATGAATATTCAACTCATGTGCTCACCAATTTCATCACGTGCTTCATCATTTTAATCTGTACTGTATCTATGCATGAACAGTATGTAGCATATCATAGGAGGATTGCTCAGAGTCTGTTCAAAGACACCCTGATCAGCAGATGGTTAGCCTGTTAAGCTATGAGTGAAGTACGTGAAGCTTTGCTGTATGTTGTATCAAAGGAAGGGTTTCCTTTAGTTTACAAATAATCATCTGTATGAGGATCTTAAAAAGATTCACTCTAATTATATGCATTGAAAAGAACAACCTCTGTCACTGATGAACAAAGTAGAAACCCTTTTTTTAATTTCTGAGCTGATTAGGTCATTGTTCTTGACATAATGTATGCGTATTTTACCTAAAGTATTTAGATGTGTTCCATCACTTTAACGTCCTGAGAAATTACTTAACCCTTTAAAATAGAACATTTAGAGAAAAAACCTCCGATCCCTCCATCACATAAACCTTCAACTTTACAACTGCCTAAAATAAAAAACATGGTTGGCACCCACTTACAAAACTGTTTTTTTTCCCTGACAACTTTTTTTCCTGAAAGATCACTGTTGTATTCAAGATATATGTCATATTACAAAAGCAAGACAAACAAAATGCAAATTGCTTGTGATTTTGAATGTCTACCTGACCCACATTACTGCTCCATCTGTCACTCATAAATATGTTATCTCACAGGGGTCCATGAAGAATGCTATCTATGGAGGGTTTGATGTTGTGGGGCTCCAGATGAATAATGCAGGTCTCCTTAGTATGAGTGTCAAGGATTTCCCCTAGTACCTTTATGACAGCTAGCCCTCAGCTGCTGCCATCTGGTTAATGACCATGACCTTGTCTATTTACTCTGTCCCTGATTATACCTCACCCTGTGTGTGTGTGTATCAGGATGGTATATCATCTAAAAGAGAGAAAACGAGAGGGTTGGTGTGGGTTGTCATTGCACAGACAGAGGTATGTAGGTTGCTTGTTAAGGTCTTGTTAGTGGGCGCTGTGTATGACACATTTCTGGTAGGCTGTACATCTGTGATCCAGCCCGTTGATGATAACAAGGAAGGGTAGAAGTGCTCTTTTCACAAATCATCTTACTTGGTGATGTAATTATCTGTCTGACATTTACTCTACATGGGCAAAGAGAATAATAGCAGAGAAGACAGTATGGCTTCATCATTTATCAGCAACTCTCCATCCTGAAAGAAATTTGTTTGTGTGCCGCCTCTCAATTTTTAAAACCTAACTATTTTCATGGATTCGCCTCTCATGCAGCGCTGGAATGATACTGACTCTAACTCCAGTTCTATGAAGCCATCGAAAGGGGCTTAACTGGCTTAGCCACTTTATCTCTGAACATTTGTATTAGAATGAGCCTTATCAACTCTGTGGGCTGCAGCAATGCCACTAAATCTGTTGACACTTGTGTACATAATATTAGAGTCATGTGTCGCTATTTCATACAGCCTCACCTGACCGTACTCTACAGGCTGACAGAGCAAAGCCTGATGCCTTGGCTGTTACATTTTAACTACCTCGCAAAAAAGGTCTTGATGACGTGCTGCTGCTCTCCTGTTTATATTCAATCTTTAAGGTGGCAGTTTCATTCTTTAGTTTTCTTTGTTGTACCATTGGACAAAAGGTCAGGCAGGAATGACACATTTAATGAACAAAGTCAGTCTTCTGAGCACTCTACCAAGTGTGCAACACTCTTTTGTCATACCGTTGACTGTTGTGAAGCTATGAAATGGGGTCTGGTTATGCACCAGAGTCTTGGCCAGGTGTGGTAACGTCCTGCAGTGTTGTTGTTACTGTTGTGTTGCTTGGTAAACAGCTTTAGCGGCACTGGTAGGTGAATTGTGTTATCTTAGGATGTAGACAGGCCAGCTGCTGCCTCTGTTTTCAGTCTTTGTTGATCTCAGTTAACCTGCTGCTGGCTGTAGCTTCATTTGTATTGTGGTCATATCAAATTCTTTGTAGATGATTACATATTAGACTCTTTAGAGTAGGTGGCTTTAGAGAGGGGATTTGGGACTGACTGTGCTCAGTGATGTGATTAGGTTTCCTTTCTTTTTATTCCCAGTGGGACCTTTCTTTAATGTGACTGTCGATCAAATAATTAAAAAAGAAACAGAGGCAGAGACAAATAGGATAGCTGTGGTGCGTGAGCAGTAATTATTTACATGATGAGTATTGTATAGGAGGATTCTACGCTTTGTGCCTGTTGGCAATGAAACGCTGGGAAACCGTTACAGATTGGCTACAGAGCAGGTGGACCCAAATGCAGGACACGAGACAGCACTGGTTTAAAAGTTTTAATAAAGAGAGTCTTACAAGGTGAATCCAAGCAATCTTGGTTCTTGACGTGGCGAATGGCTGAATTGTAGAACACATGAAACACAAACACATGAACTCGCACAAGGTTGGCTGCGATCTGGCAACGAGACAAGGGAAATGCAGACAATATATACACATGAGGTGATGGGGAACAGGTGGAAACACACACAATGGCAGGAAGTCAAGGGACCTGAAACAAGAGGAGAGTTAGGGATTTCAAAATAAAACAGACAACGCCAGAACAGGAAACAGAAACATGACAGACATGACAACGTAACAGACACAATGAGACATTACAGAAGTGAAGTCTCTATGATTTAAAAAAAATCTACTGCTGCAGATGCCCCTATCAAGCAGTCAGTCTTGCATTTCTTTTTGCCTTTACTAATGATTAAGACCCTTAGATGATCTAAAATCTCCCACCGGAGTAAATTCTGAATTTAGAAATCTGCCTTTATTTAGGCGAGAACAATGGTCTAAGACCTTGAGGTGCAAATTCCCGTCCCGCCATGTCACGGTCCTCTGCAAGCTGCTCCAGGGCACAAGGCTCTTTTCTCTTTAAATTTCTGAGCTGTAACTTCCCTGTGTCTCTGGTAATGCTGTTACTGCTAGTATAGAGACTGAACCCACAGTGTTAATGCAACCCATGCAGACCATACAACAATAAGTGGAACACATGAATAAAACAAAGACATCACAGAATGTATTTGCCTCCCTGATTAAATTATGCAGAATTCCACAAGGAAAGCTATATGTTTTGACTATCAGTCTTTTCCACAACCTGGGAAATAGATAAGACATTTAGCAGGTTTGAGGTCAACTTTCTTCAATGCTGTGATTGACTGTTAAATACAAATTACATCTGTAATAGAGGTGACAGTATGTCACGTTGCATGCTTGTGTGGCCTCTTCCACTTAGTCTCTTACATTTAGATAAGGTTTTGAGTGCCTTGTTATCCACAGTTACGGTGTTTAGCATTTCAGTGCTGTGTTGTGGTATGTTAGGTCTAATTACACTGGTGTCTAATTACTTCTTGTGAAATGAGGACTGTGGATACATACAATATTTAATCTGGCTGCTTTGGCACACGTCACACAGTAACAACACTAAGAATCCACATGCCATTCAACATATTTTGTCTATATACAGCTGGCCTGAGACTCTAAAATGGCAATTATCTAAAAATGAATAAATCACAGAAACAAATCTTCTCTTGGTTGCAAATGTTATGCAGAAGACTGGTGTCCATCTCCATATTTGTGGCCCCTTAGTTTACATATTCCAGTGTTCAATGTGCATAAAAATGAGGTAATAGAGCATCTTTATTTTTTATTGTACATTTAACATTATGTTTGTACCATTTCACTAGATTTCACTGCAGCTCTGACAGACCAACATATGGTACTATATAGGACTGCTGTATAGTGTCTGGTTTGCTCTCCCTCGGCAGATGTGGTGTACAAGGCCAGTTGACTGTTCGTGAACTAGTGCTAATTACTCAAACTTTCGCCAGATTGCAGGCTTGATTCACTTCTATTCACATCGTCAATCCTTGTGATTATATTTAAATTTTAGGACAGTACATTATGACAAATCAGAGAGGAGTAATTAATTGTTGGATTTAAAATTATTAATGATGATGAAAGTATGAAGCAGGTTATACATATTTTGAAAATAGTAAGAGAATATCGATCTCAGAACAGATTAGTGCACACTTAAAATGATTTAAGCTGTTCATTGGCAATGGTCTGCTATAAACTACTGCAATTGACGAGCCTCTTTGAGCGATAGGAGACGATTAAATAACCTCTAGTATCTTCTTTAGGTCTTTGCTATCTGTATTTTGTTGGCCATTGATGCAAAGAAACTACAATTACAAAATCATTGCAGTTTTATCACTGTTTCTGACCCTAATCTTTTTATTTCATCTCAACTGCATTGCTGCTAAGTAATTAACTTGGAGAGACGAAGAGCAAGAGGATAAAGAATAAAAAGATAGGAGAGGGAGATTAGGGAGACTGAAAGAGAATGTCTTGATCTCATCCAGAGTCCGAGGTCAGTCTTTTCTCGTGTCGTGCAGTGATGTCGGTGTTGTGTGAGTGATGGATACAAACTGAGCACTAGTGTAACCTCTCATACTGTGCATTTCCCCTCACCATTGGTACAGTAATTGCTCCCATCAGCTGGGACAGGATCTGCTCAGAGCAATCCTTAAACTGACCATGGCTTGGTAGCTCATCTTCAAGACGATCGATTCTCCACTCTGTGGAAACTACATTAGCCTGGAAATACTGGTGAGAAGGTGAGTGTCTCTCAGTTGGTAAATGTCAATTCCTCAACAGAAAGCACATATACAGGACTGTGGGTATGCTGTGATTTTCTCTTATTACACATACTGTAGCTTATAATTAGCTAAATAATGAGAACTGAAATCATGTGTTTTTTAATTATATTTCAGCTTATGTAAATCTTGATATTAAATGACAGCCCATACCGTTTAGCTAATGGTCTTCATGGGGGAATGAAATAAACAACTGTGACACACCCTGTGCTAAGAAATCAAGGCACAGTTCTGTTGAGAACTGGGACAAACATTCAGAATTCATCCCAAAGTATTCACATTTCCAAAATAAATAAAGAAATGCAATAAACACACCTGACTGCGTTGCCTCAAGAAACTCTCTCTCTTGTTGTCTCTCTTTCTGGCAGAGCACGGATTCAGTTTTTTGTGCTTTATTGGCATGGCATGAATATGTTTGAGTTGCCAACACACGTAGAAGAACAAACAGATTAAGGAAAAGGAAAGACAATTTTAAAAAATCAAAATCTGACAGTGACTGAATAAAAATACTCTACAGAGTGAATAGGGCATTTTGATGAAAGATTAATGAAACATACAGCACAAATGAATTATTAATGGTACAATGTAGTGTTTGCTTTGTGCTTTGTGATTAGTGTGCTTATATATTAGCATTTATATTAAAAACTGTGGCAAATCTGTATATTTCCATAACTTCTTTCTTCATCTTTCATCTTTTTACCTTGTTCACATACTGCTTAGGACATATAATAGTTAAAGATGCTAAAGTTCTTTGGCTTATCTTATCCAAGGTTCATTGTCCACCCAGTCCATTACTGACCTGATGTTCTGTTTCTACTTACATCACACAAAGTACACGTTATTACACATTCTCACATAGATGTAAATAAAAATATACCTGCATTTTATCAAATATAAACCAATAAAACACATAACATATAACATGCGATAACATAAAGAATTTACTAAATACAAACATGCTCAAGTTGCTCTTACAGACGTAGACTGTTGGACATGAAAATAGTCAAAAATGACCATTTTCGAATATTTTGTCTTGTATTATGGTAGGATTACTTTACTTACTTCAAGGCTTGCTAAGTGATACTTTTATCCTCCATCAATAGAAAACAAAGCTTTTCATTATTTGGCAAGGTCATGAAGCTTTTCCAAAACTCTGAAGCTATTTCTCTCCAAGTCTTTGTATTCAGAGCAGCTCTATGAGAAATGTCTCATAATCCCAATGGCAGGGTAAAAATATGTTTCCTGGCCTATGTGATTTCAAATAATGACCTATATTTCAATTTTTTTCGCCTGTCTTCGTCTCCGTCCTCTCTCTGGATTTGGATGGTGGTACTTGCTTTTGACCAGGAGAGTGACCCGGGTTCGTTCAGCAAACCATACACACATCTGTATGTGCTCTGGGAATTCAAAGGCTAAGTAGCACTGTGGTGTGAATAATAACAAAACATGGCTAAGCCAAACCACGGATGGATGTATAGATACTGTGGGTGGGGAAATGAGGAGATAATACATGTCTACAAAATGAAGGCTACATAGTCTGAAAAACATTATTCCATAGTAAATTAGTAACATTGCTCTTTATTCAAATACATGTGCATCCTCTGTACAGATCTGACATTAAGATAAAACTTGCATTTAATATCCAGAGAAAGGAAAAAATGAACAGCAGCTGTGTTTCTATAGCAGTTACAAATCACTTCTGTTTTTCCATGTGAAATATTTGCTATAATAGTACCAATATATGTCAAACTATCTACCATTTACTAAAATCATCTACCAACAACATATTTATGAAACCATATATTTAAATCTTAATCATTTCAGCAGCATAGTTAGGATTGATTTTTTTTAAGAGTAGTATGGTTGCGGTATGACATAGGTCTCTGTATGAAGATATGTTATTTTTTCTTGACTAGTAACGCACCCTGTTGGCCATATTGCATAAAACATGTCACAGATTATGAACTGAAACACAGTACCAGGGAGGGAATGTATTAAATAGAAGATTAATCAAGGTGCTTAACCAGTTAAACCAGTCAAGTAAATGAATCCATCTGCTACAATAGATCAGGTATAATCTCTGCAGTTGTGCAGTTACCCTCCAAAAGAGAATGGGTGCTAAGATGCTAAGTAACAACTTATTTATTTATGTTTTAAATGAAAATAAAATAAAAACAAATGAATAAGATGAATCCTTTCATTGTGATCAATGTTGATTTTAACAGTGTAGACTAAATGCCCTTATTTTATTTTGCATATTGCATTTCTTCCATTGACTTTTAGAGGTTCACAGGAAAATATTTAGAAAAAAAAAAGATTATGTAGTAGTATAATACCATAATTAGCACAAGTATTATAGGTTAGAAAGGATTTATAACAAAGGGGCCTTTAATCTAAGTATTCATTTTTAGTTTGCTGAACTCCTTGCTAAATGCTAAATGCTAAATGGAATGCAGATTAACATGTCTAATAAAAATGACTAATCATTTGACTTGTATCCCCACAGATCCATGTTTTCTCCAGGTGACTCAGTCACGAGGAGAGCTTCTCCTTCATCACTGAATACTTGATGATTAAACATCATCTTGCTCATCCTGCTCATTTTGCGTCATTACAATAGGGAAGCAATAAAAAGTGGTGGTATATTTACTGTCAGTATATTTTAAGTGACTGCTGTGTGTCACAATTGTGTTTATGTTCTGCAAATCACAATACTCACTCTAGTATCAAACCAATGGATGAAATATTACCAAACCCCATGCGACCGCTCAGTGCTTTTTCCAGCTTCACTGTGCATTGCTTATCATTACCAAGTGTGTTCTCTGTCATCACTGTCAATCAAAATCTGATTACTATGGTCCAATGTGCTGATGTGACCTCTGTGGCTCCACCAAAACTGTTGGTTTTGAGCTGGAAATAAGTAGTTATTGTCACTTCATCCACTTTGTTTTTTTGCTCTAACTGGTCTAAATTAATTCACAAATGCCAGCAAAAACTCGCCGTGGAGTGAAAAATATATACAAACAAAACAATGAAAGCCCGAAGGAAACAAACAATTTTAAATATGAGCTTTGGCCTCATGTGGATAACAGCGCTGACAATGGGTAAGGCCCTGGCCGCAAAATGAGAGGAGAGTTTAAACCCAAAAGCCGCACTCAGGAGGTTATTTACTTGGAAGTCACTCAGATGTCAGGACAGCTGTTGAAGCTTTGCTGGTAAAGGATCCAAGTGTGACAAGAAAGGGGAGTAGTCCACGACGCTCTGTCTGTGCTGGAGATCTCTCACTCTCTCATTCCACCAGCTAACACTCTTCATACCGGTGGATGAGGACCAACGGTGCCGGCGCTGCTTTAAAAGACAGTTTATTGCCATGGCGTCAAATGCCAGCCACATGTTGGAGGCTGCTTTGGAGCAAATGGATGACATTATTGCTGGTAAGAGTTTCTGTTTTCATTATCAGACTTTCAGTGGACTGCCCAGTTTGGTAATTGGAGGCCTCCATAAAACCAGCACTCGCCACATGATGTTCACATACTTATACAGAGCAGAGAAGAACAAACATTGTAAGGATTCTTGAATTGTGATGGTTGAGTTACGGACGAGAGCCGGAAAAGAGAAGCATTAGTAGAACCTTTTTTTTGAGGGTGCGAAACCACTGTGTTGAAATAAAATGAAATAGAAGCAGCTTTTAGTTTTTGATTAGATGAGCACTTTGAACTTTTCTGTAATCGCGCCTCTCTTCATTCTCTTTTACTCAATCAGGCACTCACTCAATTATACACTTTTGTGCTTGTATTGCCTCTCTTTGAGATTATATCTCTCACAGTGCGCTAATTGCATAAATTCCAAGTAACTCTCTGGCGTCTACCCCTCAGTATTTTCTAGCAGAGGTGATACATTTTAGTCAGCGCTGCCACAGCCTCGGCAGTCTGTTAGTGTTTTTTGCACAAGACGAAGTTCTATTAATAGAGGTGACAGTCCGACCATTAGCGCACCATGATGACAAACCACACCACAGGCAACGACTACTAATTGCACACTGTCAGTGAGAATGCATAGGATTTACCTTACAAAACTTTGCACTTATCCTGACTACATGACTGTACCTTTGATTTAACTTCAAACAACATATATGAAAAGTACTTTCTGCAGCTTAGACATGATGATCACAGGAACCTAAGAGCTGAACCTCTAATTTGTGGATTTCAGAACCCACAGCGTACAGTACTCAGCCATTTGATACTATTTACATCCAGTGAGCCACACTGGAGCGCAATGGTGCCCTCAAGAGGTCATTTCAGTAACTATTCTCACTGAACAGCCTGCCAGTCGCCTCTGAAGCAGTTGTATACCCAGTATTGATGCAGATGAATAAATTAGGAGTAATTACATTTTCTCTGCTGCTTTTCTGTTGACTTCATTTGTTCTTCCCTCCAGGCAAAATAGGCGAAGGGCTGTTCAGTGCTCTTGTGCGGCTCGGTGGCTCGGATCACCAATCCTCGGAAGGTGCCTCACAGCTGCCCCTTCCCCCACCCGTCGACCCTGCCCTCAAGGCTCTTCAGCTGACTGAGGCCCTCAGGGCGGTGCTGGAGGGCCAGGGGAGTGAGGAAGAACAGGACTCTCTCAGGAAACAGGTCTCCACCGACACGGCACAAGTTCTACTAAAATGGCTGGAGAGAGATGAGGTGAGTGCTGTGCCACTCTCATCTGCAGGCCCTTGACATGCAGGCAGGGACGGATGACAAAACAACCACAGCATTACATAACACCTGGTGTGCAAATCCAACATGAAAATGAAATATCCAAAATCCAACCTATGAGAAATAGTCTTCTGTTAGAGAACTGTATGTTCTACTGCAATAGAGTCCATGTTTTTTTTTTTTTTTGCATGATATGTTGGTCTTTGATACTGGTCGTCAACATCTGGAGGGCTTTTTCCTGTCTGTTAAAAAGTAGTGAGCTGGAAGTGGGATCTATTGCAAACTGCACCGGTAATGAGATCCAGAGCTCCTGTTTAAAGCACAAGGACTTACTTTGTCCCATTCTCCCTCATTTCTCCCTTCATTCTTATATCCCTGCATTACTCATGTCACCCTTTTCTGCGACAGTTGTTTGTTTGTCTGGTTCGGGTGTTTGGTCTCTTCTACTCCGCTTAAATATGACATAGTCAAATTTACACTCACACTCCCTTTCAGTCTCCTCTACTGCCTCCTCCTCCTCCTCATTCTCCTCCCCCTTCTGCGTCTTCTTTACTGGCTTCTTGCTCTGCACCACATCTGACAAGCATGTGCTGCAGAAAGTTTCCTCTCTCCCCCCTGTGCCCCTTTAGGAAGCCCCTGCAAAAATTAGCTCGAGCGAGAGGTACTTCAGACAGAGCGAGAGATCGGGACAGACAAAGAGGGAGAAAATGAGGGAGGGCTGCAAAAGATGAGAGCTCATGAGGTGCAGCAGACATGTGCAGAGATGTGGTAAACACTGAGGCAGTTTGAGTAGGCTTGAGAGAAAAAGCAGGAGAAAGGGAAAAAAAGGGGCAGTTAGAAGGAGATAGAAAAGAGTAAAGAGAAGAAAGAGGGGGAGTACAGCCAACTGGCATAGTTTGAGTTATTCGGCTCAGCTCTAAAAGTCTCAGGCTGCCCAGACTCCAAACCACATGGACTAAGGTCCTCTCTGCTCTCTCTACAACTGCAATATGAATGGTCTGTAAAAGAAGGAGATTTGGATTCAGGGAGTCTGAGAGTGCAACGCAGTTAAGAGCCATTATTTTGCCTTGCCGTGGCTTTTGTCATCGGTTCATCCTCCTTGATGCTTTATAGCACTGGCTAAATTCTGTTCTAATATAAAGAGCCAGACCTAGAGTACAATGGGCCTGCATAATGGAGTATGATATTGATTTCTACAAGCATTTTGCCTGGCTTAGAAAGGTAAGACACTCTCCACTTGCACGACTGTTCTTCATAACTTCATACCTTCACACTTCACCAAAATTGCACAAAGGACTTAAGTTGTGTATTTTGCTTTGCAACATAATTACAGTTGCCCTGGTAGAGGAGGACTTGTTTTGTTTTTGTTTGCAACACATGCATTCGGATATGCATGCTTCCCTGCAGACTGGAGAAGTTAATGTAAGAAGAGAAGCAGCCGACTTTTAATGTAAGCTATGTACATGTAAAGAATTCAGATATTGTCACAGCCGTAAAGACAACACGCTCTGAACAGAGCAGCAAGAGCCGTGCAGCGGTGTGTTAACTCTTTATGCTACTGAACAGTAAAACTGAAATGAAATATTTTTGACATAACATTTTAAATGTATTAAAATGGGTCACGGCTGAAGTTACACGTGGGTGAATTATTGAATGCACAACAAGTCTGCTAAACTGGTCAAAGTGTTTGAGGAGCAAGATAAATGGATATGCATGTCAGCTGAGATCATTTCCTGCCACTTGGGCCTATAGGGAGTCTCTGGACAATGCATACCATCTTGCTACCACTAAGAAGTCATTAGTCTTTGCTGCCTCCATTAGGTTATAATTCTTTCTGAATGTTAAATCCATAGAGGAAGCCTTTTCATGCATATACCTGTCAATCATTATTATTTCCAATTTTTGATTTTGATCCTTAAGTTTCATAATGTATTGAGGGCATCGCTGTTGATTAGCTGAATTTGATTTATGACATAAGATTTTTTCAAGATACACTTTGTTTTTGGTTAGGTCTTTTGAAATAGTAAGCAAGTAAGTACAGTCAGTAGAAATGTATTCATAAAATACTTTTCAAGTCAGATACAAACAGTGTTTGTGTTTGTTTCAGGAATAAAAAACAAAAATACACTGAATAAAGAGAAAAATAAATATATCTATACTCGGTAGAGCAATGCAATACACAATGCAATATGTTATTTTTTAAAGACACCAACAGGCTTAAAAAAACTGAATTAACAAATCTCTGACAGTGTCAACAACAATTAAAACTGTTTCAAAAAAGTTTCAAAAAGGAAGTCTGGACCAATATTTTGTTTTTTTAAAAGTATTATTATGGTCCAAGTTGTGAAGCACTTTTGCATTTGTTATGAGGAGGAATCAGATCTGGGTTTGGATTTTTTAAATTGGCTGAAAAATAATTTAGAAGCACACAGCAAGACCTAAAAGAGCTGTTCCGAAGTTATAGTGAGCCAGGGTCTATTATTGCCAAGTACAAGTATATTAAGGAAAAAAGTGAAGGTATATTAAAGGCTTAATGGTATTTTACAATCATTGCAAACCTCTTGATCTGGCAGGCTAAGGATGATGGATGCGGGTCTACATAATGTTTCCATGATTGTGGTTGAAAGCCTGGATTTTTGAGAAATTTGAGCTCATTCGGTTGCAGTTTACTTCCCTTGCACACTGATGGCTCTGAAATATCCCAGCCCTGAGCCCCCTCCCCCCCACTAATCAGCCAGTATAAAATGTTGTACACAACTTTTAATGCTGGATTAGGACTTGTAAACCTCTTACAGACGTCTCCACACACTGACACAGTGGGAAGTTTGAGCCAGTTGTGTGTGGGTGCAACATTGTGTTTATGCCTGAGGCTGCAACCTCATCGAAGAAAACCAAATTCGACCCACTCGGCAGCTGTTCAGAATTAACAGTGTACCTACTAAACTTAATGGCTGACCTTTATTCTGAAGGTAAACCTTCATTCGTCAAGCAACAGTGAGTCCTACCAGGAGCGGTTATCACGTCTGGAGGGAGACAAAGAGTCACTAATTCTGCAGGTGAGAAACAAAATTACCTCCATCTGTCTCTTTGGGTGTAAGATGTATCTTTAAATAGGCTTTTGCAGTGGAAATAGATTTAAGCATATTTAAGGATGCCTTGACATAACTTTATGAAAGTGCATCAATTCCACTGGATGTGAACCTGCTCAAATAAAAGGGGACATATGACACGACTGATGACGCTGTTAGTGGGAACTGATTCTAAACAGTGCCCATATCACATAACAATGTTTAAAAAAAAAAAAAGGCGAGGAAAGGGAGGAGCAAGGGCAAAGGTGAATCAGACTATTGTGCCGTAAAAGTTACGTAATTGCTGTGTTTCTTTTGTGCTGCACGGGTGAAGCAACAGTTGTAAAGCCGTGGTTTGGTGCTGTTACAACACTAGAATGTCTCGTTTTGTGTGACGTGTCTGCAGATATAGTATGTCTGTGTAGGTGTGCGCGTTTATCAGGGCTGCTGAACAAGTGCTTATCTCAGACAGGTTGAGGCTAGCACCACCATGAGCTGTAGCATGTAGGTGTGTGTGTGAGAGCAGGTGCCCTGCTTGTTTCTTCAGACCTCGCATAAAACATTCCTTTGTGAAATCCGCTCCAGTTGGCTGGTCGGACCTGCCTTTTAGCGTGCGATTAGACATTTTGTGGCCTTAATAGTTTTTCTCTGCAGATTTACATTTAACCTGCGTTCTGCTGACATTGCTGGGGCCACTGAAGTGTTGCAAGCACCTACTGTGGAACAAAGGATCATTCATTTCTTTTCAAAGGAAATGTTTGCACTGTTTGATCTGGAACAGAAGTAAGCACAGCAATTAACTGAACTTGACTTAAAATAGCTGATATTAAAGTGTGCGGTGAGAAACTCTGTCATGAACGAGAGAATCTGAGGCTTGAGGAAGAATTTTGCTAGGCCTAGGCGGCAATTATGTGATAAAATGTGAAACTAGATGATGGCAACACAGTTTTATTCTCAAGTCACCTTCTGGTGCAGGAAAAAAAACCCCTCACATCCACTAACTTTCTGTCCACACACACAAATACACACAGGTGAGTGTGCTGACGGACCAGGTGGAGGCTCAGGGGGCCAAGATCAGCGATCTCGAGACTTCTCTGGTGGAACATCAGCACAAACTCAACTCCACAGAGGAGATGCTACAGCAGGTACACAGCCTTAGAGTATCAGATCAAAACATTGTGGGTTGGACTTTCTAAATACCACATGGATGATGTATGACTGGACCAGAATCAGGAAACTCTGATTTTACCGGGAGAAATCCAGGGCTCTCATATCAGGATTATTTTTCTGTTTAATGAGATGTGGCCAGGCCCCAGACTGTCCATCCATCTTTTATATTTGACTCTCCTGCAGATGAAATCTTTTCTCATAAGCTGCAGAATGTGACTCGGGATGAGTGCTGCTTCCTGGGAAGAAATTCTTTAATAAGATTCCAGTGTATCTGGCCGCAAAATACCTTGACAACCAAAATATTTAGGACGCGTAGACTCATTCCAGGACAGAGTGCATTTCTGGTTCATGCAGGGCCAGACTGGTCTGTCTGGGCAGGTGATTACAGCGCCTTTAGCCACGCCCCCAACCTGTAACCACCAGGACTGAGTCCCTGCATGCTCACACACACACACAAACACACACACAGAAAGAGCAAGAGAGAGAGAGAGAGGGGACAACAGAGAAAAGCAGAGAGGAACAAATGAGTAAGAGGGGAACAGCTGAAAAAGGTGGAGAGATGGGAGGGAGAAAGAATAGGGGTGGTGCTCCTTGAAGAGTTAGACATACATGTCTGCAACTTTCAGTTGTTTGCCTTTGACTTCAAATCTACAACGGAGACTCTGTTTAACACTACAAAGGACACTGAACGGAATGGATGTATGAAACTTGAATCTACTGAAACTACAAGTCACTCGAAACCGTTGCATCCATGAGGGGAATACACTTACTCTTCCTTTGCTGCAGGCTGACAGTGAAGTAAGATGAACCAGGTACTGCACAGAATAAATGTGTCTTGTTATTATAATGCTTGTGACATCCTTATTCAAAGTAGACAGTTTCAACATATATTGAGTAATTTCACCAGTGCCAGGAATATGTCATTCAGCTTTCTAACGAGCTGTGAACTTAATGCTCAGTGTCTGCCTCTATGCGCGGTGCTGTATGTGTGCAGCGTATCAAAGGGCAGCCAGGGCTGGCTTCTTGGAGACATGGTCATTATGAGGCTTTGGACCTGAGCCGTAAATCTCTTCCTGGTGACAAAGCTCTAATATTTTCCATGTGCGCTCCAGAAGAAGCCCAGATTTTTTTCCAAAGCCAGAGCTTTAAATGGATGTATCCATATGTACTGTTTTCTTGCCTCCAATGCTCATTTTTGGACTTTAAGTGATTTAGCACCTGCTTGACATCAACCAAATTAGTAATACATGTGCCTGGCTTAACTCTCAAGGCTGACAGCCATTCGTGGACAGATAGTCACAGAGCTGTAGAGAAGACCCATAGTCTCCCTCAGCACCAGGTTTGATTGGCTGCCGTCCATGTTGACAGGAAAATGCACCTGTCAGAGTTATTTTAATGTTCTTTCTAAGAATGTTTTGCATGCTATTGGTACCTCTCTCTCTCTCTCTCTCTCTCTCTCCCCCTGTGCTGTGGACTTTGAGTGAGCTGTGAAATAGGCATTATAAATAGTGGTCATGGGTTGTGTATATTTAGCCACTCAAACAGCGTCTGAAACCAGTGTGTTTGTCTGAGGGGACTGGCATTACAGAACTTGCTGCGCCTCATACTTCATGTTGCCTTTGTCCAGTGAGTATCGAGGGTTGTGTATCATTAAAGGGATAATGTGTTTATGTGTGTGTCTTTTAACCTGCACGCTGGCTTGTGTTGCTTCACTGTCTCGCTGTGTGTTGTTGATGACAGGAGCTCCTGCATAGGACGTCACTGGAGAGCCAGAAGCTGAGTCTTAAGGGGGAGGTGTCCTACCTGAAAATAAAGCTGGCAGACATGGAGGGAAAACACGGCCATGGGGCTGACAGGCAGCACAAAGCAGAGGTAGAGACAAATTTGTCTATTCCTTGTGGTTTTATTTCTAATATGCAGTACAATATGGAGGTATAATTGGGTTGTTTGTCAGAACCTATTTAAAGCTAATGTATCCATCATAAAGGCTGCCCTGTTCAATAATACCTGTTGGACTTGATTTACTTGACCTCTCATTAATTAGCAGCACAGTTTCCTAAGTTTGAGTGCTCAATCACTTCACTCTGACTATAATTTTGCAATTACATTTCTTATTCTTGATTGACAAATTTGTAACACGAACGCCTCGTATCCAGCAGACCTACTAGTTTGTTTCACTGAGAACTGTTTGCAAGGAGGAATTAGTTTAGCTAAAATCCTCAGGAACGTCCGTTTACTTTGGTCCTTGGAAATTTAAACTTATCTCTGCCAGGAATGACGGGGGTACACGCAAAAATCCGCCTCGTGTTCTGATGGAGCTAACTTTGTAGTCAGCTGCTGATTTTATAGAAGACCATAAACACTTTCTGGACGGATGGAGGGGAACATTCACCCAAACCCTGGCTCTGTTGTTCCTGGGCAAAGCCTACAGGAAAAAAAGTCACTGAAGGGTTTAAATTTTTTGTCAGTTTGAACTGAATCATGTATTTGCTTAAGACCGATGTGTTAGGTTACCAGCAGACATCCTGGGCATTCAGTGACTGTATGAGTTAGAGAAAGGGGAAGCAGGGAAAGCAGCACTACTACCAGACAGGATACTGTAATGTATGTAGTTACTGTCAAAACACTGCTGGTCAAAGAGTCTTTGTGTCCGCAGGTTAAAAGAGTTCAGGCATAGCAGAGCTGGCATGATGGATGGTGGGCCAAATCTGAGTGTGTGTAGGCTTCAGCCCAGAGAATTTTGGTCTTGGTGGTTGGTAAAGGTTGACTTGGCCATTCTGAAAAAAGGACTCTCTTCCTGAGTGGAGGCATGTTCCATTTAACATTTATAAATTATCTATAAAATAATGAACAAAGAAGATTTATTCAAATATGTCCAATGTTTTATGGGGATTTGATTTGTATTTCAAATCAGAAAGAAATGGCATACTGTAGGTGTATTTTAGTTTGCTGCGGTGTTTCGGCACTTCTTAATCCTGTTTTCATCATGCGCTCAAACCCCAACTTTCCCCACAACAGCTGCTTGGACTTAAGGAGAATAGGAAAAAATCTGCTTTGAACACTTTAATGGCCTCCCACGTGCTACCTCTACTACACAAACAGGTCCACACATATACGTGTTGCACACACACACACACAACGTGTCGAAGCCTCCTTGCTGTGGAGCCAGTAAAACTCATAGTTAAATTTAGCCATGGAGGCACTCAATATCATCTGTCATATCCGCTGTACCGGACCCCAAGTGAGACTTCCTCTGTGCACAGTCCGGGCATAGCTTGGCTGCTGTTTACACTCTTTCTGAAGGAACATGGGCACGGATCACCTCTAACAGATGGCAAATCTACTCACCCCTCTTGCAATTTATCAATGTAAACCACCCATTTGATGAACTGGATATGCATGAATTCAGGAACACGGCACAGAATAATGTTAATGCAGTTATGGTCAAATCAAGAGGAAGTTCCGGTTCGTGAACAAATACAAAACACTACGTGTTCACCTCGAACCAGATGTGATTAACTGGCCCAATCTGTCTGTACACAGGGACCTGCTTAAGATTTCTAATTCAGGCTCACTATGAAATTCATGTATTCAGGCTCAAGAGCAAATCTACAATTTCTCAGGATTTAAAATATCACATTGCAAAGACATGAGGCAGAGGAACAAATATGTTTAATAGATCATTTCTATTGTGCCATATTCATACACAAAGGCATATGTATACATCTGCTCTCCACTATTTCCCCCTCTCACTCTAAACATTTCTCTCACTTCTTTCTCCGTCCCTGCATCTGTCAGACTGTAGTGAATTTCATTAGTGAGCTGCAGGAGCAGATGTGTAGGTTTCAGAAGGAGATCAATAGCAAGATCCAGGAGAAAAAGGCCTTGGAGATCCCGGCTGACAGCGGCTCTCCAGTGGTGTGCCCCTCTGAGCCCACTGAGGGCCAGGGCTCGAACCCCAGGCCGTCTTGTGACAGAAGCCCGGGGGTGATGCACAAACTAGAAGAAGCTCCAGATGGGCCTGATGGGGACACACACAGCCTGGGAGAGGGTAGCTCTGATACAGAGCAGCCGTACCACTGTGGAGGAGAAAGTGTAGGCACAGCCTGCCTGCATGACTTCTAATGTGGTGTGCAGCATGGGTTGTCTCACTTAAGTGTGTGTGATCTTTGGCTGCAGATGCAAATGAACTCACCCAAAATCTTCAGCAGCGCTCAGTATTACCGTTTGAAAAAATAACGAATCTAATTGTATTTATCTGTATGCATCAGTGTGTGACACATCTAATAGAGACGCTCTGTGTCATTTAATAGTGTGTGTCGTAAAAGCACCATGTGCAGACTTACTAGCATCTCCTGGTATTTAAAGCAGCTAAATGTCCTTGTGCGTTCTGTTGTAGGGCTTACTCAAGGAGCTCAAGATTCTCAAGGACAAAGTGGAGCACCTGGAGGATCAGAAGTTACAGTATGAGAAGAAACTCAAGGCAACAAAGGTAAAAAGAAAGCTCTGAATTTCATGGTGTCTAGACTTTGTGATACACCACCCGTGCCCAAATTCCGCTGCTAACTGTCCGCTCAACTTTCCTAAATGCCGTCCAATTTGATGTTCCAGCCAGTTCAGTGAGTCACTCTGTTTTGCACCCACTCTCTCATTCACGGACACCTATGTTTTCTTAAGAAGTCTGAGAACTATTTTACTTTTTTTAGTACTGTGGAAATAGATTTAATGATAGCTTAGTGTTTTTTTAATGTTCTACTTGTATATCTTGGCATACTTAGATGGAAACAGCTTTTTAGAGATAAGATTATCTCTTGATATTTCATCACCTCCCTCTTTCTTGCTGTCTTCCTCTGCTGGTACAATAGCTGTCTCTGTGTGTGTGTGTGTTTGTTTGACATATTTCATTGCACTGTAGTTTGATTTTAAAAGACACATCTGCTATTTGACTTTCAACTCCATGTGTTCACAACAAGCTGACCCTTTGAAGTGTTTACCTACAGTCATAACATAATTGGCATTAGGATCACATGGGAAGAAATGTTTAAACTGTTGAAATTCTCAACACACATCAATCATTTTGATAGTTCTCAAAGGAGGTCCGCCTGGTTTGTTGTGCAGTGCATGTGAATACTATGTGATTCAAAGTCATATTACCACTTCCTTAGTTCCTTAGTTGTCCATCAAATATCCTGTTGGCACCTCTCCATCAACTGGATGTTTAATCAGAACTGCCAAATGAACAAATACTATATTTCACAGAAATATCTTGTTAATCTCAGTTCAGAGCTTTGCTTACCGGTAGCAGACTGTTGGACAAATACTTTTTAATCAAGCTAGAGAAATGCACACTGGAATAATTGGCTACAGATGTTGATATGGCAGATACTGAGCTATATAAAATGCTTTTTTTATGTGTGAGTTTATGCATCTTACTCTACCTTTTAAAACAAACCAGTTGGGAGTAATGTTTTGATCAAGTAAAACGGGTAAAATGTGGTAGATGAGGCAAAAAGTGTATTTTCCACCTTCCATGTTGTTCTTTGCAATATAGAGACAGAACATACTGGCAAACAGATCAGTCTGCGTTTAAATTTACTGCCATCTGTTTTTTCCTTATACTCTGTAACTTACTTCAAAACAAACTATAAACTCCAGACGGTTCTCTAAAATTTAGAGAAGAAACATGTCTGTGCTTTTTTGTGGGTGTTTTTTTTTCCTACATAGGTAGTGGTGGGAAAAGAAATCTTCCAAAACTTGGGTTTCAAGTGAGGACGTGTGCACGTACGTGTCTTGTTTTCTGTGAACGTGATGGAGCTTTAAGCTGTGCGTGTTTAAACAGATGTGTTTTTGGCACATACAGTACATTTGTGCAAAACTGCATGTCCTCTCTGCTAAGACTCCTCACTGTGTGGCACCCACAGGCAGAGATCAGCGGCCTTCAGCAGCTTCTGCTCAGTAAGAACGCTGAGATCGAGAGCTTGCACACTCAGCTGCTGGCAAGACCTTCTCTATCCCCCGAGAGCTCAGAGAGAGGTAAGCAAAGCACCCGGCCTCGAGCCCTCGACCGAGCTGCTCACAGCGGCCTCTCACTCTCACTGGAGTTACCCAGCCTGATGGGTGACACAGTTAATGACTCCTTCCCTGCATTCGTTAACTCGCAGTAACAGCTGTGGGAAAAGTCTGTCTTGGCCCTTTAAAACACTGTCTCATCTTGGGTCTCTGTCTCTCTCTCTCAGAGGAGATGTACAGGAGGAGGCTAAACACCAAATGTAAGCCCGAACAGCACTAAATGAAAATCATTTTAAACCCACGGGCCATGTTTATTTTGGTCTTTCATTTATTTCTTTTCTCCAGACATGTCGCTTTACTTTATTGTCTTTTGTTTTCTTCTGCTCCGAGGGGCAGCAATCACTGGCTGTTTTCCAAAATTATTTGATGCGCTCTCTCTTTTCCCTTCGGCTTCTACTCGTCATCATTATGGACTCCTGAGAGCAGAATGTCTTGTTTGTTCTTAATTTTGTCTGTCATAGATAAGCACTTCTCTGGGGTACTTGCTTAGTATAATCATTCACTGCCTGTATGCCTGCAGTTGTTACAAAGCAAGTGTCTATGGACTGTGGGTCCAAATATGTAAAAGATGACTTGGCTAAAGCTACGATTGGTGGATTAAAAAAAAAAAAAGGCTTGGATGAATCTAAAAATACATGGATTAGATGGCAGTCTAGCAAAGAATATCTACAACATGCTAGCATATACTGTATTTCTGCCTTTCCTTTTGTCTGAAATAACCATATGCCACCAATGTGTCTGTGCAAAAGGCAAATTTATATGACATGAGCAGCTGCCTGTACAGATTAATAATCAGTGTGGGGTTTCTCTTTATAGATCAGGAACTGCAGAAGCTTAGGAGTGGAATGAAATCGCTGGTAGCTGCCAATGATGAAAAAGTAAGTTACCCGTGATCTGGAAACCTATCCTCTCTCTCCCTGGTCGACACAGCTGTTTGTGATCATGCCACATAGAGCAGCGTGTGTGTTGTCATCAATTTACTACAATGTAAAGTGCCTTACCGGCCTGTATAGGGAGACGCTATCGCCGCTGTGTAAAAGGTTAGAAGAAGGTTATTTCTCAGAGGCGCCGCCCTTCAACCGTTTATAGTACAGAGGGGCTTTTGTATTCTCCCTCCCAGAGAATCTTGGATTTTAAAGACTTACAGGCGATGGCCTACATGTGGCGCACTAGTGAAGACACGCACGGACACACACCCCAAGGCGAGCCATTTCAGGCAAAGCCACACTTAAGTAGGCCTCGACATGCCAAGCCTAATTTTGGAGCAAGCTGCATTAAGATAACCATGGCAGAACCAGGCACGGGCGCCACTTCAAAAAACACACTCTCCAAGCAGCTGGAGACCACAACTAAGATTTCCAGCCAGGCCTGTGTCAATCCCCTCCCTATCCACCGCTTTGATGTAAAGGCCATATGATGAAAGAGAGACGTTTGTGCGGCACATCGGTCAATAACCGAGTGAAGCATAGTCCATATGTGGGTCTCCTAACCTTAGATAAACATCTTAATTGGGTTTTGTTGGCCTCCAACCTCCCCCTCTCTCTTTTTCACTTCAGGACCGACGTATTGAAGAGCTCACTCTCCTCCTGAACCAGTGCAGGCAATTCAGAGAGGTCAATCACGCCACAAGGCAAGGTAATCAGCTTTATTCACTCCTTTATCCTTCCCTTGTGGCATTTATTTTGTCAGTCATGTTATTCACGTATGATGAAAGCCACCACACTTCCTTCCTCCACAGAAACCTTTGCCACTGCTTGAGGTAAAAAAAAAAAATAAAATAAATAAATCTTTTCTTTGTTACTGTAGCTCCACCTGCTGTTCTGTCATTGTCAAATGGAAGGACTCCATCAAGCAGTAGTGAGGAGGAAGAGCATGGACTGATGAAGAATACTGACTCTGCCAGTGCAAAATCTGAGGATGTTAAGTCAGAGGTGGGTACAAACATTTTCAGCTGGTCTCATACACATTAAGGTTTCTTGTTTGGAGCAACAGGATTTTGACTTTAATTTGATTTTCCATAAATTCTCTCTTTTTTTTTCCTCATCACAGGTATCACAGGTTTCCACAAACAGCTCTTCCTCCCGACAAACATCTCTGTCGTCACTCCAGAAAGACAGTGATTCCAGGTAGTGAAGCAGCTTCTCCTCAGTGGACAACTCTAATATTTATTAGTTTGATTTTGCTGACATTCATTGTGTTTTTATCTTCTCAGAACAGAGGCACAGGCTTTGTCGAGTAGCATGAATGACCTAACAAATGGACCTTTACAAAAGGTATTTTATAATACATTATAATTTTATATATGCTAAGAATTTTTGTATGTATATAATAAGTATATAATCAAAGCTGAATACTTAGTTTTCCTACAATATACAAACTAATGAGCACTGTTTCTTACATGATTGGTACATTGGCAGACTCAGACTTATCTCATTTGGGTCAACGTTATAATGTTTTCTCCATATTTCTACTTGTTTTCTTCAAACATTCAGTCATCTGCGTCTGTGTGTGGTTTATCCAGGGTGGTCTGGGTGACACTAGAAGTCAGACGCTGCCTGTGAATTCCTCTCTGTCAGAGCAGAATGGGATCGGAGACAGCAGCAGTGAAGTCCAGAGTCAAAGGTCTCCAGATGGGAGCGAAGATGGAGACTCCAGCCAAAGTAAATCCAGAAATATTAACTCAGGTGATGTCCTTATTTATGATATGACATATAGCGTAATAACAGCAATAATCCCTGATATAGGATCAGGCTTCCCGTTTCTGTGGAATAGTCGTGAGGCCAGTAACTCCCATGAGTACAGTCAGTTTTCATATTTGGAGCAAACCACTTTTCTGACCAGACGACCACTCCACCTTTGATCACGGCTAATTGCAGAGGCTCCCTGACAGAGCAGATGGATCATGGGATAGGCTTTCTTACCCAACACAGCCTCTCTATTGCTCTGATTGACCACATTCACCTCAGCTCCACCCTTCCTCAGCCTCACTGGCCAGTTTTAACTCGAGCCCCACCCTGATCTCTCTCTGCTGTAGTGTGGTGACTGACTGCAGCTTACATCATAAAGATCGCACCTTGTAAAATTGAGCTGAAACCCCTTCTTCTTCACGGGGCATTAACTGATGAATTATTTGCTGAACTCAATGGTCTGTGACCTGTGCTTCCTCTGCTGAATGGAGCACTGTGAGAAAGGCAGACCACCGCACGTGCACTACTCAGCTCTTAATGTTCTGTTTGGTATGCAAAGAGAGAAAAAAAGCTCCTACTGCTTTCTACTCAGTCATCATCATTTTTGTCTTTAACAATGGCACAACTACAGGAAGCCATGAATTTAGACAGTCTAATCTTTTTAAAGATACCATTCTTGAAACGCTTTTGTTTTGTTTGGCAAGACTGCAGTGAGGCTACATCTACTCTGATTAGAGGTTAACTTCCATTTTTAACTAATCAAATGCATCTATTAAATGCCGTCTGCAGTACATTTATACAATTCGTAGCATACTTGCACTTACTAGTATTACACTGACTGTAGTTTTCCTCTTAAAGGAAAGCTGGAGAAAGTTGACGACAGTGCTTCAAGCAATAATTCTCCTGTTCATTCTGGAGCAAATACACAGCCTGGCCAGCGAACTGTGGGCTCACCAGAATACATGAAGAATAATAGGAGCTTCAAGAGACTCTGGGGAAAGTGAGTGTGTGAAAAACACTGATACTTAAACAACACACCAACAAGGATAATCCCTAACAATAAATACACTTACATTTGAATTAAGTATATGTATAATCATATACTATAATTATGGTTTATACATGGTTTATATAAAATATATTGAACTATGTATAAGCAGCATATACATGTTATGAAGATGATGTTGTATGCATATCGTAAATTGCATATATTAAGCTATTCTTCTGCTACTACACCTTCCCTTTCACTACTTCATTTACATTGACTGAATTTACATAATTAACAAAAAACTGACACATGCTGAGTAATGATTAGCTGACTTTCAGTAATTTAATGTATTTTCCGTGATCACCCTCATCTTACGCCTTATCATATATATTGATATATACTGAATGAAACAGTACTAGTAGTAGTATGACTGTAGTTTCCAGCATGATTATCCACAGCATTTATCTTCATCCATCCTTACAGACTTCGAAGAACTCAGTCAGGAGGGCTCCAGCCAGCAGATCCAGATGCCAGTCAGTTTAGAAGAGGGGGACTGCGTGCGACAGCAGGACCCAGACTGACCAGGACCCCCGAATCTTATGACTCTGCACGGTAAAGCTCAGTGTGCCTTTGCAGTGTTTAATCTTGTAGTGCAGTACTCTTATTTTAAGTGTCAGCCAGGTTACCATTATACTTTGCTGCTTTAAAGCAAAACAAAATTATCATTTTAAATACCTGCAATAAATCAATGAATTAATTATCTGATTTGATCTTTTTTCTTTCAGTGATATGAATATTCCATTCAGCCAGTGGACCAAGGAGCAGGTGTGTGGCTGGCTGGAGGACTACGGACTGGGCCAGTATGTCAATCTCACCAGACAGTGGGTTGAAAATGGACAGACGCTGCTGTCTTCCACACCTCAAGACTTTGAGAAGGTCAGTGATTAAACCTTAATGTCACTTTAAACTAAATAAAAAAACTCTTGAATTCACAACATGCATTTAATCACTAATACACAGTTTATAACGTTTACATTACAGAAATAAAATATTCATGGATGAATGGGAAACTTATAAAGTTTTATCAGACTACATTAAATTGCATCTGTGGGGGTAAACCACCAATTATACATCAAACTATAGTTTTCTTGTGACCAAAAAATGCTGTCTGACTTTAGGAAATGGGTATGAAGAATCCACTGCACAGGAAGAAGCTACAGCTCGCTCTAAATGCATTCACCACTAAAGTTATAGAGAAATCGGCGGAGCTGGACTACATCTGGGTCGCCCGTAAGTCTCTTCCTTCATGGAATATTATGAATTAACATGCTGCCTATTCTCATTTGACTCTACTAACAGAGTGGGACTTTTCATAGCACAAAGCAAACAAGAAAATATGACGTGAGATTTAAATATATTTGAGAAAGATGCAAATACAGCAAGCATTCAAAACCAGGAACTGTATCTCAGTTACAGTGAACATATTTTGACATATTTTGAGCTGACGGCAGGTGGTTCTTGTATCAACAGTAAACTGTTTAGAGAGTAAAGTGAATTCTTGTCTCATTTTCGCCCATTTAGGCTGGTTGGATGATATTGGCTTGCCTCAGTATAAAGACCAATTCCATGATGCTCGAGTAGATGGTCGAATGATACAATACCTCACCGTGGTAAGACCTGACCCTGCATGTGCTGTAACATTTTCTCTGAAAGTGGAGGCCTGCAAATTTATTTAGATTGCAGGCATGACTTGAAGGCATAAAATAAAACAGTGATCTACATCTGTAGGCTTTTCATAAAGTTATGTTCTTTGCCCAGAATGACCTCTTGACTCTAAAGGTCACCAGTCAGCTTCATCATCTCAGTATCAAATGTGCCATTCATGTCCTTCACGCCAACAAGTTCAACCCCAACTGTCTTCGACGTAGACCAGGGGAAGAGGTGAGCCAAAATGAGAGGGAGTACATAGATTTTGCCAGAGTGTATTTTGTGTAGCCATTGTATGTTTCCTATTATGTTACATTTGCAATGCGACATGCTGTGATTTGAAATGTTAACTCTCAAAGTTGAATATAAGCAATTACAGACATTCAAACACTAGGACATTTTTATGGGAGGTGTTTTGTTTATATATGAAATGCTGTACTTAGATACTGCTCCTGGATGGTGAACAGGTGTCGTCACTTCAGTTGTCCACAAGATGGCAGCAGACAGACAATTAATGCTCTCAAACACAGACCATTTATACTTCAATACAACTGTTTCCAAAGTCTTAGTGGTCACTTCTGGTGTATTCAGAAGAGGGGTCAAACATGTATGAGTGACATGGAAGGGTGTATAATGCCAATAATATATTTATTTTTAACTTTCAACTTTTATTCTTTACTTTAACTTTAGAAACAGCCGTCTCCCTCAGAGGTGGTGCAGTGGTCTAACCATCGAGTGATGGAGTGGCTAAGAGCAGTGGATCTGGCAGAGTATGCTCCCAATCTACGGGGCAGTGGTGTTCATGGCGGGCTGATTGTGAGTAGACTGTAAATTTTGAGTTTGTCTGCTTTTTCAAGTTATGTGCATTATTATGTGCATACATTACTTGCATACATGGCAGGAGACCTAAATTTGTTGGTGCCATCTGTTGTCAAAATGCTGCTCCGTAGATCCTGGAGCCTCGCTTCAGCTCAGAGACTCTGGCCCTGCTGTTAAATATTCCTCCACAGAAGACTTTGCTACGCCGCCACCTTTCTACTGCCTTCTCCGCCCTGGTGGGACCTCAGGCCACACAGGAGAAGCGAGAGTATGGCAATGCCACAGGCCATGTGCCCCTCACTACTACTGCTAAAGTAAAGGTAAGAGCAGCAGTCTAAGAATTAAAATGTCCTGCTGTTGTTACAGCATAAAATCTAAATGATTTATTGATGGGTTGGTGTTTTTGTGTTTGTAGCCAAAGAAGCTCGGCTTTACCCAATTCAGCCACCTCAGAAAGAGGAAACCTGACGAATCAGCGGACTATATCTGCCCGATAGACAGTGGAGCGCTGACAGCGAATGGGGTTTCTCGCTTGCCCTCTGCTGCACTCAGGGGCCTCAGTCCCAGCTTGGACAGACAGGCCGAGAGGCGGGAGCAAGTGGGGATCAAAGATCAGGCCAATGGCCCGAAACAATAATTTAAAAGACACAGTCAGAAACTCCACACTCTCCACCGCACCTCTAACTCACTAAGTGACTTCATAAATTTGTGGAAATTCGAATGCAGAAATGTCTACAAGATGAATCCATGTGGTGATTTGCTGGATGGGCTGCAAAGATGCTACATTTAGCAAATTATGTTAATTGTTGTTAATGTATTCTTAAATAGATGTTACTTAAACAATATTCATCTAAAGTGGTGATGAATGGTAACATTGCTGGTTTGAATTGTTTTATAAAAGTTGCTCTCTGCATTCCTTATACAGTTGGATTCCAAAGCTTACACATTGGCTTTAAAACAATGCATTTTACTGACCATTTTGTATCCAAACTGTAGATTTAGTGAGAATATTAATTACCTTTTTGTCATATATCTTTATTGACTGTACAGTATAATAATTGACAACATTTACTTTAACTTCTGTATCTGTATGATAAAAAAAATAATCAAAAATGAAATATTTTTGATTCTTGACAGTACACACGCTCCTCTGCACCTTCCACTGAGGCTTGTTGGTATAACTTTTTCATGTCCAAATGTTGCCTTGTTTCATAAGATATTGTGAATATGCATATAGCTGTAGTATAATAAACATCAGGTCAACAGTTTTTGACTTTTCTTTTGAGAAGAAGAATAAAAAAAAGAAAAGAAAAGAAAACAACTTACCAAACCAATTCTCCATCAAAGCAAGTGCTTTTGCTGCCATCTAGTGCTTAAATGTTCATTACAGTCTCTGAACAGCTTGGTCATATTTAAATGTAAACTACATTGTAGCCTACAATGCTTACTAGATGTAGATTTCAAGTCTTTTTAATTGCAGAAAATGACTGGCATTGTTACTGTATTTGATTCGAGTCTAAAAGACGGCGTGGTGAAAGGATTTTATGTTTCAGGATGACATCACTTCCTGAAAATGGATCTTAGGATCTTGAACGGGCAGTTGATCCAAGACTGCCTACTACTGGTCACAAATAAAAAATGCAAGAACGCTTGGCACCCCACTGCACACTGTACAGGAGTCTTGGTCTGTTCCAGCCTACATTAAGCTTTAAAGTGGAAGAGCCTCAACAGCTGCTTTAATGTAGCTGATGGCCTGAAAGTTTGCCTGATGATTTGTTAATCCCAATAAATCATTCAAACAATCAATGATCCTCTTTTTGGTGAATATTAAAATCTTTAAATTTGGCTTTAAATTTCTGTAGTAGCGTAACCAATGACGTATTGTGAAGTAATGAAACCAGTACTGCCAACTTCATCAGAACATAATCTGGTATTTAGGAGCATTGCCTGCTCATATAGGGGCAGTTTAAGACATTTATTGTCATTTTCCAGTGACTATAGTTGATCCCATAGAGATTTTATGTGGTATGTTTATACAATCAAAACATGTAACACAATATACAGCTCCAATATTAAACCATTTTCAACCATTTGTGACTGTCTCAGAAAAAGAAGTCTTGATAAACCATTTTACAAAGTAAACACCAGGTGTATGCCTCTTTGCATTTTTTGATTTCTCATGCTGGATACCTAAAAGAAAGAAGAAAAATCATTTTCATTTTTCTCATTAGTAGCACAAAACAAATAAAGCATCTCTGGATTGTTACACTCTGTAACCTCTTGCTAATTGTTTTGCTTGGAGCAAAGAGAGCTCAGAGAGGACTGTTTCACACAGTGGTACTGATACAGCATCTCTTAACATTTTGTAGCTCAAAGGCCACATGAAATGTAGGAGACACGATTGCATTGATTAGGTTTGCTATTTACATACTTTTGATTTATCTACTTTTTATTACACTTCTTATTATACCACTGTTTTATAATTGTTATGCAGTTACTGTATTTGCCAAAAGAGACAGGACCTGTATTGGTAGGAATATTGTATTTTACACAGACAGTGATACAATGAAACAAAGTCTCAATAAATGACACCGGGTGGTATTTCTATTCACCAATTTCAGTTCTAGTGAATCTATTCGCATTCTGCTGGTGTTTCTGGTAATGTGGCAGACAGGGCAGCAGCCAGCTCCCCTCTGAACCCTCTTGCAGAAGCACACAGCCTCAGTTAGACCAAACACAATAATTAGGGAATCTTTTACCCCTGCATATCATTACTTCCCTAACGGAGAACATCCTGATCAATGATTACAAATGACAGGTTCATAAATAAATTAGTCCTGCTGATAAGTGTGTATCACTACTCAATTGATCCAAGTTAAATGGAAATTAGAGGGTCGCAGGAGTGAGGATTGGGGATTGTGGGTTTTGCAAATTATCTTAAATAGAAAAAATTGAATTGTGATGTATGATTTTGTTTTTTAATATTTGTGAAGTTCCTGTTATATATGATACAAGGCAGTATACATTTCCAGAAAAATGTTTGACACAGAATGAACCAGCAGATGTCAGTGTTGCCTGTGGATCGGCCATGTGACAAAAAGCCTTCCAGCGCTGAACCTTAACAGTTCACTCAATGAGATACACCATTGAGTATTTCAATAGAAAAAAAAGCTTGTTTGTCTTTCAGCCACTTTGCATTATTGTTTAATCTTCTCTTTTTTGTACTGTAGGTATTTGTTAGTGGGGGTGAGATTACTATTTAGATTCTCTGGCCTTTACTTAACTGTTGGGCTGCGTTACTACATTTGTAATTACACTTTCAGTTGGACAGATTGGAACATGGTTATCACACCAACACGAGGGACATGAGAGGATGTCACATCATTAATCAAACACTGGGCTCAGTCTCATGTGGTGGAGTTCGCGTATTGGCCAGGTGGATGATGGACTGTCCAGGATTAGAAACAGAATCAACTAATATTAGATGCACTTTTAAACTCTTCAATAGTCATCATACAAATCCAACACAAATCAACCTAAAAAAATACAGACAGGTGTGCACTGAAACTTTTTTTTCAAAAAGTAAAGCAACTTAATGGGTGTAAATGTCGTCAAAATGTCTTTGTTTTATATTGCTTTCTGTTGTGTATGTATTCATGTAGGTTTTATCTGTGTGTACGTATGCATATGTTAAGAGAGAAATGCATTGTTTATAATAGTGCATCTTAGCTAATTTCAGTAATGTGATCCTGCCTCCACTAGCTGACAGCTTAATAGCTATTATTTGTGTCAGCCTCCCTCATAATGCTTTAGCAGTAAATTGCTATGTGCAGGAGACTGTGCTATGACTGACATCTTACCTTGTAATATGATATCTATTGTTTTAATTAAGTGAAAGCAATTGTGACATTTATTGGTTTCCAACTTACTTCTTAATGGCAGTATAAGAAAAAAAAGAATAAATGATCATGGTTTATAGTGCATAAATAATTTGCACATCCTTTGCTAATGATTACACATTATTCTCCCACTGTGACTGTCAATTCATTTGAATACATCACAAATAAAAACACTGCATTGGTGATGCAACGCAAACACCCTCTTGGCAATGCCTGAGCCCTCCTCTCTCTTCTTTCTGTCTCATCTTCTTTCTCTGTTCTCAGTGTGTGTGTTGTGTGTGTGTGTGTGTGTGTGTGAGACAGAGTAATGTTTATTTATTCTGCCTCATTTTTGAAAGAAATTTTCCATTAAAATTTTTGGAGGCCAACTTTTATTCCGTTACCAAGGATCCTGTTAAAAGTAATGCCAGTAGCCAGCGTGTTAGTGCTTAAAGTCATCACCCTGTCTGTTTGATCTATGGACTCACTCAGATGTCTTTAGTGGAGCGTAATCATGTTTTTATATGATGTCACTGGTCGTTCCTGTCATTAACTTGCCACCAGCTTGCCAGTTTGGGGAACATATTCAATGTTAGGGTGGTGCATGTGTTGCATACTCCCCATCCAGCCACTAAAGCTGTGTCTGTCTCCGGCACACCAGTTTGTTCTGACAGGCCTGCCACAATGATGACTGCATCACCCAGATGCGGCAGAGCAGCTTGCGAGCTAACCCTGACACACCGTCAAAAGGAGCAGCCAGCCGTCTGCATGAGCCTTCTTCTGCCCCATCAAACCTCAGAGCCCATCTCATCCTGTACAGCCAGCCACCATCAACCAGGCTGTTTCTCTCTGTTTGCTTTCCATGCTGGGTGCATCCCACGTAACAGTCGTTTCTGGCTTCGATGTAGTTTTATAATATTTACTCCCAAAATACAGTGGCTATAAATCTCCTCGAATTATCTGCAGATGATCTGAAGTCACCACATAGAAACTGACAGCGGCAGTCCAAAACAAGCAGGACGGGACGTGATTTGGGGAAGTGAAGTAGAAGCGCTCGCTTATGATCAGCCCCCTTGGCACCGAGGGGCCTTTTTATTGGTAGCCAAGGCAACTCGCTCCCTGTCATGCTGTTTCTGGACTGGCCTTTTCATTGCCTGAAAAATGTGTCCAGTTTATTGAGAAACAGGAAAGAGGTTAGTGAGTATGAGAAAAGAAAATGACAGAGACGTTTAAGGCTTTACGACTGAGCACAGAATCACCACTCTGGTCATTTAGTCAAGATCACAACTGGGCATTTGTTAATAGGATGAAATACTGAGACACTACAAGCTCCCTTTTTAAATCTAATTTAAAAATCTACATTAGACAGCTGTAACAGCTATAATATACAGTATATCACATTATGAAGCTCTGAGTTATTTGGATGAATACAAAGGAAAATGACTGGCCTCTGTTGCTGGGCTTTTAATGTTTTATACAGTATTACTTTCATTCTACTCAGTTATGGCAGCGTTGTGCTTTTAGCAATTGTATCAATTTCATTCCCATTATTAACTTCAGACGCCAGGACAAACAGGACTCAGGAACCTCGGGACCACTGTGCGGATGGTGTGACTAATGTGAGCATCATCCTTTAGGGTCAAGTGACATATTGTTGGCATACAAATACAGAAGGGGGAATTCTGCGAGCGGTCTTAGGCACACACCGGTAGACAGAGAGCGAAATGACAAACTCTCGTAGACAAGGAAAAGCATCTGGAATTTCGAAGCGTAAATAAAAAAGGAGTCGCAACTGTCCACCTCAGGGTCTGAATGGTTGCTCTGGCTGCCAAAACTATCATAAAAGTGCTGAAACTCAAAAGAGTTCCCATGTCAGAGGAAAGGGAGCAGTTTCCTTACCTCAGGCCATCATCATGGATGATCAAGACTGACATGCATCACCAGAGGCTTTCATGTCCGATGAGAACACCTGTCTGACTCTCTGGGTGAAACTGGACAGAGAAATGCCATCACAAATAACATTTCACATGTGCCACACTCCCTCAGAGGACATGGTGGCATCCTGCACCACAGCAAGGGCAAAGATACAGAAAAATAGTTCCAGAAAATGAAGGTTTTTTGTTGAGTATGATGAAAAAATAATTTGGCAATCACAAAACTGATCATGGTCAAAAAATAAGTTTAGTGACGCATACATAAAGAAATAAGTACATAGAAAAAGTGCCTAGAAATTGTTAAAATGCATGAATGCAGCAATAACCGTAAACCCCTTATGATGACTGAATTTAATCTGGTTATGTTGGGGTTCAATAATATTTGTTGTCTCTCCTATACGTTGTTCAAAGCTCTTTCAGAGTGAAAGAGTGGCACATCAACTGGAATCATGCCGATAGTTACTTTCTTTTAGACAGCTGTTAGAGGATGCACACTGCGACTGCACTTCTTTATGTGGGCTGGTTTAATCTTATTCTTTGGGGCCTGTTACAAGGACACAAAGTGAAAGTCAATCAGTAGAGGTTAATGTAGACAGTCTTTAAAGAGGACAGCCAATGAATGCAAAGCATGATAACACTTTACAATATAATCCGCAATTTACAGTGTAATTTCCCCTAATTAACACTAATTTTGTCGGATGAATCAGTACACACTTATAGCACTCTAAAATTACTAACTGGTTCCTACGGATTCTTAAATGTAGGTATGTCAGAAGAAAACAACAAAAAAAGATTTTCAGAAAATCAGTTTTTCGTGGGAGGCCTCCCTTTGGGGTAAAGAGCTGAATGGCTGACACTTATGACATCCTGTCATAAGTAATTATGGTATAATGTATTTCACAATTGTGATGTGCTTCCAAAAAATATAATATATGAATCGATGAATAATAAATACTTTTGTCCTTGAATCACACAGTAACAAGGTATGTACAATTCCCTCAACACAATCACTTCACATGGCATTCTTATGATTTATATTTTAGGTCTATTTTTTATTCTATTACTTTACTTTAGCTTTAGCTACTTAGCTTTTTTGAGCATAGTTAGAAAGAGATTGCCAATGACTGCTCCATGCAAATGTTATGCACATGACAAATAAAAATCTTGTATCTACAGAGAGCTGATGTTTGTGTCCAGTCTTTATTCAGTGAAGAGTCAGGTGGTTCTGGTCTTTAGGGTGTTTTGGCAGAGGTCTTAAGGTGTTGAGTGGTCTGTGTCACTATAGGTGCATCTAGCCAGCGTTTTTGTGCACCGGTTCAACAGCACAGCCACACAAATGGGTCCCATGTCCACTTCCACACACAAGATGTTCTGCTCTGTGCAGGAACGACCACACAACTCATCTCTTAAGCGGTATTTGGAGTCAGAATAAAGAAATTGCTCTGTATGAGTGGGTTTTCTGAACACACATTCTTTATTCTTCTGTCAGTCTTTACCTGAATGCAGGTGTCAGAAACAGTAGCTTACCATCCTGTTAACTTGTGAACTTGAGGTTATTGATGTGTTGGATGAAAATGGAACAGTGCAGTAAAATCAAAGTGTTGTGCATGTACTGGTGCCACCTGTCAGGTAGAAAACCATTGTTGGGGCAATATGTATGTCACAAATTTCCATGTACGAGTTTGTTTTCACATGAAATTTCAAACTTAAGTCACAAAATAACGTCTAACCGAATGCCACCAGATGGGGAATAGATCTCATTTAACTATTAGCAACTAAGCAAATAAGCTTCTCTCTCAATAATGTCAAACACTCATCAAACTGATTACTTTGGAGAGCACCGACAAGTGGCTATAACCTCATTCAGCTCACAAAAGGTTGTGATATGTTTGACTTCAAGGTTTTTTTTTTTATGACTGCACCATGTCTTGTAGTTTTATGAACTTCTTGTATAAATGCAATGAATGCATTAGAGATAGAATTCATTATACCCTTTCTCCAACACATCCTGTTTACAAACTTCAAAAACATACAGCAAAGGGGCTGTTACATGAAATGAGAGTGTCTCATTTGGGCAATATTGTATAAAGAAATATGCAAGAAAAAAACAAACCCCAACAGCCATGCTTGATGAAATTACAGACAAAAAATGGTCTCTGATGAATTGGCACTTAATTACTGCTTGATTAGCATAATTATGCATGTTAATAGCATCTCAAATGAATTGCAGTTGTCAGGAGGGAGGAAGCATCTGTAGTGGTGGCAGCCTGATACATATTTTCTCCTATCCAACAGCGTTGTCTAACTCTTCCCCTTAAGTGTTCACCATTAATCACTACACACTCCTTTTCCTTTGGAGTGAAATTTGGCATTTTGGGATAATTGGGCTATTATGGTGTGCTTGTCACATCTGTAATAGTAGGCTAACGAGCCCCCTCGTGTGCTAGCATTCAGAGATGATGGCAGAGCATGGGCACTGAGTGGCATGGCAGGTAGAGATATGGTCCTGTCATACTGAGACATATGATCATATTATTTTAGCTATTACTGTTTATCATCATCCTAAAATCCCAAATATAGACTAGCTTCCCACTCAAGCTTTGACGTGGACTGTTACAGCCTGAAGAGTGGTTGTATATGACACGTTGTATTTTATTGTCCACAGAAAAACACAGTATCAATTTTTCTAGTACCATATAAATGACTTTATTGTACTTAAACAGAAATTCAATTTCATTTGCCAGTGTTAAAACTGAAGTTATACCACCTCTGTAAATTTCTGCCCCACATGCATGAAGGGCTTCCAGAGGCGTCTCTGCTGGAAGCAAGTGGTGGAAAGAAATAGCCTGCTTTTTTTTTTTTTTTCCTTTGACACCACCAACAGAGATCCACGAGCCATGTGCTATACTACAGCCGTGTCCTTCACTCTTCACTAGCTATGAAACACCCTGTTCCTGTATTTAAAAGTATGCACACAGAGAGAAAAGTTCATAAAACAACAATCGTTACACTGAAACTGAATGAACACTTATGAGTTTATGCATAGTATGCTGTACTGTTGTCTAAAAACAGCAACTTGCTACAGACTAACAGACTTTTCTTGTCTAAATAACCTTTAGGCTCTGAGTTTGAATCCTTTATCCTGCAGGAATCAATGGTGTGATGGATTGCATTGATATCCCTCTCTGTGGCTTGCATCACAGATTCTAAAAGATGACACAACCAATTCCATGGTAAACATTTCCTCTCACAGCCACTTCATCTGGCTCCTTATTATTGGCAGACATGGAGAAGAGCAGAGAGGGAGACGGAGGAGAGAAAGGGGAGTCTCAAGGTTGCAGGTGGCAGCCAGGAACACTTATGGATCGAGGCAAAGGGCAGAGTCTGAGATGAGCTCTGACTGCTTCATTGGGAATTCTCCTCAGGAGCATATCGCACATGTAATCATCTCTAATTGCTTTTTATTTGAAACTGTGTCATAGACAACAGTCTGCTGTAAGCCAACTCCAACATAATGACATTTAGTGAATTGAAATCAAAGAGCAAAACTTCTGTAAATTAATGTCACACTTAAAGATATATAGTGTCTTCTGTAAATCAATATATTTCAAAATACATACACTTTTTTTTAACACTAACTAACCGTTAAAAAGGGCAAGGCTTTAGCTAGGTGTAATTTGTGTCTATAATCAGCCTAGCCATTGGCCTGTGTGACAGGGAATGCTGTATTGGATATTAACTCACTGACGCCTGGTGGTCTGTCATTCCCACCGACAGCCTCTTAATGCCCTAATGGCTCATTTACATTATTGATGAGCCAACCCTGTGTCACCTCAAACACAGACTATTTAAAGGAAATAATTTTATGCAAACTACATATTGATGCACTAATGATCAATTGGCCCTTGTTTTGTGTGTTAATAATATGCAACTGTTGCAGTGTGATGTACATCTTCAATTAGAGTTACCCTGTCTGCCGGCTGACTCGAACAAGTGGTGTGACTGCATCATTTGTTCTGCTGACTGGTGGCAGAACTGAGGAAACCTCTTGGATAAGAGGTGTAATGTCTTCAACTCTACAACTTCAATCAAGTGGGTGAATTATTTTCACTTGACATTGTGCAGCCTGGATTAGTGTGATGAACCAAAGACACTTCCTCTTCCTCACTCCTCTGCTGGATGTGGCTAAGTGCTAAAATGTCCATAGTGGATCCTCCAGCGGCATCTGTGTTCACTGAGGAACATTTAGTTCCAATGTTTTTTGACTGCTGGTCCCTATCACAGTGACTAAAGGGTGCTCTTTCAGCTCAAAATGTTTAAAAATCTTCAGGTGCACAGAGGGACAGAGCGGACACCGAATGGACACTGAGTGGACTGGTTATGGTGGAGCACGGAGGCATTTATACCGTTGCATTATGTGTTGAAAATGAATGATCAGAGCAGTTGAACCTAGAGCAGACTGAGCAGGACTTTTTGGTGAACACTCACAGGATGCTGTTAGACAGATGAGCAGAACAACTCACTGATGCACTACATGTTCTGCAAAAACCATCACTTAGATGAACACATGACAATAATACTGCTAGTGGTTACTTATTTAAGTGGAGTTCATATCGTTATGTCTCTTGTGCTGATTACTGGAGCCATAGAGTATTTTTTATCATGTTCATCTATTGTCTGTGATTATTTGTAAAATGTGTATCAAGATGGATGCCTTGTCATCTTCCACACACCAAATCTCCCTGCGGGTACAGAAAAAGTAACCTAACCTAACCTATAATAAGAGTCAGGGTATTTTCATTTCATATTGCTTGTTTCACCTGCTGCTGTGGTGGATTTAAAGCACAATCCAACAGACTTCAAGTTTGCAGATGCCAGGCGGGCGGAGTCTGGACTTGCTCTTATCTTTGTCTCCTTCTAACCTTGTTCTCAATCTTTAAGTGATCATCCTGTAGTCTTGTTTTTGATTACTGCACCACATGGCTGTAGAAGCAAATTACTTTACGTAACGCAAAACATTTATTGGTGAGCAATTTCCTTGTTGGTTTAGAGCTTGTATGATAAGATAAAAGATGGAAAGTGTAAAAACAAGAGGCATAACAGTTATTTGTGGAAGGATTGTACCTTTATTTTATGTTTTCATATCCTCTGTGCGTGCATCTTTCTCCTGGAGTCAGAACTGGGTGACATTTCATTATGTTTACTCATTCTTACTTAAAGAAATTTTAGGTATCTTCAGAAAGGTCAAAGATGATAAATCTAAGGATCCGATTGTTCAGCTGCCTCAACTACTCTCAAGGGACATCTCTTTTCTCCAAAATACAATAATCAATATTGTGATCAATTACATTTGTTGTTCACACAGTGATGCAAATGGGGTCTGCCAGCACTGTTATTGTGTCTCTGACAAATTGGGGACATTGTTTGCATGCAAGGAGAATGCCTGTCTCCCATAGAATAGCACACAGCACTGAGCGACACAGAGGATTTGTCTCTCTGATTGATTGGTGTCATGCTTAAATGCTCATCAATCTCTTGATTTCTAAGAGCCGTTGCTGAGAGAATCAACCCCTCATAGACCCACCGTTTGGAGCATCAAGGAAGCCCTGTTAACTTTAACAGCTACTTTTCCAGAGAGTCTGTGGCAGAAAGATTGATTCTTATTCCCCATATGGAGTGTGAGGAGACACTGGGGACAAGCTTGTCTGTGTATCATTTATATCTGTGACCTACAAGGTATATGGATGTCACCACTTCCTTTTCAATCAAAGATAGATGGCCAATATAAATCATTTAAGACTCTGAATACACCTACACGGCTTGATAGTTGCTCAACCCAGTAACAGATTATTTCCTTTTGTCTAGAAAGTCCTAATACGTATCTTGAAAGCATCGTTCACTCCTAATTCAGAGATATACACGCACATGCACACAGACAGAGGGCTGAAATTGTTCAACTTGTGGCTAATTAATGTCCCCCTTAGAGGTCAGCTGCAAATGCCCCTTTGCCCCTTTCCTTCACTGACAAGGTATCTGTGGCAGTGCCTGCCTCTCTAAATTAGGAATCCCATAAAACAGCTCCACTTTCAGAATCTCAATCATAGGGTGAGGACCCATCACCACCCCTTAGGGCCTCCTCGTAGCCCGCTTAGCCCCTTTTAAAATGAATTACCACCGTCTCCACTAGTGCCCACAGATCCCAGTTAGATTGATGGCCGAGAATAAAATGTCCCTCTTCACTTTTGGCCCTTCCACATATATCAGCCAGGAAGCCCGTCGTTTATCAGGCACAATAGTAGTATTAAGTATGCTGACTGCTACCATTAGGATAACATATAATAATCTAAAAGGGTTTAAGGAGGGGTTTTCAGAGCCAGCTGTCGGGGGCAGAGATTTAGATGTAGGCAAATTTTCAAGGGATAATATCAGAATTTCTTTGAAGCACTATCTGCTGTCAGCTGTAGTTTTAGGAATGAGGTATACGAGGCAGCACCTTCATTAATTAATTCTGTCTATTAACATTGTTTTATTCACAAATGATCAGTTAGCTCATGCATCTTACTTACAAGTTTTGAACAGGGTGAAATGGAAGGCGTAAAAGTAAAAAAAAAAAAAAAAAAAGAGGGAGGCAGTGTGAGGACAAAGCGGGGAGGTCAGAGTTCGAAGTGTTTAAAATACTGGGGAAAGTGAGGGGCTTGGGAAGTTGTGCATTACATGAAATGGAAACTGGTGGCAAGGGCCTTTCAAGGTGTGACCTCAACATGAGTACAGCTGAAGCAAAGAAAAGTGACAGAGGTTGTGACTGTGTCCCAGATGACAAAGTGTCACTGTCACACACAAAGTGAAAGAAAGTCCTCCTCTCCCCCAGTGCCTGTCTGCCAATCAAGGAGCTTTTCTTAGGTGTGAGACAGCTGGTGTCACAACTGAAGACCGGTGATACTCGTTTTGGTCATGCTTGGAAGGAGCCCAAGGCCAAAAACAGCATTTAACCACCAACTTTTACTTTTTGAGAGTGTTTGTTGGGCGCATGTGAGAAAGAATAGGGAGGAAGAATTTATGTTCAAAAGTAGTAAGCAGACCAAAAATTAGATGGAGGCCTTGAACACAGCTGTGATATTAACAATTGCTTACCCTTGCTTACCCAGAACATGTCATTAAATGGCAAGAGAGTGGACGATTTCATTTATTTTTGTATATTCCCGTCTCAGTTTGGTAAGTTCTACTACTGTATTTATATTCAGTTGGCTCCTGTGTTTGACAAAACCGACAAGTACTGGTTGAATTACTGGGCCACAAGAAAATCTAATAAATAATCTAAATTCAAATAAAACCTGGTCAAAACCTGCAACATGATACAACCAAAAGGCTGAAAAGCTGCAATACCAAGACACGTGAAAAGGAATAAAGGAATGCATTTCCGTGGTCTGGGTATAAATGTGTTTGTTGAAATGGTTCGATTTGTCCCCAGTTGTGGAAGAATGCTGGCTACACTCTCACTTTGAAAGCTCTTGGGAAAAAAAAAAAAAAAAGGGAGAAAAAAAAAACAATTAGGAAAGGAGACAATAGTGTTCACAATGTTTTGATATGCACAGACACGGAGTAGATATTCTGATGGCTCTGATGCAAACAGCAGCAAAGCAGTGTGCCTGCCTGGCCGATGGCAGAGGAGAAAAGGGACTCCATATAAATGGGAAATTAGCGGGGAGCGTCGTCAAAAGTAATTAACTCCCCTCCTTACCACTGTCCATTAGCCCTGACATGATGACACGGGGGAAAAAACATCCATGGCAACTCTGGCAGCCGCCTGCACTGATCAGATAAACATTTTTTTGTTTTGTTTTGACGCCTGATTACAAAATGATTAGCCAGCGTGCTTGTCTCCTCCTTACCCTTCACCTCCCCTGTGGCTTGATTGACAGACGAGGTGATATGCTGTTGGGTCTGTGTAAGCTGTCTCCCACCCTTTCTGCCACAAATACACACACACACGCTCTTTGTTGGTTACTGTGACTTTGGCGTCTCACGGTTACATCTGTAAAGACGACTATGAAATACAAAGCTTTGTTTTATGGTTCTCTTTCTCAATGTGAAATGAAAATAAAAAGAATTTAATCTGATAGATTGTATGGAAGAAATTATTGTTTTCTAGATATTAAAACAATAAAAAAAAACAATACAATAAATACACTAAAGTAATAATGAATGTTTTACACCCACTCAGTCATTTTACTGTGTGAATCCATTACAGTTTTGCTACTACAATTAGGTGGAGGTAAGTTAGATGCCTCACTGTATGGGCTGTGGTTGTATGACCTGTATGGCCTATATGAGAAATATATCAAATTCTATCTGTGTTATGTTTTCAGGGTACTTACATGCAGATAACATACAGTACCTGTCAGGGTAGGTGCAGGGTGAAGTGAAGTAGGGACCCAGGATGCAGACTAGGCAGGAGGCAGAGTAGATGTATATGACTCTTTATTTGGTTTACCCAAGAACACAGGCAGGAAAAGGGCGGGCAGAAACAAACAGGCAGCCAGGGCACAAGAGTACAGGAGCACACTAGGGGTGGTGACATTGACGACGCAACAAGGAACAAAGGAAAGGGACCGGTATATATACACTGTGAGGGACAGTGAAGTGGAAACAGGTGAGGAGAGACTAACAGGGGACAGGTGAAACTAATAAGGGCCGGAGCAGAGTAATCAGAGGCGTGGGAAAACACACAAGGACAGGAAGTCAAGTGGCAGACAAGTGAGGAGAGGAGGGAATTACAAAATAAAACAGGAAGTGAGCAAAACAGGAGACGAGAAACAACTGACACAGGACACAGGGAACGAGAGACAAGAAGGACACAAGGAACACAAAAAACAAAAAACACAAGGAAGACCCTGAACACACTGAACACAATAACCACAAGACAGGATAACACAAGGAACACCAGACAGAGAAAACACAAGGGGTACAAGAAACACAAGGCAACAAGAGGGTATAAAGCGAACCATAACAGTACCGGGTTTTAGTTTAGCATATTTACTAAGTATACTTTCAACAAGTACCACTGGATACACTTTGTTTCACCAGGGTGTTTACCAGGTTAACAACTGTGTCATCTCCTCGTGGTTGATCATTAACCTGTATTCACTGTTTGACACAAGCTTTACACATCTTTAGATAAGACACAAATAACCTCTTGAACAGTGTCATAGAGTGCATTCATGCACTATACTTCAGTAACACGCTCTTCGGTGGGTCCTGCATATTCTTATTAGCATGCAAGAGTTGTCTTTAATCACACGACTGCTCGTGTATGAGAACAAGAAGAAGAGTGGTCACTGTTATTTCGAAGAGGCTTCTCTGAGGTTACAATGGCCGAGGTGAAGCAGATTTAAAGACAGTATTTGATTTTGATCAACTGATGAAATAATGGGTGATGAGCATGTGATTACTTGTTTAGATAAGAGCACAGGATGCCCTTGTGTTTGTTTCAGTAGCAGTAGGAATGTTCATTGATCACCCATGAGGCTGTAGGAGCTCATATTTTGATAAGGATGTGATAAAAGCTATGATAAGGACAGTATCTTAAATCTTTTGCTGTATTGATTTACTGCCGGTGTGTGTACAAATGGCATGCCACCACCTCCTTCCTCCCTCAAGCATTTCTTGGATAGATTTAAAGAAGGCTCAGTCTCATTGTACATATGATAGAATTATGATTGCTTTCCTATATAAATGTAATTATGTGTGAAATATACTCAGGGCATAGGCTGTTTGTAGATGATCCATTTTAATATACATTGCTCTTAAGAAACATTCTAATGCATTTGCACCAAATCCAAGCTCCTACTGATAGAAACCTGCCACAAAAAAAAGAAAAAGCTTTTATATAACCTAAAATATTTGTTTTCAATATTTTAAACTCTTTCAATTGCTGAAAAATGTTCTTTTCTGTCTCTTGCCGGATACATATTCTTCCAGCTGATGCAACTAATATAGAATTTCCTCAAGATTTCATCCCAATTTACTTTTACAGCATGCTTTTCATTGTAAACCTGATAAGTGTCACTTAATATAAAACAAAACCAGCTATTAAACTATAAACTCTGTTGTAACTACTGCCTGTTCCTTCATTGCAGTAAACATCTATCTTCATTTTCCCCAATTAAAGTAATAAAAAGGGATGTTTCAACTTTGGACCTAATTCATAGAAACTGTATCCTCTTGGAGTACAGCCAGGACTATTGACAGGACAGTATTATAGTGCCATAATAGAAACTGATTGTTGTAAAGTTACTACATTCATAAATTAAACTGTCACCTTAAAATTAACAAAGAATAATCACTGTAGCTTGAATAACCCTTTCTTTGCACTCATTCTTTTACAAATCTCATCTAAGATGAGATTAAAAAAGTCACTTGTGTCTCTCTTATCCAGAAACAAGAGAAAGGAATTTGATTTGCTTTCCCTTCACATCATCCAATAATCACCTGTGATACCGTAACAGTTGTGCAATCAAACAGATGTTTATGCTCTTTAAGCCCTAACCTGCGACAGAATCATGTGCTCCAGCACACGGTGCTGTGCCTTGACCTTTGATCTCTGGGCGGCTCTGGAACAGCAGTCACATTTTAAAGCATGCTCTTGGTGCTGCTAAAAAAATAATTAACCAAGTCACTGCAGAAAAAAAGAGACAGGATGATGGATCTGTCTCTGAACAGAAAAGCAAAACACTTTGTTATGAATTTGTAATATTTTTTGCTCAGGTGACATCAAATGATTCTCAGTTTTGATTTATTAAATTTATTTAATTTTATATACTAAAGCATTTTGCTATGAAAAGCTCATGCTCTTATATTCTTTAATAGTTAAAAGCAAAAGAGGCTGTGTCAAGATGATTGTTCCTTGCGATGATATTTTAGATGGCTCCCTGCAGTATTACATAGGATACATTCCCCTATATTCATCTGCTGTGACACTGACCCCTGGTGAGTGCTGATAATGTACAGTGGCAGTGGCTTTAAAAAACAAAAGAAGAAGAAATATAGCAAGTTGGATATACAGTATATCCTTGTGCACAATTTATTAGGGTTCTCCTGCAGAGACTCTGATATCTTCAATATTCATGTTGAAATGTGATGAAGTCATAGCTTGGTTCAGGACCCTCCATTATGCTTAAACAGAGACTGGAAGCTTGATTATAAATCACCTTGGAAACACACGGTGATGCAAAATCCATAATGTGAACATCATGCTTAGAACAATATTTAAGCATTCAGGAGCACTGCTACAATTGCCTGTTAGCATGCGTTTTGCATTTATTTACCAATTAAAAATGCATTTGGTATGGATTTGAAAGTACTATGCAAAGCTGCAATGCTCCTGTAAACAGATTATGGTCCTAGGGGACAGTGTGGTATTGAATGACTAAATAGGCCTACTATGATTTATGATAATGCATAAGAGAAGCAGGGCTCCTACCCTCAGTCCCTTAACTCCAACTGGGGATTGGAACATTAACATATTGCTCGTACTATTACATTTCTTCAATTCACAGTTAACATGACTTATCTGTAACGTTTCATTTTAGCTATTTTTTGTGTGAAATTATTAAAATCACTGTGCGCACAATGTGGCAGAACAGTTTTAATGCAACCATTATGTTGTAAGGAAGAAGAACTTGCCCATTCAATGAGAGTGCGCTTGCCGTCTCTTTCTCACACATGGACACACACACACACACACAAAAAATAGCCAAATGAGAGCAAGTTTTTCTTTTCTTTAAAGGTATATAAGAATAAAAGCTCACCCTGCTTGCACCGCGATGGACTCTGATCTCCCAGCTTTAGCGTACACACCATCAGCGGGGGCTACACAGCCGAGAGGGGTGTTCGTTAAGGCCCCTTTCATTTCAATTGACGGGTTGAATGCTCCTCAGAGCGAGGGGAGATTTGGGGCATCACTTTATGTGACAGAAGAGATTACAGAGGTAATCCTGCCTGCTCACCAGGGAATCATCTACTCTTCAACTTGCACTTATTGGTTCGCACTCAGACTCGGTGTAATTAACCAATCTCTTCATTTAAACCTATTTGATTTAGTTTCTGTATTCAGCGGAGCAATCGGACTAAATATCTCTTATTCCGTGGCTCAGCTATGTTTCACTCTAAGGCCGAGCCATTATCCTTTTAGCTGTGGGTTTGCAAGACTTTAGAATAAGTAGTCATGTAGTTTTGTATTACAATGGGCCTATCCAGCAGTACACCTAATTACAAGGGTTCCTGGCTGAGTCAAAGGTTTTTTTTACCCCATAGACTCGTCAGGCAGTGTTTCAGTGAGACTTGAGCCAAACTATTTCAGCCAAGCTTTCACATATCAGGTTTAAGGCCATGTTTGCAGTATGCAGATGATTTCTTTTGTCCTGTGGTCTTCTGTTTTGTGGCCTTTTATCAACAAAACAGCTCTCAAGGTGCCGGCATCATTCATAATAAATAGAATGTAAATATCAATGTTGGATTACAGAATATGCAGCAAAAGAGAAACCAGTCTTTCAGAAACCTTTCCCCTGGTTCTTTCATGCAGAAGCTTAAAGTGCTACATGCTTTCTAGAGGAAAGCAGCAACACGTTATCATATCGTGATTGTAACAGGGGTGTTTCCTCCTGCTGGTGCTGCTTTGGGAACCTTTGAAATGTAATTAGATTTTATCAGTCAGTAAAAAAAAGCCTCTTGTTCGGGTCAACTGTGCGTGTCATGTGATTACAACACTGTACTCTGATAAGGGAGGCATTTCAGTATGAATTAACATGTGGCCTTTGGCCTTGTATGATTCTTTCATTATGAGAGTCTCATTAGGTGTTGCTGTGAGTAGTCTAACAGACAAGCTGTTTTAAATAAATGAAAGAGGATAAAGAATTACAACTTATTATAATCATATCACTACTAAGAAATGCTTGACATGCACTAATCCTACTGGTTTCCTCCATGTCTGAGGACCATGCTGTGTAATGTATCAGTAATACATGAAACATCTTATTTGGTAGATTTCTATACTAGGGTTACATTTTTATTTAACTTTTTAAAAATGTATTTAGCTTTAAACTGAGTGTGATGCCACTAGAGGCAATCTAACTAGTAATATACCTTTTTATTTTGATTAGATTCTTTCAGTATTTATATCCCTATTACATTTATCAGTTTTGTTATAGAAAAAACAATAACAATAACTGGTCATAACTTTCTTTTTTTTCACTAATGTTCAGAGCCCTGGCGTTGACCTGATGATCAGGAAACTCAAAATGTGGACTTGACTTTTGTAAATAAAAACTTCACATGGAGATGCACTATACCGTATTGAGCACACTTCTTTTCGAAATTTTACCACGTGTGTGCTTGAATTCAAAGTCATAATGACTGTGCATTGAGAAATACAAGTGAGAAAGTCAAACAACCAAAACAGAGGAGCTATGGATCTGTGGGCTGGTGTTGACAGGAGCAATATCCATAAGGCTGAAGCCGCCCTGCCGTCATTCTGTGATTGGATTAGGGTTGGTCTGGCGTTGCTGCCAGCTCCAAGAGAACCCCAGGTGCTTCCTGTTGCCTGGTCTCAGAGGCCTTTGACAGTTTACCCAAGTTCAAAATTGCCCCAAGACACTCTCAGCTGGATACAGGGTTGAAGGAAATCCTATGCACTTTTAAGAGCATACACAGTGGAAACAAACTACTCTGCAAATGTTTTATAATTTGAGTATGTTTTATACAGATGAATCTGTAAATATTAAGAAAAAGCACTTTTAAATAAATAATAATCGTTTCCCCTGTTTGCCAGCACCACACACCCGTAGCAGGATAATACACATCCACGCAGGAATATTGCTAGATTAATAACATTCCAATTATTCTGTAAGTGATATTGATTGTCTACACAGAAATGAATGTTTTCCAGCTAAAGTGAATGTAAATTGGAGATGAGATTGGTTACTACTCTTTTTTTCAGCCTGCTTCCTACGGTACAATGAATAGATGGAGACTCAGAGGTTTTCATGCTGTAATAACCATATTCACCAAAATCAATAGCCCAGGAGAGGAGGCAATAATGCAGACCAACTGAAGGAAATGAAAATAGACGCAACACGAAAGGACAGAAGAAGTAAATAAGGTGATTTGTATTGAAGAGTAGGCTTTTCATTAAGCGCAGACCCTGTGAGTGTTGGCCTGCAACATTCAATTCTGAAACCTTTTCGTTTTTTTTTTTAATACAAACAATAAATTAAATATTCTGCTTCAGCACTCTTTCATGATTGCTGTCCTCCTCAACAAACTAAGTAAGTCATTAAGTATTTAGCTGTGTGTACATCTTGGGTAAGCTTTATACAGTCACACCGTGCAGAGGAGTTCTTATGTAAAACTGTTTTCTCTTACACGGACCCTTTTTCTCAAGTTTCACCCATTACTTCAATTTTTCTCCTCTGTTCATCAACATTATTTCCCCCTTTTCAGATCTTAATTAAAACACACTACCCCACCCCAGTTCTGAGACCCCTGTGCAGCAGGATTATGGGATTACACCAGTAGGGTCCATGCCTGTGAAAGCTCTCTGTAGCAACCGGCGTACAGCGAGGAGCCCCGTGGCACAAAGGAATTCTAGGTGGAATTCTTCAGCAGGACTAACGGAGCCGTGGCCTTTGTAAGCAGCACAGTGGGTCTCTGCCGGCATCCAACGGCATGTTTCCATACCGGCCCGCTAGCCAGAGCTACGGCAAGAGAGTACAAAAATGATTATCCACATATTCAGTGACTTGAATTCCATTAAGTAGGAATGCCGAAATTGCCCCTGAAGAGGTGTGTGTGGGGGGTTTGGAGTTGCTGTTTGCCCCCTTAAGTGTGGCAGAATTAATAAGACTATTACCTCAACAATTACCGCTCTGTGCAGCACCCAGGATTCATTTCTGTGGAAATTCGATGCCACTAATTAAAACTGTTGCCATCGCTCTGGCGTGAGAGTGATTGTCTCAGAAGATACATTCCCCACCGAATTACAAAGGCAATTTTATGAGTTGGAAAACTGAGAGCAATTATTTTAACAAGCATAAAGCATTTTCTATCGAGCAGCAGTCCCGGCTGATCTAATATTAGTGCTCGTATTATAAGCAGAAAAATAAAGAGTGAAGCCAGCACCGGGAGAAAATGAGGCTCCCTCCTCAGAAGGCTGTAAACCAGGGAGGTGTCGACCTCCTGCTGCTACTCTCTGTGTGGTCACAGACTGTCTGGCCATGGCCGATGTAGCAACCATTTTTACAGGATGCACACACACAACACACACAAACACACACATATACATTTTATAAGCGCGCAATATATCATGCACAGCATACACACACCGGACAGAAAGACACTGGAGTGCATGCATAGTGTGTGCATGTGTGTATAAAAAACAAGCTTTATTTAGACTGCATGATGCTTCTATGTGTCAACAGCAACTGTAGTTGATTGCTTCAGGCGGTATCACAATGACTCACTACACAAAACTAGAAAAAAAAAACCCATTAAGACTAGATTCTTCCTCCTTCGATGTAGAATTTGTTTACATAAATCTGGTTTGGCCAAGTCTGATATTACATTTAAAACTGGAAAATCACCAGCCGTTCTCTGTTACAGATAAACACTGGCCTCCTCAACCTTTGTGAAACAGGCTTTGTATCGTCATATTCAAATGTGGAAATGTGAGATTAAGGGAAGCGTGGGCATTAACCTCAAAGCCCCACTTTACGCAAATGCAATGAAGTTTGCAACTGCGACATTTTCATTTCTAACCAAATTTCTTGTTTAGTGTTGCTTGTTCAGTCACGCCTTGCCGTTGTGTACGCACAAAGCTTCACGTTTCATGATGTAACATGTGGCGGTAACTTGCTTTCTTCACTAGGACTCAACTGTGAGCTTACCTTATCATGAGACAAACTGGGTAAAATGGCGTGTCTAATCTGTGGTGTTGTTATAATCCATTTTGTGGTAGTGGGAAAAAAATGCTTAAATGACTAATGTCCACGACACACAACGTCCTATGTCCTATTTAGTTTGAATATGTGTGCATTTTGTGAAATTTAATAAGACCGTGTTAGATGCACAAAGGTTAAAAGACACAGACCTGATTTAAAAACGCTCACTGCATGTGCATGTGTGTGTGTTTTCATGTGTCTCTCTACATCTGTAATTACCCTGGCATTAACAACCAATGCTATAAATCCCTGCTGCAATTAAATATGTTTTGACACTAGGGATCTCCTCTAAACTTATCATTACTGATGTGCAAATTACACATATACCTCTGACATGTGCCCCCAATTAGTCACTTTGTACTCTTAATTAAGGAGCATTAATCTTGTGTGTATGTAGAGGCTGCGAGCTGAAACTGGCTGCACCATAGGATGAAATGAAATGAGAAGCAGGAGGTGGGGGCTGTACGAGAATGTGCATGATGGGCCCGGTATAGGTCATGCTTCAATGCACACAGACAAAGACGTGATTAGGAATACACTCTCTTGTACGGACATACGAAATAATCAAGATATGGGAGACATTCTGAGACAATAAATATGTAAGAGACAGCCTTAACCGGCTTTCAAATCAAAATGAAGGTAGGTCATTTTAGTGTGTTATTTCTGTCGTAAGGATTATATTTTCTTCATGATTCACATCAGCACCTGTCAGCTGGATAAACCTACATTCCTCTGCGTTGACTTGCTCAGATCCACAATCCGCCGCGACCTGCAGCACCGCGTCCTGCCCCGATCACTCCGACTTATAAAGTGTGACTTTTCACACGAGGCCTGAGCAGTGGGCCACCCCTCCTTGCCAAAAGACATGAGAGATTCCTCCACACATCCAGTCCACACACATTCGTCAGGCCTCCCACCTAGTCCTGCAGTGTCCCTTCATCCTCCATTATATTTTCAATTAGAGTGGATTTTCAGGATTTAACATCATTTTCCCTGGCACAACCCACTGTTTACACTGCCAATGTCGCTATGAGCGCCACTGTGAATTTTTCAAGCCTAGGAAACTTGGACCATTAGTGGCAGGAGAGTGTATTGTCACATATACAGTAATGGAGCCTCTTTACTAATGTTTATGAAACAACGTGGTATGTTAGTGTTAGCTGGTGAAATGCTTTTCTGTTTTTTGAAATGAGAAGTGTGTGCTGTAGATCCCAGTAGGAGTGTCAAGCAGTGTATTATTTTGTGTGTTTATTTTATTTGCAGCCACATAAAAATACATACCTGCATATACAAACACTAAAATAGTGCATGTTTTGTTTGTAAAAATACAGTAGTGAGACACTAATGCAGACATGAACTGGTGCAGTGTAATGCAAATATGATTTACATGGTGTAGCAGACTACTTCATGTATACAGCTTATCAATGTCAGGTTTAGACTGAAAGGAATTTACTTTGACCAGAGAGTGTGGCGAATGGCTACCCATGTACCATAATATGCATGGAAAAGAAATATGTAACAAGCTGTTTATCTGACTCTGTCCTCAGTCTCCTGCACATCTGGCCCTTAAATTACAGCTGCTGAAAACGAGGAGAAATTTACAGTGATCTTGACAGGGTTTGAGACTGGGCACAGAGCCCAGTCCCCCTGCCTCACACAGCCTTGGAGCCCTGAACACACATGGGGGCCATTATTTGTAAAGTAGCTGCGGTGGCACCAGGGAATGATGTGAAAGGAGTATATGTGTGTGTGTGTGTGTGTGAGTGTGTGCACAAGTGTGCACTGGAACATGCAGCCTGAGTATGTTTACTCTCGGTTATCACATTCACACATCTCCAGTAAGTGGCAGGGAGAGAGTGTGCCGTGTCGTGGAGGAGATATGGGGAGATTATTGTGCTGTTTAAATCCCAAACTCTCCCACCCACTCCTCTCTCCGCTTGGAAATGGATTAACTTTTCAAGTTTTGTAAAGCACTTGAGTGAAATGTTCACAAACACATTTATCTCACTTGTCATTTGGCAGTGAAACCCTGTCACATGTGTTTATTATAACCGTAGATAAAGCACAACTTAGCAAGCCTGCCTGAATAGCGAAGAGATCTGAGGGCTAATAAGTGATACTAGAGTGCATTTAAAAATAGAGCATTCAATACCATACTGAGCTGAGAATGTACAGTAAAGACATGTAAGCAAAGCCCAACTTAACAGACATGAAATGCAAAAAAACCAAATAGACCAGAGCCAAAAGAAGTTGTGATACAGCAACGAGGGAAAGGGGATAATATCTCTGGCGTGCAGCCCCACAGTAAAGCCACTGGTTGGTCATGGCTCTGGGCTGTAGACGGACCGTCTCCTCACAGTGCTGGGCGAATTAGGCTGTGGTTCCACAGCGAACCTCAGCCAGCCTCAGCAATGTGCTAAACCCAGACGTGACTTATGGCTACCCACCAGAGATTTGGCCTCTGGACCTGTGACTTACACCGCAGAACGGAAAGGCAAAAGAAGTTTCATCACAAGCACCACAAAAAGAAAGTGGGACTACACATGACATATGTACTGCCACGGCGAGCTTCATCTAATTGTGCTAACCTCTCTATTCTCCAGGCGGAGCGTGGACGAGCCTTGCCAAAAGGCACAGCTCTGTCCAGTTGCTGCCAGGCCGTGTTCACATTCGTGGTCAGCGCAAAGCCACAGGGCAGCGATGTTCTCCTGAGGTCTCATGACCACAGCTCCGAGGGATACTCCCAAGTAGGACAGCTATGAGCACCAGTGGTTGGAACTGGTTTGAGAACATGATCCTCTTTTAATATAATGCTTGCCATTCCAAATTTCCCCAAATAAAGAATTCGATTTCACCAAATCCTTGAAAGGGAAATAACGCGTATTTCTAGGAAGAGTGAAGAATGGATTACACCGGGCCATCTCATCATCCACGTTAATGTGCCACAACTGGAGAAAGCTCTGTGCCTGTGCCTGACATACATCACTAAAAGTATAATGGAAACACCAGAAAAAAACTTTTGTTTTTTTACAGCCACAAGGCCATAATTAAGTCATTAAATAACAAGTAAAACCACAATATCAGTGCTGTCTTTAGCCTGCCCTGCACGCACTCACACAGTGATGTTAATGCTCTCTCCTTGTTAAAACATGTTCTGATAGTTTAACACACAACTCTGACTGTAAGTTGATACAGGACTCTTACAGGACTCTCTGCTATTTTCTCAGCGCCACTCCTATCACAGAGGGTAATGCTTGGTTAATCAGACTCTGTTTGTGCATCGTGCTTTCCTGCTTGCCATAGAATCTGGTTTTCATGCTCCAGCTATTAGACGCCATGCCCTGTTATCATGCTCCAGTTTGCCCCAAGACATAAATTGATGTATTGGTCAAGTCCTACCTGGAAAAGGTACTCAATGTGAACCTGTGGTGTTGTCATATTAAAACAACTGTATCAGTCCGAATGAACTGCCTTTGCACTATCCTTAGCTTTGGCTCATTTGAATAAAAACACTTATGATTTTCAGTACATCTCCGGGGGAAACAAACACATTTGTTAGACCTGGTGCTTGACATCAGAATTATTCACCATCTCTGATGAGATTTACAGTTTAATTTGCAGCATACAGTCATTTATTGATCTGGAAAAGCTTATTAGCAATCCCTTCCACATACTCTCTCAACAACATGTATCAGTCATCCCTTACATAAGCAGCAGGTTCCTTTGAGAAATCTATGGCTTTGTCAGATACACTGTGGGGAGTTAAAGAATGCCCTGCCACAACACACAGCTGTCTAGTCTATACAATACACATATTGATACTTACAGCTTCAGGGTATGCTCACGCTAGTCTGCGTTAGAGAAAGCCCATCCTTTATCTCATTTTGCGGAGTTAATTTGAAAAAGCGAGACACGCTTGCAATAACAACCAGCAGCTGTAGCAGCCGCTGTAATCAGTATTGTAAGTTCAACATTCAGGCAATTTGCAAAAAATCCCACAACAGAGTCAGCACGCTTTGCAGTAGTCAGCGTAGAACCACAAACAAACTCTCTCCTTGTACTTCTCTCATTTTCGTTCTGTTTATTGTTGATTAATAAAACTGCAACTTGAGCATACACCATGAAGCCCCACAGCTTCTTCTTCAGTATAATTACTTGACTCTTAAAAAAAAAAAAAAAAGTGGTCAGAGTCACTCACAGCGTGGCACAATCCATGAAAAACTTTGCTATTTCTGTTCTGGCTAAAATATGTCACACTTCTTTATAAAGTTGTCATTCATGGGTGCAAGGCAGACAATAAAAAACAAAGTCCTGAACAATGATGCACCAAGCATTCGGACAATGACTTGTGATTTTAGGAAATTAAGACTTTTATACTAATGTAGCAAAGGATTTCAAAGCTGCTGAGTCACATGCATTTCCAGGAAAGGACAGTATACTGTTATTTAGTTTATGGATGTCTGGCATGTGATACAGCTGAAGAGTCAGTGTGGGTGAGGTGGATAAAAACAGAACGCTTATGACAGAAATTTCTTTTTTAACTTGGAGAAATGAATAATAAGAACATTTTATAATGTATGTATTTCATTTTTAGAATTATTATCTATAGAAGGTTAAAATGGTCAAAGCTGAGATAAAAGCACATGAAAAAAAAAAGGTTCAGCAGACCGATGAGAAAAGAAGAAAAGAAATGGGCATGTTATTTCACTACACAAGTGAGAAACCAAAGACTTTGAATGAACGCAGCACAAGCAAAGACATGCCCTCAATGGAGGCCAAGCCTGATAAGCTCACCTCAAATGTGTGCACCGCAATCTGCCTAGCACCCGTGGAAGGAGCTGCTCTGAGGCTGATTAAGGTCTGATTTTGATAAATCATACTTCTGGGGTTCCACCTCTGTCTGGGCTGATTCAGCATCCAGAGCTTAACCCAATATACCTGGAAGACATGTAATGTCATCAGCTTCAAGCCGTCACAGACTCGCCTTTGCTTCCTGTTTGGATTTCAAAACACCCACAAAGCATTTATACAGCTTCGCTCTAACACTTTTATTGGCCATCATCAGTCTTGTTTAAAGCAACCATGCATTAGAGATGGGGTTGCTGGGGGGAAATTGCTCTAGTTGGATAATGTGGCCTGCACGAGGAAGGCTGATGGTGGTGGGTGGGCTCGGGGAAAGAGACTCAGTAATTAAACTGTACAGGTGATTCATTCAAAGAGAAGGCAGTGCATGAGAATTTGACAACATCGCAGTGAAGATGAAGCTTAATTGCAAACGCAGGCTGTAGCTGAAATGGATTGTTCTTACTGGGGTGTCCGTCTTTGCAGAGGCCTTGCTGTGAGGATGAGTTTATCTATGAGAGCCTTTACTGCCTTTACTTTATGTGCGTGTGCACGTGTAAATACAAAATATGTCAATATCATTTACCTCGTGCTCTTAGTACCAACGGCACAGAGAGGAAATGAAAGCCGATGCACGGCACAAATCTGTCTCTTTTCTTGACCTCAAGACGGGTCACACAATTTAACATAAAAATAATTTATCTGATATTAATTGGAATTATTTATTGACCAATTTGATGTATGAGATCATAAAATACACTGACAGGATGAACACCTCCTTATTTTAAGTCACATACAGCACATCCCCACTATAGTTTATAACAGATCTGTAACTAAGTGCACAGCTGATCATGGAGAACATTAACACAGAGGCAAAAATTTCACTTGTAAATGAACAATTACATCAATGAGCATGCTCTTTAGTGTGTGTTCTTCCCTTCTTAAAGGTTTCCTTGTGATTTATCTTACCTTAAGTGTTTATAAAGAGACAAGTACTGAATAATCTCATCTGTTTCTGAGTTGTGCATCTTGCCAGCTCTTTCACAGTGTGTTGACACTGCGAGGTAGGACAATCTTCAGAATTGTGCTCAATGGATTTCAGAGAAATGGCATTCATAGAAAGGAAAGTCATACGCCTGAGCCTGTGTGATTTGAGACGTACTGAACCTTGATCTTAAATGGCTTAATATCATTAACTTGACTGCTCATTCTGTTTACAACCTGAGCACCATCATCTTGTGACCAGTGGCTTGGAGATGCCATTGTAAACAGTTAATGGCTCAACATTTTTCGACTGTCTCCGTGCAGAGGTAACTTGTGTCTCAGTGTCTCTGTTATTTTGCTAGACAGGTATCCCTTGTTATATTCCAATGTCTGAATATTCTTCCCATGTATAATTGGATGCATGTAAGATATTTTTTATCTTTATTTCTGCTTGTACTGGTACTGATAAACAGATGGGAAAAAGAAGAAAAAAAAGTTCTTTTCTGTCAATTCTGGTATGCTTACAATGTCGGCTGCCAAGGGCAATATAAAAAAGCATATTTAGACCAGTTCTCTGCCAAAGCTGTAAAATAGGAGAAAAGTGAGAATGGGGAGAATAACAACTCTAAAATGCAGAGGGTAACTCAAACACAAAGTCCCATATGAAGTAACGGATTTACTGAGTTTAATCCCTTATCAAACAGAATATACAATGAAGCTAGGCCCTAATCTAGGGGAATTCACAGTCCATTTCCAATGTTTGGACAGAGTGGATCCACAGGGTGTCCTGGCCTATCACTGCTATAACCTTGAGTAGGAATCCAGCTATTCCATGCACAATAATTGCTCTTATTACCAAGAAATAAATCTGGTCCGTACTTATTTCATGCTCAGGTGAAGACTTCTCTCACATGAACACGTTGAATAAGTTTGTTCTTTAGTCTGACAGTGACTGAGCACAAAATATTCAGTTCTTTGAACAGCAGGCTGGAGAAGAATATTGGATTTCAAACTTCCGTGCCATGTAAGCTTTTTTCCAGATCTCCAAGTCCACACAGCCATAACCAAAACGTTTCGGAAAGTGATAAATTCCATCACCTTGGTTTACGCTTGTAGGGTTCCACCATGTTACCCACACGCTAGACATATATATTTTTAATTATTTCCTAAAAAGAGGATAAACAAACGCAATGTAAATTTAAGTAACCGAACCACGAGGCATCTGGAAGTTGTCGAATATATTCTGGACAAAGAGTGCTGCCAACACGTTTCAGAGAGAGCCCTCGCTTGCTTTTTATCTGTGAATAATTAATTCCAGAGGCTGAAGAAATTTAGCTATTCATGACCTTGATAGTGGGCACATTAAAGAGGGGAGCATTTGCTAAACGTGAAATTATATGCGACTAGAAAGGCGTAGCTACATCACCGGAGTCACCCTAGAGTAAACAAACGAGTTCAGCAAGCAGAGGAGGGATTACCATATCTCCACTTAACTTATTTTATCCTGTGAGAATCATCAATATTAAAGGGTAAGGAGAGGGAGAGAAACTGCTGAGGTGGGCTTTTAGCAGCAGGGTGAACCACTGTGTTTAAGGAGAGAGATAAATGAGAGATCTCCCTGGAATCTACAAAGAGAGTAAACATAGTCTTTTTATCTTTTCCTTTCACCATACAAGGTCTCATTTTTAAATGGTTTAACACATTTTGATATCACAACCACTCCCGTTCTCCTCTTGCTGTTAAACTGCTTTTGATAGTTAACTCATGTGTCAGTTTGCCGGGTTTTGTTTTGCTGTGCAGAAATGGACACATATGAAATATTGACTAGACAGTTTTTACATATCTGCAGCCATGCTAATGTTTTTATTAATTCACTCATGTCCGCATTCTGCAGCTCATTGCAGTTTTGACACTTAATGAGGGTAACTCTAACTGAGGACTGACCTGCGTTTGTGTGCCTTTGGGCTAAATGCCAGCAAATATGCTGTGTTTGCCTGTCATGCCAGTGTAGTGTACACCGTATGGAGGTAGGTACCGCCTCAGGGCTGTCAGAATCAGCATGGTGTCTTTGTCAGGTAACTGACCCTGCAGGGCAAATAGCAGACTGCTGATCTATGGACTTAACTTTTGTTTACCTCACCTGTCAGTCAAACAAACCTGTGACATAAGGTAGTCAAAAAAAAAAAAAAAAAGTCATACACAAGATACTTTTTACACACGTACGCACTCAGTGCCATCACATAGTGTCTCTTCTCTTTGAAGCGTAATCTTTGGGCCCTGTACACATCTGTACGCCCTCAGGCCCCTGGACACATGCCAGTTAGGGCGGACACAGCCCAGAAGGGGGCCTCCTGATACCTGCCAAAAACCCAGCCCAGCCTCCAGCTGATATTAGTTATCGATATTTTACTGGTTGCCATTAAAAGTTTAAGAGGCTGCGATTAGACACAAAAACAAAGGAAATCCTTCATGAGGTGAGGTCATGTGGGGCTGTAAAAGATGTCTTTAAAGGGCTTTATTTAATTATATAAAATCCGCCCTGGTGTGTGACGCTGTGGGGTCTTACAGCAATAAGGAAGGAGCTTCTGCGCTGTGGTGTTCTGCCAGCTCTCACGGCCTTAAGCCACAAAAATTACAAAATGGGTGAGCAACCCAGAGAACTTCAAGGGGAGCTTACTGTTTCACCCTGTACAGACAATTATCAGGTATCACATTCACAATGACTGGATTCTCATTTTTTATTTTGTAAAACTTTGTGAACTCACCATCAGGAAACCCACAGGTTATGACAGAGGTAAGGAGGAATGTGAGCAGAGTTTGTGAATTTTCCTCTTTTTTTTTGTTTTTTTAGATAAAACAGTTCAGTGTTCTTTCTTGCTCCATATTACTGTGCATTTGCAGCTGCAACATGAAGAAAATGTTTGTCTGTCTTTGTCATGTAAATTTGACAACTGAAGTAACTTCAGTTTGTTTTTTGTTTTGTACACACAAGCAAATGTTGAATCTGTCTATGAATGTATGTATATGTGTATGTCTGTGTGGGTGTGGGTGTGTGTGACAGCTCAGCCAGACTTCTAATTTTCCTCTTTCCATACATTAAGGAGGAGGAAAGCACTTAAATTAGGTTGCTTCTATGATGCTCCATCTCATTGCAAGCTTAAACTATAAACACAGGCTATATTTAGGCTATGTATGTCTTTCCCACAATTTGTATATACTGAATATCCTGAACATTTATGTCTACAGTATGTTTCATTTTGCAATTTGAGATTTTCTGAGAGTTTCTTTTTCACCAGATGCTTCTCTTCCTCTGGTCACTGTATTATTGTTGAAAGAAAATGAGTGAGTTTTCAAATAGATGCCTTTAAGCTGCACAATTTATACAAAAAGCATTTTCACACAAAACTCCTGCAACATTATTGGGTGTTCTACTGGATGTCTTCTTTTTTTGGGACCACATGAAAACCTAAGACCCTCTTCTGCATCTCACCGGGTGACATTCACTTATGTCTATTTGTGCCTGTGTGTGGTTGTCTCTATGTACATGTTTATGGATGCGTGTTGTATTGTTGTTCACGGTGCGTGGGCCGAGGTTGGCATGGACACCGTGGAGTAGGAGGTCTCTTCTGGCATCATTTCCATGTCCTCTGACCACTGTCATGATGGGGAAGCCACAATGATGAGGAATTTTAGCATTGTGGTTACAGTAACAAGAGTAGGCCACAAACAACGCCCCTCGGTCTCCATTCCTCCCCATCCAACTCTCCTTATTGTTTTTCCCATTATATGTTCTCTTACTCACTTAATATTCTTTCCTTCCCCTGTCTCCCTTGTCTTTCGGTGTCTCCTTCCTCTGAAACACCCACTGAAGCCCCTGAGGCTCTGGGTAGTCTGAACATTATCATCAGAGGCCATGTGAGGTTGAGGTGAAAGATGAGCTCTACACAAAACAACTATGACAAGGCTGTCTGTTATTGTAGCTTGGAAACAATGGCCTCATACAAGCCTCTGCAGTTGCACTGACATTACATTCAAAATAGCTGTAAGAAAGAGCTGTATGTTTCTTTATTTCTTCTTTTAAAAGCAGGTCAGCTCCCCCTAGATAACCTCAGCGTAGGTGCTAATTCTATCAGCATGAAGGAAAAATAGTTTAAAGTAGGTTAAAATCAAATTTGTGCTATTTGTGCATTCGTGTTTCTAGGGGCCAAAGTATCAACAAGTACCAGCTTATTTGTGTGAAACGTGCACACACACACATGCATATGAATACAGTACGTAGCATGCATTTGATAACCATCAACACTATTCCATTAAGTTACTTACCAGTACCTCGTGAATTAATCTGAAGTTGATTTACTGCCTCGGCTCGAGTAAGTACAGAGAGAAAATGTTGATATTGGAAAAGCACATTTCTTTCAATTTACTACAAAATGTGTGCCTTGGTGTCCTTTCTGCTGTGGAAGCCTTTTTCCTTGCCAGCCCACAATTTACATAAAAGCATTTATTTCATCATCACACTATAAATGAAGATGTACGTATTAGATCTTTCATTATTTTAGGGCTAGAATAGATGGAAAAGATTAAGTTGTATTGTAATTAAATGCTCTACTTATTCATTAAATGCACTTTTAACTGCTCAAAGGTAATATTGGTTAGCACTTTTTTGGCTTCGCCTCGTCTCATGCGAGTGGATCCCAGAGTGAGACACTGAGCTGGCTTTCACACAGCAACTTGCTCCATCCCTCTTCCTCCTGTTCCACATCCCCTGTAGCACTTCTTGTCTTTGCATCACCAGTATTTTTTTCCCTGTCCCCTTCCTCTCTCTACCCGTGTTCTTCCTCCTTTCACTCTTCTCAGACATCCCTCACCTCCACGCTTCCCTCCATTAATTGCATGGTTCTCTGTGTGCCGTTACCATCCCTGAGGGAGACTCTACCATGAATAGCCAGCCTTGAAAGGTTGGCTCTTTGGCCCGGCACCACGTCCCATTTGGCCCGGCTATGGTGGAAAAGCAGAGCGGCGACCACATAATGACCAGTGTCTGAGGGCCTGGCTAATTTTTCATGTTCAAACAGGCGGCTGACTCCTAGGCCCAGACTGGGGCTAATGTGAGGTTTGTCAGTGCCCTCCAGGGGTCATAAAATATGGCATCCTTAGTCTCTGATCTCTTTTACACAATCTACACCAAGAACTGCGTGACAGCCTTTAGTTGTGGCACTGACAGATTTACCAAATCACATAAAAATGTCAGAGACATTTTCCAAACAACTTCTTGCTACAAATAAAAGTATTACGAGCCTACCAGTATATTTTTGAGACAGCTACGATTGAATATTCAAGGAATTTCTTCCATATTCTCTTAGCTCTGTTCTGCTCCTCTACAACAGCTGTGAAGCAGCAGAGGCTCCTTCAGGTAGAAGGGAATCTACATGATTTCTCCTCCTGCTTTCTCCTCTTGCGGTCAGTTCACCCTTGTCCATGTAATCTGACACCCTGGCCTGTTCCCTTTAGTTCACCGATGGGCGTTTATTTACATTTTCCTCTGACCATAGCTCCCTGCAGAGCAGCTGCTCCTTGCTCTCCAGGCCGATTGCTTTGAGTTCTTCACTCTCCTTCCAGCCTGGTGACGCTACTGTTGGCTCGATTCTGTGTGGTTTTGCTCCAACAAGCTGCACGCAAATCATGCGTCCAACAGGCAGGAAGATCAGACACATCCTAAATGTATAAGCCTTCACGTTGCAGCGTGGCAAAGGAAGGGAAATACGGTTTTGGAAGGAAGAGCATCCTGATTGTTCTGTATATGCAGAGTTGGCTACATGAGGTGTGGGTGACTTCAGACTTTAAATAGGTTAGCGGGAAGAGTGCAGCTACCACAAATGTGTTGTGCTGTCTAGATACACTAATTATTTGTAGGTATAAAAAGAATAAGGCTCACAGATGAGCTGGAGTAAGAAAAATAGACCACCTCTATGGTGACCCACATAATCCATTATGTAGATGAAGGCAATATACACTGTGTGTGTTATGTGGGTTCTTGGGAAGTTCACAACTGTCTACATTCATTTCCTGTGTGTGTGTGTGTGTGTGTGACCGTTCCTTTACATCCTCATGCGTGCAGTGTATTGTAAAACTAACAAAAGGTATAACATAAATCCACAAAGAAAGATTGCTACTAATACTGTAAAGTATATACAGTACACCAAGTGTATCTATGAAAATATTATTTACTGCTTTCTTACTGATTATGAATGATCACCTTTGCACCATTTTGTGATGCTCTTGTGTGCAGTCTGCAGACTTAGTTTGCCACCCAAATATAAGGTGTTCAAGGAATCTACAAAAATGTTCATATAAAAAGAGAAGAATTCAGTTTTTTTTTACTCAAACTGATTTGCCAAAGGAAGTGAATTAAGATTGTATATTCATCTTTGTGTGCAGTTGTATTTTCCTCCATGCAGGTTTAAATGAGCTAACATGAAGACAGCTTCCTGAACACTGAGTTAACTGCTGGCAAGTCTGCTTTCTCATACTGATGCAGTATGTTCCCAACAGAACCTCTATCATGTCAGAGTTCCAGTCAGACAGCAGCTTTTTCTTTTATCTAACAGCAATCTGCCGCTATAATGTTCCTATTAGCCACATACTGAATTTCCTCATCATAGACATCACACAAACAATTGTGGGTGTGATAACACTTTACGTTGAAACACCAAAACCACATAGTGTTTCTGTGATGTTTTTTTTCTTTTCTTCACCATATCCATTCCACATACTTATCAACTTTTACAATGTCAGGAAGACTGTCTTACTCGAAATGCTTCTCTGTGGCTTTTGTGTGTGAGGAGTTCTCCGCTTCTCAGTGAACCTGGACTTTTTCTTGAGGTCTTCTAATGAAAGCCCGTTGTTACTGCTATACAGGATGTAGATCTTTGATATCTTCATGTACAACTGACAAGTAACCTCACCGAAAGTACCTTGTGGCCTTGTGGAATGCCTGTCATTGAGTGAATGAAAAGGCAGAATCTGTTTACAACAAAAATACGGTCTTCATTTTTTGTGTGGCTATGCATCAGATGATTTGAGTGCTGTCTCCTCAAGCTCAGGAGACAAAGTGAGAGAAAGGTCTATATTTATTTATTTATTTCACTGTTCTTTTGGGCAGTTATGGTTTTAGCAATGGATTGTATGCTCTGCAAATTAATGTCAGTCTTACAAGGGATCAAGTGCTACTGATATAGATGAATAAATGTGCCAATACAGTGAAAGGGGCAGAAATCATGTAGTGGAGCTTGAAAAATTTGCATCACTTATTCACATCCGCTGGATGGAAAGAGAACAGTCTAAGCCATAGGGCAGTGCTCAAGGACGCTTGAGCAGGGCAGACTCTTTCTGACACAGTGCACTTCAGGTAAAAACTGGCCTCTGTACTCACAAGGCCACCCTGCTGTTGTAAGTTTGCACGCTGTTCTGCACAGGGAGGATCTATAACACCCTCCATCAATAAAACCAGGCAATTAGATGTTGCTTTGTTAATGATACTACAAATATTGAGTTTTATACAGAAGCATAACCATGTGTGGTTTCAGAAATGTTGGAAATTCAGATGGATATGATATATGTAGCTGCATGAGGAGCGCATGGGTTTCTCATTGGCCTTTGCTGGGGCAGAATAGCCCAGTGATGGAGTTGTGTTACACCAGTGGCTGAAATGTAATGCAAACGTGACGCAAAAGAGGGCAACCTAAAGAGGAGGTTGGAAAAAGAAAGGATAGCTACTTCACTTCACGGTTTGTGGCTACATAGAAGCTGCCAAAGCTGAGACAAACCCAGTAATTCACCCAAATTTGAGTCTGTTAATTCATGGTATCTATAACGGATAGCTGTAACATACATAAACAAACTAAAAGAAACTCACACATGCATGTGCACAGGAGTATATGATGAGATTTGGGGATTTGGAAGCAGTGTCATATTCCCTTATACAATCTTTACAGAGTGGAATCAAGTTCTTGCAGGATTGAAATGTGTGTGGTTACTTGTAGAGTGGACATTTACCTGATTGTACATAATTGTACACAATTATACAATCTCTTGATCATATTAGATATTCCATGATATTTTATGAGGGAAACAAAAACATGAAACAAAAATAGGCTTTAACGTCCTTACCCTTCAACTTATAGACAGGAGTCAATTAAGGCATATTTTGATCAACATTAAAAACCTTAAGCTAACTGTAACTAATAACCGCTACCACTATTTCCATGTCAACTGAAAATCACATAAGGTTGCAAAACAAAATAACCACTCCTCCCAAAATCAACACAACATCTAGATGTCTGGAAAAGCAAATATAGCAAAAACATTTTGCATTAAAGATCTTTCATAATCCTTCCATTGCAGGACTAAAACAGAGCGCCTCATTTTCTTATGTATCTACATCCTTAAGTCACACTGAATTTCATATGATGGCATCCCATTGGTCAGTCACCATTATTTGGTGTCTCAAATAACAAAAGAGTAATTCAGACACCTCTAACCTTTAAGGACACACAATTTGCGTATGTCTGCATGTGCATGTATTTTTTGAGAATGGGAGGAGGAAGAGGAGGAGGAGCTGTCAATGGCTTGTCTCATCTGCAGGCGGAGCCTCTATCCGTCAGGGCTTAAGTAGTTTTCCAACAGTACATTGACCTTGAGTGCCTGGTATCGATTTCCTGTGGTGTCGCACTGAGAGGGGTCGTTACCACATGGCCCCTGCCGTGGGGTGTGATCAGGAACAGATTCCTGAAATCCCGATGCGATGGTGATGGATCGCCGGCCTCTGAAGACCATCAATCCTCACCTACCGTAACCACGGTGACACCTGCACTGAATTTATCATCATACAAGCCACAGACGTGCCAAAGACCGGGACGCAGTCTTACAGCATGAAACAAACTTTCACACTGGTGCAAAGAAACACACACTAATTCATGTGCACTACATGTGACCTTAGCAAAGACCCGTGCCAGTGTGTTACCTCCCTCAAATCATCCCTGACAGTCCTGTTGCTATCTACGGGAGACTTGCGATTAGAGCGAGGATAAAATTTAGATTGCTGATGTGACAAGATGATGTATGACTAGATAGGAGTGTATCCAGATATAGTTGTTCAGCTACATAAAAAAAATACAATAATACCTTACATACGGATGTCCTCCCTCTGACCCTGTGACATTGTGAGGAGTGGAAACTTTGAGATTTTGGAGGGAAAAACATGACCTTACATGACCTGATCTTAACTGCATTGGATTTTTAAAATCAATTATTAAAAAGCTTTTCCTGTTATTCATAGTGCCATCACACGTAACATAAGTATTTTCTCTAGTTAAACACAAACTCAAGCTGTTTAATAATTTAAAAAAAAAAAACAACAACAACAAAAAAACACTTGTCCTAACTGCTATGCCACCTTTCCCTCTCCGTCTCCATTGTTCCGCCTTTCACATCTTCCTCTTTTGCATCATATTCGTATTGCATATTTCACATGTGCCCCATCTTTCTCTGGGCAACAAGCAAGGGCTATTGCGAGCACTGTCTCAGAGGGAGAAGTTGCTGGTGCCATCCAGACCACAGCGGAGAGCCGTGACTGCAGGCCCCATGTGGAGGACAGGGGGGTTACAAGCTTTACCCACCAGGAGAACTCTCCCTCAGCACAATGCTCCTTTTCACGAAGCTCCTCCATAGGCGTCACACAAACCCACCATGAGACTGAGCCAGAGGTTTAAGGGCACACACACATGCAGACAGAAGGCATGAGCACGGACAGACAGGCACGCGCACACACACAAAAACACACAGGCACACACGCACACACAGAGTACGTCAAACATCCATCTCCCTGTTTCATTAACTCTGACAGCGAAAGAGATTAATGCAATGCATCACTAATAGCAAAAAGCGGCACCTCGAGCCCAAAACTTCTCGATATGCAGATGCTTTACTCCCAACATTCTCTCACTAAGACTTGGATTAGGTTGCATCAAAGGATAAAGACTGTAATCAATTGATTTTTTTTTTTTCAATTTTCGTTCTTCTACCGAAAGCAAAACTTCAGATTCCTCTTACTTTCTCAATACAATTAAAGTTGCTAAATATATTTTCTTAATTATGTTACTTACTGATGTCGACAGTCTACTTTGTGTACTTTTCTAAAACATGACAATATATCGTAACAGCAACGTACAATGTAATTATCAACATCACATAAGGCCAGTTCAAATGATGATGATGATAAACTCTTGATTAAAAATGGCATCACAGCATGTGATTATTGTACAAAACAAATGTCTTTTCAAATGCTAATTTGAGACATTTTTTTCCACCATTCTTCTTTGAAATGTTCTCCTTTGATCCACTCAGTTTGACACCGGATTGGCCCCCGTCTCACCAGTTTGATTGAGAGCCGAAGGAGACAGGACTAATCTATCTACTCATTGAGGATGGCCCAGAACATGCTCCAGAGCACCATGCTTTGATAGGGAATGGCTTTGAGTGGTTCCTTAAACTATTGATTGGCTTGGCGATGACATTTGACAGCGGAGGGGGAAAAAAGACAAAAGACAGAGATAAAATCAAGGGATTACTACTTATAATACTTTAAAGGAAAGGTTTATGGGTGTGGACATCTAAGTTGGGGTTTCCTACTTGTTACCTCAAAGAGTCATTCCCATTTGAATATCAGAATTTTCTTTTATTTCCATATAAATATGTTTAATCATGAATTAGAAGCCTTTTTCTTTCTGGTGCAAAAATTAGGTACCAAATAAAAATGGTTCTAAGCACTGAAAAATACAAAGATATGAACCAATTTAAGGAAGCACGACACTAATGGTAAGGGATAGCACTTAAAAATAGACCTATGCTGGCATCGGCTTGCATATTTTCCCTCATATTTGTGGTTTTCGTGTGGTACAATAAATACATAAATAAAGGCATGGGCTTGGAGGAGTTGCAGTGCTTCTTCCTGTTTCCACTTGTGGTGTCCTTGTCCGTGGTTTGCTACTGGCTGCGTTGGCTGTTGTAGGAACAGCCTCCCTCTACCAGTTATTCACTCTGCGCACCACATAATTCAGCCTGGGAGGTACAGATCGACCCTTTCAGCAAACTGCTGCAGTGACAAGGCGTTACTCATTTCCTCCACTCTTCCACCACTTGTCTTTCTTTCCTTTATTTTTGATGGAGACGGGTTCGGGGTCATGGAGTTCTGAGTTGTACCATTTGATTAAACCGTGAACAAGTGGCAGTGTCGCATTTTCTTTCTAAAAAGGAGAGCGACAGCAGCAACACGGGCACATCTTCCCTACCCCATAATCCTTTGTTCGTACCTCTGTGCCCTTCCTACCCCTGCGCTCTCTTCCTCCGTCTTCCTCACTCTGCTCTCAACATTGACAACAGTGTAATTTGAACTGCTTTTCCCAGGGGCCTAATCGTTTACTTCCTGCTCGCCGAATATGCAACTATTGATTAGTTATCAGACCCTAATTGGGGTGCAATCTCTCTAAACCTCAGATGTTCAAATCTATGATGGAAATGGCAGAAAGTAAATAAGCTACTAATACTTGTAAATAGTTCTGGCACCCTGCCCTGCCACCCGTAACAACACTCACCACTTTTTGTTCCTCTGTCTTTTTAGAGGAGAAAGAGAGAATACAAATGTACAACAAAGCGATGATGAATGCATTAACATCCTCATTTAAAACCGAAAGAGCAGAGGGGAATATAAGCTGGGGTACACCATCTGTTTATTACATCTCCCACTTTCTCCGTGTGGATTGTGTGCATAAGGACTGACCTACATGTCTTCACACACCAGGGAGCCTGCAAAGCTTTCTACCCTTCTTTGCTTCCCTCGGCTCGGCCCGGCCTCCCTGGAATACCGTGGGCGGCTCCGGCCACAGCTCCCACTGTGCCGGAGCACGGTGCGGAGCGATGCTGGAATGGGAATGGACAGTTAATGGGCACTTAGGGAATGGTGAAAACATTTTCCTCTGGAGACACAGCGGTTTGGAGATTTCTCATTGGGACACAGCCAAGCCAGCGCCCTGTCGTGCCTCTTTTTCTCTACTATGTCTACGTCTATTTTTCAATTCACTCACCCACTCTGTCTTTCTTCATTTCATTTTGATTGCCCAGTGCCCGTCATGTCTCATGTTTGGCTTATTCCAACTCAGGTATTGCCTTGCCTTTATTTATTTATGGGAGAATACTGATCAACTTTTGGCATACCTGGAAGATGACTTGCATACCTGTCATGCATACCAACAATGGCCTGAATGCGACTACTATAACTGCCATGGTTCATCTATTGATGTTATCCAGCTTCCTTATAGCATACCTACCTGCACCCATACTAACCCCACAGTTTTTCCTTCATCCACTCCATGCCGCTCGTTTTGGCAGACACCAAAACTGCACGCGGCTGTCTGTGAGACTCTGAGTTCAGAGCGGAGCCTTCAGCTCCATGCCCAGCAGCAGTGTCTGGTGATGGGTACTGGCCGGGCCCCAAGCCCCACATCCAGTCCAGACATATGAGAATGCCGTTTGAGTCTGGTGTCACCTCAGGATAAGCTGGAGTCAGCCGCTCATTTTCCAAACCTTTCGCTCTGCCATCAGCTACACTGCTACATCACTGTCTTGTTTCCATCCAACCAACACCTCAAATAAGTTTGGACCCCGGCGTCTATTTACGGTAGATTTTACTGTGTTTATTTTATATATGAGAAAAAATGCCTTCCCACTTATTTTTATTGTTTTTTTTTCCTTTAGTCTGAGGTCATATAGGGAAAATACTCAAGACAGGCGTGAAGTTGATAAACTAATTTCTTCCTTTAAGAAAAGTGAAGCTTTTGATACAATATTATGAATTTAAAAATGTTATTCTTTTAAGCATTTTAGTTATTTCCAGCCTGTGTAAAATAATAGTTATAAAAATATACAAAAGTGTTATCACTGTGAGAGAGAAAAGATTTGTGTGATTTTAGAGCAAATGTTTTTTGCTGCTTCCAAGGAAAACATGTTAATGCCTCTTTTTACACTCTTTATGGTTGGTGCATATCAGTCCGACCCTATAACAGAATAAGTGCACAAAATTTGAGGCTCAGTGTTGTTTGTAATATTGCAAGTGCATTCCAGTAGTACCTGTGCAAGTAAACATTACAGGAACATACAAGTGTCGAGGCCAGCTAATGACGCCTGACTTCTCTGACCTTGTACACTGTGTGTTTTCTGCCACAGCACAGACTGTGCCACAGAGGATTGTTGAGGTGTAGGTGCTTATGCTCTGAGAGTGAAGGATATGTGCGCCTGTGGGAGGGAAGAAATCTGCAATGGGAGGCAGAAGTGTCCAAATGTGACCCCCTCAGCAGAACCATCCAACTCTAAAGGCTATCTAATTGACTGACTGGTGCTCTCCTGCCTCCCTCTATCCTCCCCCAGTCCCTGTGGATAGCCATCAGATGGATTGTGTGAACTTGCCCCTAATCAAGACCCATTCACCACTAATGAGAATGCTCTTAATGACCAAATAATGCGTGTGTGCGTGTGTGTCTGCGTTCGTAGGTCACTGTGTCAGTAAGACGGGGGACGCATAAAACTTGAGATGGACCAGAAGCTTGGAAAAATAAAGTTAACTAAAGTCATTTAACTAACTGGGAAAAAGTAGCTTTCGAAAAGCAAAAAATATTGCCAATAACTGAAATTAAGGCAACAACTGAATTGTATGAAGTAAAACTGAAAAACTGAGACTGGAGGAACTCCCTGTTGGTGATGCAAAAAACTATTCTATAAATATTCTACATGGTTTCAGAGTGAATACCAGAACGATTCATTGAAAATGGACTCCAATAGGATGCCCATGTTTCTCTGATATAAGAGACTGTTCGCACCGGAGAAACTCTCTTCCAGCAGCAACGGCAGAAGTAGCTTGTCATAGTTACACCGTCCTTTTAGGGTGCTGATCGGGGTGGGTGGTCAGGCTGTGAAACTTTGACACCCATACTGTGACTATGACCCTTTTATAACCTTAGCCATCACAGTGATCTTAATCATAAAGGCTACAGATCACAAAAAAAAGTTATTTTTAACATCTGAATTACTCTCAAAGAAACTTAAAAATGTTTTTTGCTATTCAGGTATTAGGACCTAAAAACTGCTTCATAAAAACATTAATGATAAAGTCAGGAGCACTTCACTGAGACACCATAGTGGTACAGACCCCAGGCATTATGTTTTTATCATTTCATTTTGTATAAGAAAACTGGTGAACTGGTGTTTGTGTGGTGGTTACTGGCATGAAGGGCTGGATATCCAAAACTTAAGTGTCAGGTGCACAACAGTAATGGATTTACAATCTATGTTGTCAAGAAAGGAAACAAAGAAAATAAGCAATAGCAAAATCTGTTGATATCAAATCAATCATGTAATCTTGATAGTTTTATCTGTTGCTGTTTAGCTGTTGAGTTGCCAGAATATCTTGAGAATAGCACAGTCCATCTGGTATGGGATCAGGTGCCGTCAAAAATGCAAAAGTTAAAGAAATGTATCTTGAATTATGTTTTCTAGCTGGTGCAAGCACAACTATAGTATATGGGTTTTACAGAAAGAGAAAAAGATGGAAAAAAATTGACCTTACAACATCTTAAAACACAAATGTTCCCAAAAGGTGAACTGAAATGTGTGTGAGGGAGAGTGGGGATGCTGGGGTACAGGATATCACTCTCTGATCTCAGTCTCCCTCTTTATCACGCCACAATCTTTGTCTCATCCCCATAGGATCTCTTTAGACCTGTTTAAAATTGGAAACATGGAAGTCGGTCTAGACCAGAACTTAAATAGACCACCAGGAATCTCCTTCTCCTACTCTTTAGTGTGCTTGGTGTCCCCATGAGAACACAGAACTAGACACCCATTAAAAAGGCCCCGGACGACCATTTGCCAGTCTCCGATACCCCTTTAAGAGCACAGGATAGTGCTTTAAATGGGCTCTTTCCTAGCTGATTGCATGTCATCTCTGGAGCAGATAAGACAGCAGGCAGCAGGGTCTTTGGTGAAGCAGCATGCTCCCTTCTACCACAAGAGAGACGACTGAGAGGAGTCATCCATCACTGCTTTTGTGAAGCCCTTTCGTGAGGGGATGAGCAGCTAATGACTGCTTTGCTAAAGCTGGGGATGGAGCACTGGGGTATATCTGGGCCGTCTCTTGAGGGGCGGACTGAGATTTGGGGACTTGACATGATTTTGATTGTGCGATTGGAACTATGGCTGAATGCAAAGTGTTTAGAAACAGAGGGGACACGAAGAAAAAAAGTTGACAATTTTAGTGTGGAATGACGAGCTTTTCAAGTTTTAGAGACTTACTTTCTTGTTCAGCAGCAGACTGTAGAGTCAGACAGAGAGCTGCTCCGGCTGGATTGTATTCTCTGCCTCCACACTGTGCGGGGCCGGGGGAGGGGGAAGGGAAACAGGAGATTTATGTCCTTCTGTGACACACGCTGCTCTAGGTCTCATGTTAATGGAAAATGAGATGTTTAAGAGTCTGGCAGAGAAATACAGCTCTCTTTAAATCCTCTGCTTGTCAGCCAGTGTAACAGCATTATAACTATAGTCCAGCATGATAATGCTGTTAATGGCAGTAATATGTCACATTTTCAGCAGACTTTCATGCTTCTTTTACTCTGCATCCCTCTGCAGTCTTCAGCTGTTTCAAGTACAGCTTGGCGCTGCATGAATGCTTATGCCACGCCAAAAGCTGCATTTACTGTACGTGAAAGAATCTGATACAGCCTGAAGACGCCCAAGAACTGAAAGAAAAAGTGCTTCTATGACTGTGAGCTGATTACTATTCAGGCAGCAAGTTCATTCACAATGACCGGCCAGTTTATCAACATGTCTTCCCACTCTCCGCCCGTACATTGAAAGGTCTGTCAGTGAAATGGGTTCACAATGCTTTACCTAAGGTCTGTGGGAAAATGACTCGGTCATAATCGTGTAATCTTTTCCAAACAACGAGGGACAATTCCATACTTTCCAGCCATCACAGTTAGTCTTTGTCCATCCAATCTGACATTCCCATAATGCCCACATGTTTCAGATGCCTCCTTCTTCCTTGTTTCTTCAATCCAGTGTCTGTTTACTTTCTAAAGGGCTCTCTCTGCCCTCTGTTCTCAGCCTTGCTGCCCACTGTTGTGAAGAAGAGATGAATACAGACTGTGGTACCTGCTGGACTTCATGTTGACACTGAGGCCTACAGTATAAGATATAGATAAATGAGGGAAGAACAGCGTTCAGGTCTCTCTAATCAAGCACCGGAGCTGAAGACCACCCTTGAGATTAGCCTCCTCACTAGTAACAGTATGGAAAACACAATATATAAAGAGGTTTATCTATAAGTTATGGCACTAATACAGCAAGAAAAGAAGACTAAATGAACTGCATTGTCTCAATGTTTATAATATTTTTACTGTTTGAAATTCTTTCAAAATAATTTACTCCGGTGCATCTTTGAATGAAATGCAAAGATTATGTATTAACTTTCAAAGAATGTTGAAAAAACTTTTTCTGTATCTTTATCAGAACCTAAAAGGACTTATATCTGTTTTTTAATGTTAAATACTCTTTGTTTAATATCATTTATGCCCCCAGTTCTCTTCCCAGTGCTCTGATTTAATGCAGTATTTTTCTGTAAGCCTTCATAATTTAGTCAGATTCTTCAAATCTTAACTTGTGTAGCTTACATGACTGATGTGTTAGCCATTAAACCACGAAAGACATGTTATCTCATCTGTAATGGCCTCAGTACCATCATCGAACTTGCAATATACTGCCTGGAGATGGTTATCAGTGCCGGACATCCCTGTTCAACACTTCAACCCCAGCTCACCCTCATCAACCAACCAATCCCTAAAACAACAATAGGGGAGATAAAAGCAGAGCTGTGTAAACCACAGAAGCCTCTCTTCCTCCTGAGCACAAAACCCATGGCCACTGCTTCCCGTGTCAGAGATTGTAGTGGGATTTTATCCAGGAAAGGATGAGTATTCTCTAAACTAATCCTAGTTCTGTGGTCTTGGTAGGACGAGCCTGACAATGTGGCAAAAGAGCACCATGGGACTGGGTCATGAAAAGAGCTGAAATGAACAGCAGCTGAAATGGCAACATGAATAACTATTCACTTAGACTGATAATTTTCATGTTTTGTACAATCTGTGTAATTTTGTGCACAATTATCAGAGCTTTTTTTTTTTGGTTATTTGATCCATGAAGTGGAACACAGTGGAATAATGTTCTTCAGATGGCACTAAGTAAGTGATTTGTAACATTATAGCCTACAGATTATGCTGTTTGTACACCACACAAGGCCACCCTATTAAATCTCATCAAACATAACAGCCCATATCATGTCTTCTCTGCCTCACGCTCCTCAGAGATACACGCTGCCTCGTCTAGCTGGTCTGGACCAGGTCCAAAATCCCCCAGCAAAACCTAAATTTGTGTAACAAGATCTGGACCTTGAGACACACGCCTGCCACAACAAATTGGCCTCATGTAGAGAGAGAGGGGAGGTAGGGGGATGGCTGTAAAGCTAGTGAAGATGTAAGCTAGCAGAGGGAGGTAATCTTAGAGCCTCCATGGCCTGGAGGGGCCCTGCCCCCTGATGCTCAGTATTTGGCCCCGGCCCAAATTGTGAGGACAAACATCATGTCTTCTTCAATTAGACACACTTCTCTCTGGGTAGGCAGAATATGGTGGCACACAGAGCAGGTTTTCTTTGAGACTGACAAGGTGTTTACTCAACTTTGACTATGAATTATTTCTTACCCGGTGAACCTTTTTTAGGAAATTTGTTGTTTAAAGTCTGGGGGGTTTGGAAGCGAGCGGGATTAACTGTTTAACTTTGTATCTGTGAGCTAACTGCACATAAGTTGATTGAACTGTTTTGTGTGCATGGTTGGATGAGTAGTGTTTATGACTGTTACTGTTCCATGGTTTGGACTCGACAAGGCAAAAAGAAAATTTTGAGCTCAATTTCAAATGGGGTACCTGTTCTGCCAAGTCATGAATTTTCAAACTGACTGTTTGAAAATCAAATATCCTCTCACAATTACCTTTTCTGTGCAATATTTCTGTCCTCCCTCTTTTTCTGTTTTCCTGTTTCTGCCTGGCAGCAAGTGTAGGTGTGAAATGAATGTGTCCCAGTGGTGTGTAGCACGGCTGGTTGCAAATTTAATGCATATCCTTGTAAATCAGAACTTTCTCTTGTCTAACGTCCAATTCACATCCACTGCCTCTGTATAATGTTTTCATTTCCCTGGCCATGTTTTTCTTGCAATGAAGGTGCAAGTGAAATCACTTGTCCATCTGCCAAAAGAATTACAGCTGCATAAAGAGCCATACAGCTTTGACTTTTTTATATGCTTTGGACTTCTTTTTTTTAATTTCAGACTTACTTGCTTAATAATTATGTAGTACTAATTAGCACCAGTTTCCTTTCCTTAAGAAATACTGAAGGGGGAAATAGGTTATTTCTATGGTGTGAAGAATTGGGGAAAAGTTGAGACCACAGAGACCAAAAAATGTACTATGGCTTCCCTCCAGTGCCAACCAAGCCAAAATAAAAAATCAATAAGTGATGTCCTTAGTCACCTCTCAGACACATACATCAATTCATAATTTAGCATCTTACTCTGAAACCTTTACCATTTGAAATGCATCTCTGGATGAGCAAACCAATCAAACATTTTAAGGGTGTCTTGAATATTTTATCATTCAACCATCCATGTGAACAATAACAGGACTTATTCTACAGATTAGATCATACAGTGTCTTGTAAACTAAATAGTTACTGTTTTAGCTCTGTTATATTTGAACATTTTACTCATTGTGCTTGCATTTGGAGGCTGTAAGGCAGAAATAGAAGACCTTGGAAGCATGATTTGTTTCAGACTTAGAGAGGTATCTGAAGGCCAGACAGACTGAGACACTAAGCTCAGCGTGAAAGTGGAAAGAGGAAGACGAGGGAAGGTAGAACATCGCCAAGGATGTTTAGCAGTGTGAAGAAGGGGTGAGTGTTTTCGAAGCTGGCTTTGAGTAACTCCTCATACTCTGATAGACCTGTGCTCTTGGAAGCAGGTTTAGGTAGGATAAGTGTGGAAATAAGTTAAGTGTGCAATTAAGTGTGAAATAAGTGTGCAAAGTGAGGAAGAGGAAAGAGTGAATCTCCAAGGCTGGGAGTGTAGGAAAGTACTTGATGGCAAACCAAAACGTGTGGAAAATATTTGTCATGGTATGTCTCTTCAGTGTTGAAGGAACGGTGTGAAGCATTTATATTTATACAGATGATATCAAGGCACATATTGGAAAATACCTGGAGAATATCTTAATCAGTGATGCCACTTGTGGATGATGCCTGCAGTGAACAATATGTGGTTGGTGGCTAAGAGGGATGATTAAACAGGGGATTAGCACCTTAAAGGGAAAATGCCAACATGGCTTGGGGTAACAGGAGCTGCTTTGCTCATCATGTTGTCACAAAAAAACTTTAATAATTGTAATAATGATACTAGACTATCAGAGCTTAATGTTAAAACCTCAACCAATCTTTAACTGGAGTGTGGAAAATGGTGGGCCACTCTATGTATGTGAATGGTAGTGAAAGCTGTTTTTTTTTTACAGTAAAAACACTTATGTACAACATAGTCAATGTACCATTCTACAAGTGTTATATATGCTAATTTTGTAGTATGATTATTAGTAAATTATACAGATGGCCAACATCTCCAGACTATCACATCCACTGTACATTTCAATGTGCAAAGTGTGCTCAGCCCTCATTGTCTTCTTGTATACTAGAATGGAGGCAGGTTCTTGTCACCAGCTGCAGAAAGAGAAAAAACCTTTAGCTCAGTGGAGGCAGTAGTTACTGTAAAATTAACCCTCCCCAACCCCACTGGAAATATCATCCTCCTGACCCTTTTCCCAATGGACAGTCATTGGATGCATCTCTCCCCTAGTGCCTTCAGAACACAAAGGGTTAAGACAGAGACTTCCTGTCTTGGCAGCAATCCCAGACCAGGACATGCCTCTGCACGTAGAGGTGCAGACTGCGAAACATCTGTGCAGCAGCACTGTGACACACGAACACACTAAAACACATACACACATTTTGCAATACTTTATGTGTGAAAACACCCACACGAATCAATCCTCTTTCTTGCTTGCCTTTTCTCATATTTCAAGATAACAGCCTGACACATCTATTTACATCAAATCTGATGCAAGAACGCTCAACCTTTCATACCTCAAACTGTCAAGTCATGTGAAACCAGAGACTCGAGAAGCTACTCCAAATGTCGTGAAATAGGAGAATAATGAGAATAAGATGCTGTAGCATTGTCTTTATTAGATGAGGGAATTGTTAGTTTCAATACTCTTCTTCAAATAAGTATCCCATGAATGCATGTCCAAAAGGAACATGTGTTTTAGAAAGCTCCTTATTCCCACTTGGCTTTTTTCTTTCAGGAACACTTATTTTTTCTTCAGCAGCTGTTGCTGCTGTTGCAGAAGAACTAGGATTTCTGATTTTCTTTCAGAATCCAAAGTTTGCGTTAGCACACAACCAGCAGTGTTGGGAAAGATTTTTTTGAAAGTGTATCTAAGCATATTCCTCCTCTTTTGGTTGAGGGTAGCTGCCTCCCTGCAGCTCCAGTCACTGCACCAAGCTACAATAACAGCCTCTCCACTATTTGGATAAGTAACTATGGTGTTATTACAAAATTTTAATCTCTTATGCTACTGAAAAAAGAAATCACATTACTGCTAAATGTTACTCAGTCTTTTGCTACAGTCCAGCAGTGAGCCCCCAGTACCATTAAATCCCTGAGTGTAATGTCATACCAGAGTTACGCACAATAGATCATAATATGCATTTCTGAGTTACTGTGAATTCATTGTTATAACCTGCAGGATTCAACAACAACATTGGTTAAAAAAAAAAAAGGTTAGTACTTGAGATGTGACAAGGGTGACAATTGAATGGTTAGTTATAGTAATCCACTAATTTAGGTGACAGATTGATTCATTCCCCCTCCTCTCCCTCTCTTTCTTTCTACTTCCCAAATGTGAACGATGTGTTGGATGGTGTATAACAGGGTGTACAACAGGGGCCTTTTGTTTATTTAAGACCTGCTATGCCAGACGTGCGGTATGCCACGCTAGGGGTGCGGTGCCCCGAAGCAGTCAAGTAAATGAAAATCACAACACTTGAAAGCAGCGGAGAGAAACAGCTGTTGTGCATACGCCTTGCCGGAGTGAAACTGAGAAAACTGAGAGGAGGTAGTTCCCTGACCTGCAACACATTAAATTTCAGAATACCAATATGATGGACTTGATTTAATTGCATTACTGTTTGCTGCCTGTGAAAACCCTCAGCCCATCTATGATACATCTACTGTATTTATCTATTTGCATCTCCAACTCGTAGCCTCTTCCCACTGAAGGCTGGCAGAGTCGAACTGTGCCCACAAGGGGTAAAGCTCAGGTGGAATTACTACCCTGACCATGCTACTCCATCTCCTGCTACAGGTGTGTTGTCTGATCTGTCTGAGGGAGTCAGTTCTCTCTTTGTTCTCTTCCCCCATTATTTTGCTGCTCTTCCAGGAAAGGTACGCCTTGCGTTGCCAGTAAAGCATCACATACAGATGTCACACCCCCATCCGTCGACCGAGCTCATGTCACTCGCTAAACTGAAGTTATGTGCTCTCTGGGCTACAAAAAAACCACTTCCGTGAAAGTCTTTAGGTCAGGTCAGCACAACCAAAGAAGATACAGCACACATGCAATACCACATGATTAAAGCAATAAGTTGGTCACAAACACAAAGGAAATACTATATGCTACACTGACAACTGGTTATTTTTGCTTTATTTTGTCTCTTTGCAGCCCTATGAGACTGCAGTGTAAGTCTCACAGCAGCAGCCCTGGAGCTGGTGCAGTGGCGTTCAATGTCTTGCTCATGGGCATGTCACAAGAGTAAATGCTGTACAAACATTTTATTTTTTCTTCCCACAAACAAATGTTTTTCACAGTTACACCAGCATAAGACATACTGCAGTATCTTCACACTCTGTATAGGTGAAAGACAACAATGGGGATCCCCAACATCACAGGATGTTATACACGAACATGCTGCATCACATCCTGCCTTCCTCTCACTGCTTCACCACATTACATTCAAGAAAATGCGCACACGCACAACAATCACATACATTTGAGCACAAAGGATGGGTTGAGTATAGTTTCCTGTGGTGTTTCAGTTTTGTTTTCTCTGCTACTGTACTTCACCTACTTTCTAGGCTTTTTTCTTTGCTGTCTGTTTACAGCTTAACCTCGTTAACCTCCTTCTGATCTTCTGGAATATAGAGTGAACGATGTAGACCATGACCGCTATTCAGCATTCACCTGAAAAAAAAAAAATCAAAAGACTGCTTAACAGAGCAGTTCCTTATTGGCCTTCGTTGTAATAAAAAGACGACAAAGCTTGTGAACAATTTCAGAATCCTTTAAAAAGGATACTTCAGAATTCAGTGAGTAATAGAAAAATGGAAACATTAATCCAGAGAAAGAGAGAGAGAGATCTGTGTCGCTCTGACTGTATCTGACTCAATGCCTGGTGTGCAATAATGACAGAAGTAAAGCGCACAGCAGTGATCAGTGGGATAAGCTCTCAGACCTTCCATACACCCCTCTTCACTCCAATTGACGAGTGTAATTTGATGGCACTCGTAACAGAGTTAGAAAGCAATTAGCGTCATGGCCTATCGGCACAAACAGTGCAGAGAGCCCACCTGTGGGTCACTTTTTAATTTGGTGAAGTGCTTAGTGCTTAGCGCAGGACTCTGCCTTTGATATACTCAGAAGATGGTAAATCCTGTTAGCGCTAACTCCACAAACTAGCCCACCGACCAATATCCATCTAATCCACTGGTTAGGAGCTCACCAAGCCACACAACAAATTATTAGGGTGTCATCTGGCCTAGGATTAAAATCCAGGCTCCTTCGCATAAAAAGAGAGGAGAAGAAGTGGAGAAGACATGGAGGGGAGGGAATGGGAGGGAAGAGGGATGAGGCAATGATGGGGGAGGGTGTTTAATTAAAGCGACTGATCCGTGCTGTTTGTTGAAGGACTAATTGTCTTTCCCCCTGAGGAGGCTGTTTCCTCAAGGAGCCTCTCCAAATTACACTCCAGACGGTAAATCCTTGTTGGTGGTGAGGACTACTGCACTAACTGGAAAGGAAAGAATAATTCAAGGAAATAAGTTTATTTCAAAACAATAACAACACACGAGGAGGATCTCTTTGTTCCTTTTGTTCTTTGTGGATGCGGTCGGTCCTGGTGTCTGTGTTTGTTCTAATTAGGCCAGCATTGTTGATCTTGTCAGACACCGTGCTGTCCCTCTTTTTTTCCTCAGGGAGTGTGTTTAACATGTAGTCCCAGGGCGGAGTACTTGACCCAGAATGACCTTTGACCTCTCATTAAACCAGCTGGGGTTTTCTTTCCTACCCCTGCTCCTCTGGCCCAAACTGACTCTGCTGCCTTCGACTGTAACCCCACCCTTGAGCCAAACGCCTCATGACACAGTATATACAGTACATGTCAGTCACTACTCAGCGTGTTTATGTACTCATGAGTTTGTGAGCTGCTTGCGTACACATACATGACATCGGGTTATTACAGTGTTTTGTGCGAGGATCAGCTGATGCGTCACGCTGCTGCCAGTGTTTCCAATTTGGGTTTGTTCAGCTTGACTGAGTCTAGTAAAGTAAAGTAAAGTAGTGAGTAAGTAAAAAAAGTGTGAAAAAAAGTAGATTTTCCGCTGGCCTCTCAAATCCGTCCAAATTTTGGGACCTGTAAAGACCTCCAGTCCTGACAATGAAAGCGGCACCAAGGCCTTCCCTTTGGCATCCATAACTCCTCTTTCAGCAAATTCTGATTGACGCAGGGTGATTTAGCTTCAGCCATGGGTAATTGAGCTCATCATCCACAGGCTGAGTAATGAAGAGGAATTATGGGTAATGAGAAGGGAAAGATTTCTTCATCTGAGGAAACTCAGACATGTCAACATGTCTACGGGAACAAAGAGGGTTTGCCGTGGGGTGGGCAGAGATTCACAGTCACACAATCAACTTTTACAAGTACAAATGAGGAAGACTGTCACTTTTCCTAACAAAAAATAAACAATGTGACCAAACTTACACCAACAAAGAATCAATGCATTGAAGTCTGACTGAACTTTGACTGTTTGCTTTGCTAATTCAGTTATCAGCATGCTGGACTGTTGCTGGACGTGGTTCGCGTCGTTAAAAAAAATCTCATTCTTATACAATCCACAAAAAGAAACACATATTCCTCTCTTGGATTGCAATTAATTTGGTGTTGACAGATGAACATAAAATGAACATAAGAAGATGAATAGAGGCGACTTCATGTGCAGAATCAGGATTACACCATCTAGCACATACAGTAAACCAAAGCTATGCGTTCAGTCCCAGCACAGCCTCCAATTGGCGTGCGGCAGTCTGTCACTAGGCAGTTTAAACCAGTCAGATTTCCAAAACTCCACCTACATAGACAAAGCCAAACCTCTGGCCCCCGCTTAACCAAACAAAAGAGGAGAGAAAGAAATGGGTCGAGGGATCCCACAGCGCTGGACAATGACACAGTGTGGATTGGACATGTGTGAATGTGACTGTGCTGAAAGAGAGAGCTAACAGAGAGAAGAAGCATGCCTGTGTTTGCTCTTTGTGCTGTTGATGTGGCTACAGCGTCATACAAGTCTGAGTCACAGTCACGTCCTCTGGCCTGGGTTACTCGAGTTCTGATTAACAATTCACAGTGGTAAAATGTTAGCTTGTCTTTACTGACGTGCAACTCTCCTTGACAGTGCCCGATTTTCAGTACTGTTAAAATTCATTGTGAGAAACTTCAAATGGAGTATTGCATAGGAAATTATTTAGAATACACTATCTAGTTAGTTATATTTTACTATATCCTTTTGTGCACCATTTTGCAAATACCTGCAAGTGCACTCCATTGAACAATTAATTAAAAAAAAAACTCATGTTATGTAAAATGCAGTGTTCTCTAATGGATCCACTCTCCTGCCATTCTGTAGCTTAAGTTTGTCTCTGAGTCTTTGTGTGGACATGTGAGTCTAGCTGGCATCCCTGCAATATTTCCAGCCTGGACTAATGCCTTTAACAGCCAGCTGCAGCCTGAATGGGCCGCAACAGGAAACACATAGCTGTCATCAAAACACACTCTACTGGCAAGGGGTCTTGGTGATAAAAAAAAAAAAAAAAGGGGGGAGCTTTAATTTATGCAGTGATTATGTTTTCATGATCCCAGGGAAGGCTGGCGATTCACTGTCATAGATAGATAGACCTGATTTAGACTTTTCATTTTACATACATATATTTTTTTTTTTTTTTGGGGGGGGGGGAGAAGGTTAAAAAATCCAGGAGCAACATATTCTGCATTGGAAGAAAGTGAGCAGTGCTGCGTCTTTACTTCAGCTCTGCATGGAGTGGGAGCCGCAGTCACAGATGGTGAACAAATGTTCTTTTGAAGGAGCGTTGCACAAGACTTGGTTCTTGCACGGCCCAGCAGCGAGCTAGCTTTGCTGCAGATGGTTTGAAAAGCAGCCACCAACAAACATGCTCGTGGCAAACATGACTTCTTCCATCATTTGTGACGCAGGGCAACTTGGAGGGTGGGATACACGTTTGTGCATTTTCCACTTTGTTTGTGGCCGAGCGCTTGCCAAATCATTTTACCCATTGATCGGTATTGATCAGAGCAGCTTCGGCATGGCCTTGTTAATAGTGGACAAATCAGTCTCTTTATTTCAACACCATCACTTTTAACTCAGCTGTGGGAGCTGTTGTTACATTCTCTGAGGGTTTTACATGTCATAGACAGTTTATGTTCATTCAGAAGAAATCTGTGCCCTGTGTAATTAGTGGCAATAAGAAATGGCTGCAAGCAGCATGGTGTCTGGTCAACATGCACTGCTCTCAGAGAGGAGGTATAAAAACATAAAGACTACAGTAGGACTAATGCTGTTTCCATTACATCTGGGATATTTCATCTCACACTGAATTACAAACCAGATTTTGCTCACAAAGTTGCGGCACAGGCCATTAACACATAATTACGTGGTGTGAATAATGGCTGTGTGTATGAAATACAAGCATTTGGACAGCATTGACTTTTTTAGTTTTATGTGTGTTAAAGCAACTGAGAAAATTAACGGAATATGTCTGGCATTAGTAGGGAAAGGCAGACAGTGTCCAAGCACATATGAGCTGGCAAATATGTTTTGCTTTGACAACACAGTTACAACGTTACGGCTGCTTTACATTACTTTACACACAACACCCCCCCGCCTTACCCCCAAACACAGTTTTTTATCAAACAGGTCCTCTGACAATTCTCTGATGACGAGACAGATGTACCTTCTGTCATCTACGTTGGTACTTACAAAACCAAAAGCAAATTAAATCAGTGATTCAAATGTGATGGAGCTGTAGGTGAATCATCAGAAAGTCAAAAATAGAAATTTTAAATGCACATCAATTGCAATCGAGTCAGCAAGCAACACTGCCAGGACCTGACCTGCTGCCATGGGCACTACATTAATGTGAGAACATGCAACGCCTGAGAATTCCTCTAATGAACGAGTTAAGATTAATAACAAGATTGGACCAGGAGCAGAGGGGGAGAGGGGACAGAGGAATGAAGAGGGTCCAAAGAGGGTTGCCCTTGTGCACGAACAGTGATGCCCATTGTTTTTGCGAGTAGGTGTTTTGGTCTGGATTGGTGGGCCCGGTGCTGTAATTGCTGTTTGGAATGTCAGCCTGGTTAGATGATGTGCTCTGACAACTGGGTGTCATTGTCCATGTGCACTCCAACGCCAGGACTCTGGAGTCACGAACCACAATTAAGATTATGAGCTTTTATTAGTCAATTTAGTCCAATTTAGTCCCTATGTCTCCATTTGACTAACTGGTCTGACTGGTCTGAATGTACCACAGCCATGTGATGTCTATGTTGAGAATTAAGCTAATTCTCATCGTACACATTCACAGTATACTTTTGTTTTCCCATTTATATATGTGTGGGGGTAGGGTCAGGGTATGGATGCACATGTGTGCTGATGAAAAGTTGAATATCTGCCACACGTCTAGTGAAGCAATACCTGATACACTTCATATGTGATGCGTCCTCTGAGATTTCTTACAACAGGCTTTAGATGAACATAGTGTAGGAGTATTGTTGGGGAGTTGTCTACTTTTAAACCTTTACTAAACATTACTCGGTGGACAGCCTCGGATTTGGTCATTCACAGACTGAACTGTTGTTGGCTTCACAGATATGCAAATGAGAATCATACCTTTGTACACAGACACATCACTAGCATTGATATTACAGTGTATGACACACTCTAAATGTACCTGCTTCCATCCTTTACTCTGAATGGAGTAAGATAGGATATTGTGGATCAATGGTTGGCAACAGTCCAAACTGACGGGATAATAGTACACATGCTTCAGACAAAAACAAGTGCTTAGGATTTTTTTTTCACCCATATGCATACTGATAAAAAACAACAGCCTTTTTCTAGCTAAAAGAGCTTTTTTACAAATATATAGTATATATCTGAAAAATAAGCCACTAATGTCATCAATGTCAACTTGTGTGGGAATATGTTGAACAAAAAATGACTGTACATTCGATTTGTAGGACCATTTGAACACATTACAAAACAGAATTTTGTCCAGGGGCTCTTCAGTATTGCAACTTGGTAGGCGATTTTCAGTGCTGTTTATTTGCATTAATGTGTGCCGAGTGTAGTAGAGCCCGGCTTATGCTTACTAATCCGTTCACAGAATCTTGAGGTTGCAAGTTGTGGTTATATTCATGATTCAAGTTGCCATTATATTTAAATAATGATGACAGGCTGCCTTGATTACTTTATTTGGGCAACTGTTTGTACAGCCGTGCTGCCGGGACGCAAAGGGTATCAAGATGTTCCGAAAAGCTCATCACCACATTGGCTCAGAATGATTATTGTGTGTGATGTTTTGCAATTAAATAAATTAGAACTTTATCAGATTAGTTGCTGAGAAGTACGGACGCAAAAGCACACACAGTGCAGTTGTGATATCTATCTCTTTCTGTTTCTTTCTCACTCACTCTCTCCCCCTATCTCCCTCTGTGTCTCTGTCTCTCTGTCTCGGTCAGACAAGCTTGGAGACTCATTGTTCTGCAGGAAATGCACTCACCATACAGGCTGCAGGCTTGTATACTCTAGATTTAACCTTATAATAGCGTCACCAGCATTTAACCAACCGGCTTCCGTTTGCTTTATGTTAAAGCTCCACTACAAATACAAAATAGTCTTTGACAAACAACGAGTCGCAAGGCTCTCTCAGAAAAGCTCAACACAAATGAGATGAGATGGAGAGTGGGAAAGCAACAGAACATCAGGAGCAAGGTTTTCTTTTTTAAATATTCTATCTGTATCTTTGTTTTGACAGCGCTTCAAGAAGCTAAAAGGTAGATGTGTTTGGCACCTTCCGCCTTGAGGCCTTTGGACTCCCAGACACCGAGAGGGCCACAGGGAGAGCAGCTGCTGCTTCTGCCACTCGTAAACACTGACACATTTACTTGCGTACACATGTGGAGGCCCTCACTGTCTCACTCTTCTTCTCGAATCCATGAGATTTTCCTGTAATGGATGGTGCAGGTGTGAGGATGTTGCGATGTGGGAATTTCCAAAGGCCATGAAATATGCAGGCTGTAATGGCAGGGCCAATGGCAGCCTCGGCTTAACAACGTGTCCAGAGGAAGAGGCTTTTACTGGCCAAGCGGCACACCTGCACTGTAAATATTGTACTGCACCTGACTCACCTGCTGTATGTGACTCCATCCCGCTCATTCATTTCTAAGCTAACACCTCTGTTTAAACCAAACAGCCACTTACATTTAAGAAATCCTTAACTTTACACTATCTTGTGAATTGCTATTCCACTAAAAGTATTTGGAGAAAATTGTTGAAATTCAACTTGAAAATGGAGGATCGGTCGACCGCTGAGCTTTGTTTTCTCGCAAATGTGAGGATAATTTAGCGGTGACGGATTTATTTATCCAGTAGATGCTTCTCTGATCTTTTTATCTGTCCTGTTGGCTGAGAATGGGCCTGACTATCAGCATCCCTGCACAGCCTCGTCAGTATCTCCCCAGTCTTCCTCATTTCATTAGGAGTCACTCAGCACTTCAGAGAAACATTCAATTACGCTCCAATGGTAATTAAATGTTCCTCAAATGAGTTCATTTAAATCATCTTCATTTGGGCTTCAGTCGGGTTTTTAATGCCGGGTGCTCAATGCGGGGCTCGAATGAACATTAAGCACCTCACCCACTGGGAATGTTTGAAGGGCCGTGCTCACAATCACAGCCAGATGACATTTTAACCAGCTTAGCGGCATAACAATTGGGAAGATATCATTATTAGGAACAGACACAGACTGCAGGATTCAAACACACAAGGGCCTTAATGTTGCTGGCAGTGATATTGGTAGCACAATGATGCGGCAAGTGATGCACATTTGCAGGTCAGAGATGGCTCCGATTAAGATAATTCTACGACCTTGCAATCTGAACTGGACGATTAGTCTCTTTGCCACGAGACCAAATGTGACATTACCTGTGATTACTTAGCTTGCTATGTTAGATTACGTCTGATTTGACACGGGTAATAGGAATGATCTGAGAGGGGACAAAACTCATCTGCTCACGTTTCGTTGGGACGGAGGTTTTCCTCATAAAGGTTTAGGCTGTGTGATGATAAAATACTTAAATGTCACTGCAAATCCTACAATTAGAAACGGCTGCAATTCAGGACCAGCAGTTTTAAAGTTGCAGGATATGGTGGGAAAGTTGGGTTTAATAGGTTTTCTTCAATCACATAATTCACCCTAAACGCTACTGGTTTTGTTTTATAGTGGCTAATGCACCACTCTAAAATCTGTAAACTCTTTTCTTGTGATGTTAACTTCTGAGTGCAATATAAGTAGAGTATATTCACGTAAAATAAACTTTTAATCACCCCTATTGTGTGCTAAAAGGTCCACCTCCTACCACAATGGCCCAACACGGTACAGTCCAACATAATAAATGTAATAATTATGTGTTGGTGAAATAACTGTAAATCATTTAATGACCCTACAAGGCGAGAGTTATTTTTAAAAGGGGATTCATCAATATTCTCCAGGGGTACATGAGGAAAGGTCAGAAAATCTCTCATTAGGCTATGAGCATGCGCACGTGTGTCCCCCTCCGTGCGGTTGTGTATCCATGCATCCATTTGGGAGTAGGTTTGTGTCATTGCGTCTGCTTTTGTGTTCCTATTTACTTGTCAGAGTTGGGTGTGATGTGTACTGCCACTGGACATACCTATGATGTCCGAACACAAGACGGGCATCAACAGCATCCCGAACATTCGTACACAAATATGCGTGAAGATTTCATCTCAGCGGTCATCTGTCTGACAGAATGAAAAAAAGGAAGTTATTACTTTTCTATTGTCGACATCTACTTTCTCTGTCGTTTAGAAGAAGAATAAGACTTGAGGCCCCTTTACGGATTGTGTTTGGTATGCCTTTTATCAAACTGTGGTTTAGGCAGGCAGCCATTGCTCCGGTATATCTTCACTAAGTAAATGGCCTGTATTGGCATATTTGACAAACACTGTGTTGAACACAATGAAGAGATGGACTCATTAAGTTCAGTGCAACGACCATGTAAGAGATGAGGAATGATTCAGAAAACAGCAAAGATAAGGTAATATCCAGGAGGAAAAAAAAAAACAGCTCAAACAAAATGTCAGGTCAGTGTGATTAACCGTTTACTTGGGGCATCGCCACAACAATCCCCCCACGCACAAACACAATTCTTATTTTTGCTTTCTGCACATTTTGGGAGAGTGATGGGAGTTTTACAAGACATTTCACCTCGAGAGGATAAAAAAAAAAGTCTTGTTCTCTAATATTTCTATTGGATCTCTGCTGTCATTAGCTTGCTAACTCTCTGTAATTGTGAAAATTATACTTTATTGTTAGTGTCAGTTCCAGGCTACAGTAGCTCAAGGGCACAGGAGCAGCTGGGGGGTGGAGGCTAGGGACTTTCCAGAGACATGTGTAGGAGGCGACAACTCCCTCATACATTGCTGCAATTCCTATTGGCCCAGAGGAAACTTAAAGGACACAGTATTATGAATGCATATACACACAATCTAATGCCAGTGCAGTATTCCTGATACAGACTTTTGCTGTTTACAGCATTGGTTGCTTTTTGGTTTTTGCTCCTGTCTGTATGCTCCATTCATCATGCAAATACAATGGCGCAACTTGTTAACATGTTGAGTACAGCTGTGCCATTGGACTGTAGGTATTTGTTTTAACATTAATCCATATCTTAAAACTCAAACAACAAGCACACGCGCATACACACGCAATCACTGGCAGACACACACACACACACGGTTAGAGATGAAAGTCTAAGTCGCACAAAAGCAGCAAGGACATCTAAAGGAGATAACTCTGGAAAGCTATCCAACAGTTAATATACCATTACATTGCTATACACATTAACCTCACACATGACAGTAAACCAATACATTATGTTCATGTGGATGTAATTATGGCTAATATGCAAGCCACCCTGCCAGCTCTCGTGCAATATTGACCAGTCTTCTTCGATTACTCCACATGTGGCGATCGGAGTAGCCTACATTTATGGGTTGCGCTGTATTAATTAGTAACCGTGTTATTTAACTTGACAAATATTCAGTCGGACGGGCAAGGGGAGTAAATACGAGAGATTAAACCTCAAAACTCCATGTCGCCCGTGGTCATGTGATGCTGAGATGGGTCTCGGAAACACACGCGACTCTGCCGTTCACAGCACTGTAACACATTCACTGGTTCTCCGCTGGTCCCTCGCCATCAAGCCACAGGACTGATGCAGGGCTCGGGGTCACACGCCGGAGTTCTCCAGTCACACGAAGCCCAGAAGCTGTAGGCCACCAAATACTTTCCGCCGGTGTCAGAGAGGCCATCCAAAATCCACCTCAGACTACAGATCTGCTCTCCCCCTGACCTTGTTTTGTCTGCTCTGTCCTCTGTCGCACCCTTCTCAGCCTCACCCTCCTTCTGACTAATGGATTAAGGTAATTATGACATGGCTGTGCCCACATTCTGTTGGTGGGGTGAAAATTGATATTCCAGCTTAGTTGTTCTCACTAAACTGTTGATGAAATTGCATTGCCCCAGAGCAACACCAGCTCTTTCGCGTTAGTGGAGATGTAAAGCACGGGTAGCGTTTCTGTCTTCTTCGTTTTCAAGCAAAAAGCAGCACTCAGACAGAGTGTTTCTGTCGCATTAAAAGCCATGCAGCTCCATTCTTTCACCCGCGTTGCCTGTGTGTTTGCAGGTGCTATCAGCTTTCAGGTATTCACCAATGCAGACATGGATACAGTAATAGGCTCAGGTTAGGAGCAGCTTACAAAAGTGTTGGAATGCGAAGAGGCTGATTAGATGGCCTTATCCAGCCCGTCTGGGACTGAGCAACTGCCACACACACACACACACACACACACACAGTCTAACAAACATACAGCAAACAACTCACTGACCTCTGCTCTTTCCACTCAGTCGTTTCTATCGCTCACCAGAATGGACTGTTGAGAGTGGTTCTGACCGATACCACCACAAATATCCTAATCTAAATGAAATGATTTTGCTGAGTTTGGGTTAAAAGGGTTCAATTTGTTTACATTTCAAAGAATTTTCTGAAAGGATTATCGCAGGCTATTGACAGAGGTCTTGATGTCTACTGACAAGCATCAGACGAGTAGTACAATGAAGGTTTTTTATGAAATTGTTTGGTACATCTGACACCTCATCTTGTGGAATAAAAGCCACATCACACTGCAATAAAATGAATATAATGCATTGTGTACTCTTTATAATGCTCAATGTCACATAATTTGTTGTGAGCCAGAACATGACACAGCGACTTTGAACGCAGTGAAAATGTAGAACCTTTTCAAAATGTTGTGATTTTGCAAACTTTGAGGCCACTTGATCATCATGAATGACGAGAATGCCTCAGTGCTCGTACAACCACGCTCTCCTGTTTCATGTGGTTTAAAAAATTTCTCCACTTTCACAAATGACCTAAACATATGAAAGACAGCACTGACCCTCTGAATGATTCTGTAATGTTGCACATCTCTGTACAACAACCGGCGTTGCTCCTGCGCCTCATCACTTCTTCATTCCTCCCTGGTTCGACGATGAGTCCTCTTCACGGCGGCCTTGTCCTCCCCCTGTAGATCCCTCTCAGCTCTGCATCATCAATAACTTCAAAAGGCAAAAAAGCAGCTAAATTAGGTCCGCCACTTTCTTCTGTCATGACTAATGAGCTCTCCCTTCGTTTGTGTATTAGTCTCGCTCTGCTGTGGCCGTACCCCAGGGAACGGGCCACTGCTGTGCCGTCCTATGAGCAGGTAAGCCCAAACAGATGACAAGGCAACAGAATGGAAATAGAAACAATAGGGTTCTATTTGAGTTGTGTTTGAGCCACATGCACCGCGTTGTATTAACTCGCGAGCAGATGCAACCATTTACCACTTTACTAGAACACTCAGTAACTGGCAATGACACGTGTGTGCTTGCTTAACTTTTGTGACTTTCACAAAACAGCCAGAGTTGAAGAAAAACATTAAAAATATTTAATTCTGTACCTCAGAATTATTTGACAAATTGTGAAGATGCTCATTTACAGCATCTGTCAGTATGTTTGTGCGCTTACCATAGCACTTATGACATCACGCAGCCGCACAAAACAGAGACAGACAGAAAAACAGGGTGTCTCCACTCAATTCAAAACAGAGAAAACTGAAAGACACGGTCCAAGCAACAGTTTTGGACAAGCATGGCGACGTGTTGAACTCCATATGGTTATGAAAATATCTGGCTGATTGGCAGGATCATCTTCCACACAGCTTTTGGCTGCAGGGACAAGACTGATTTGGCCTATCATTAAATAGTGTGCACCCAGGAATCTAAAAATACAAATCGTCGCAGCGATGAGATCATACGCTTGGAGGGAGAGAGAGAGAGACACTATGATTATAGGCTTTTGTCACAGGAAAGAAATGGTTATTTGTCAGCAGCATGTCACAAGAGGCCACAAAAGAAATCAACACTCTGACTGGCTGGCGGGACCGAGCCTTCGTGTGGCTTACATCACTATTTTCCCAAACAAATTGCATTATTATTGAATGAGTAAACTGCCATGTGTCATGAGCTGACTACATTTAGCCATTAATGCAGAAACAACAGGAAACTCAGACTTAAGGGTATGAATCCCATCCCAAAGCAATATCATCCAAAAAGCTAAATCGAGCTAAATAAATTAGCATTAGGTGGTTCTCTGTCAGGAACTTCATCATAAGTTACACTCACAAGCCAGTCTGCTTGAAACTACTGTAAATGTGTCAGTATCACTTCAAATAGACGAAATAAAAATATTCAAAAGGTATCACAATGGTCCACCTGTGTTCTAGCCCATTATGACGGCCCCACTCACTGTACAGGGGAAGGAATATCTAGACTGCCTCATGGTACTGTTGTGCGTGAGTCAATTAAAAGTAGGAGACCTCTGAACTGAGATAAAGAGCAATGTACGAGAGTGGTTTATATGACACCATATAGCAAAGCCTGGGCCAACGCTCAGATAAAGTGATTTTTATTGCTGTGGGACAAAATATCAGTTTGGAAGGAACACTGGGTTCGCTGGCATCCACTTCCACTGACTCCTTCCACACAGGCTGGACTTTCTTGCACAGCTCCTGAGTCTGAAATTCAGAAGACTCTTTGTGTTTCTTCTTTGTTGAAATGTAGAAAATAAAGATACACTCTTGCAGGCATGTATGTACTGTGCGTGTTTTTCCATGCCATTACAAATCTCTTTACTCTTTTGTAGACGCGTGTGTGTGGATGTATGTGTGTGTGTGTGGACTATTCTGGTGATTTGAAAGGGTAATCCCATGCGCGGTCATGTCCAAAAGGTGGCGGTGTTGAGTTTCATACTGGTGCGCGGAGGCATGACAAATCTCCTCAATCCACCTTTCATATTTTTGGTGAATTGTCTCTTAAATCGCCACTCAACATCGTCCATGAATTGTTGCCACTTGTGTTTTATATGGTTATTTGTGCAGCAGAATCACTGAAACCTGATTTATATTGTCATTATTGAACTGAAGCGATAATTTTTAGAAGCCAAACTAAATCTATCATGCTGGTTAAAACACCATAAAAAATGAAAGAAAGAAATAAAATTATTCACCTATAAAATATCAAATTCAGTAGCCGAATAGATAAATAATCACTACTCATTAAAAGGTTAACATACTTTGATTTTAGATCCATATTTAAAAATTATGTCAATCTAAATATATAGATTATCTAAATATCTATATCTATCTAAATATCTATTTAAATATATATATGTTATATATATATACACACACATTTTGTTTGTTTTCTATATTTTCTTTAAATCTGCATTACTCTCATGTTAATAAATTTACAGCATGCACGCCTCACTTCATTCCACTGAAATCTGAATGAATGAAACTAGAATAAATTGTTGCTCCATTCAAAATAAAAATAAAAATAAAAATAATTAATATAAAATAAAATATGAGATTAAAAAGACAACCAAGGAAGCCGAAGTCCCAGCTGACAGTCAGCTGATGGCCTTTGACAGTTGCGAAAAGTTTTGTTTCTGTAGGCTACTAATATGTTAATTAGCTCTCGGAGTGTGCGACCCTATTGGCTCTTCGTCCGAGTCAATTTCCCATATCCAGCCTGACGTCAGGGGGCTACAATGCTCTTAAGCTCATCTGCTATGTGATCTCTCTAAAAAATCGCCCCACCAGTCAGCGGCTTGTAACGTGCGAGGCTGCAGTCACTCCCTCACGCTCGGCTTCTCTCTGCCTCTCCGCCTGCGCAATGTATTCATGAGGAAACCGTAAAGTGTTAAATGTTTGAAATACAAAACCGCCGAATTTCACATGCTGAAAGAGGACTCCGCTACTCGTGCGCGCAGCACTGCTGTGTCTGTGCAATAGACTCTGCAAAGAAAAACTCCTCTCACACGCCTGCAAGTCCGCGGCTGCAAAAAGGGACGCTGAAACACTCATTTTTCATTTTCGAGGCAAACGCTTAAAAATTCAAACTGGCTCACGTTCTTCCAAACCAGCCCAGTTTGACAGCTGCGCTTCAGCCCGTGTGGAGGTCTGTCAGCAGCAAGAGGATGGCATCAGAGCTGGCAATGAGCAACTCCGACCTGCCCACCAGTCCCCTGGCCATGGAATATGTTAATGACTTCGATCTGATGAAGTTTGAAGTGAAAAAGGAGCCGGTGGAGCCCGATCGCAACATCAGCCAGTGCAGTCGCCTTATCGCCGGGGGATCCTTGTCTTCCACCCCGATGAGCACGCCGTGCAGCTCGGTGCCCCCTTCCCCAAGCTTCTCGGCACCCAGTCCGGGCTCGGGGAGCGAGCAGAAGACGCACATAGAGGATTTCTACTGGATGTCCGGTTATCAACAGCAGCTGAATCCAGAGGCGCTGGGCTTCAGCCCCGAAGACGCGGTCGAGGCGCTGATCAACAGCAGTCACCAGCTCCAGTCCTTCGATGGCTACGCCAGGGGCCAGCAGTTCGCGGGCGCAGCCGGAGCAGGAGGCACCATGGCCGGGGAGGAGATGGGCTCCGCCGCGGCGGTGGTGTCGGCAGTCATCGCTGCGGCGGCCGCTCAGACCGGAGGGCAGCACCACCACCACCATCACCACCACAGCAGCGGCCACCACCACCAGGCAGCCGGCGCACAGTCCAACGGCGCCTCCGGGACCATCCACCAACACATGCGCCTGGACGAGCGCTTCTCGGACGAGCAGCTGGTCACCATGTCGGTGCGGGAGCTCAACCGGCAGCTACGGGGGGTCAGCAAGGAAGAAGTGATCAGGTTGAAACAGAAGAGGAGGACCCTAAAGAACAGAGGCTACGCGCAGTCCTGCCGGTACAAGCGGGTCCAGCAGCGGCACGTCCTGGAGGGGGAGAAGACGCAACTCATACAGCAGGTCGATCACCTAAAGCAGGAGATCTCCAGGCTGGTCCGGGAGAGGGACGCGTACAAAGAAAAGTATGAGAAGCTCATCAGCAACGGCTTCAGAGAAAATGGATCCAGCAGCGACAACAACCCTTCATCCCCGGAGTTTTTCATGTGAGTCTCGACATTATCGTGAAAAAAAAGAATATCAGATGAGTTACTCACCTCCCGCTTAAAAAAAGTTTTCTTTATGAAACGTTTTTTCTTTCATTTGGCCCACATGCCTACTAGACCAAGAACTAATTTGTCAACTTTTTTGATTTTTTGTTTTTCATTTTATACATTTTTTTTGCTCAAGTCTGCGACTGTTTTTAGATTTGGAGAGCTTTTGTCATCCGTGTTTTTCATTTCGGAGAGGCACATTCAGAAAACTTTCATCTACTTTGTTTTTTTCCTATCATACTCAGTATATTAAGAATAGCCTGTTTGTCAAGATTTCTTTTTTTTATCCATCGTTGCTGATTAGATTTGCAGTGTTTGCGTAAATTCTTAATTTTATTTTTATTTTTCTGAAAGTTGATCCAACTTTATGCCGCAGTGTGCGAACTGTGCATGTCAGCACGCTCCTCTGAAGTTCATCAACTTGCCCCCCCTTTTTTTTTTCATCATTTTACTTCAGTGTACAGATCAAACTGCACCCATCGGCAATATGTTTTTGGTCTTTTCTTTTTTAACCTTTTTGTTTTTGTCTGCCAAACTTGGAGGATTGCGAGCCTGCCGTTTGACGCCACCTCATCTCATGCGTTTTTGCTTGTTATTGTGTTGAGGAAACAAAAGACTATATTCAGTACAAACTATTCATTGTTCTTTTATTTTCATTCTATTTTTTTTTTTCAAAAGAGATGTGTTATTGAACTGCCCTGCATGCTGGACATGTATGGTTTTGTTTTTTTTTCTCTCTCTCTCCCTCTCTTTTATTTCTGTGCTTGAAGATGTCCTTTTTGTCGGATGACTCCAGCATGGCATTCATACTTCATTTATGGCCTCCTCACTTTTTTGGGACAGCAACAAAAAAGTGACAGGACTTTCCACCCACCCACCAACACCAACCAGCCAACCGACCCCCCCACCCCTCCTTGTAATCTATACAAGTGCATTTCAGCTGTGTTGAAGTGCACCACCATCGGCTGTCATTAGGCTGCAGTGGGTGCGCTATGCATTCCTGATGGAAGGTGATCGGCGGGGATCCTGGTGCGAAGGGAGGAAAAAAAACACAGAAAAAGACTTAAGGAAACCACCAATCCCCCTCCTCTTCCCCTACCCCCCCGGAGGTTTAGTCTGTTGCTTAGCTTAAAGCCTATATTGTTATTTAAAGATATTTCACTCTGCATTTGAATCATCTCTGATCGCCTAATTTAAGTACAAAGTTTGTTTGTTTTTTATATACATATATATATATATATATATATATATATATATATATATATAATCTGAGTTTGCAAGAGATAACGTGCTACAGGTTGAAGCATACAGAGGATAATTAATGATGGAGACTGCTGCACAAAAAGTATTTTTTAACATTGGTTCAGAGGCGTTGGCTCGGTTCCAGTTCAGACAGCGAGCAGTATTGTGCAGTGCATAAACAGGCGCTTCTGCAGCATGTGCTTCCAGCAGGAGTGTGAGAGCTCTCCGCCACATATTTCATGATTGTAAAGTATTGTTGTTGGGCGGTGGGGGGGGGGGTTGATGAGTCTCTCAGAAGTCAAAGCAAAAAAAAAAAAAAAAAGAAAAAGGAAAAAAAAAGAAAAGAAAAAAGCCATGCTTTTTTTGGGGAAACGTGTGTCTTCAGCAGCGAACTGATGTGTTTTGGACTGAAATGCACTAAAAGAAAAAAAAGAAAACGCAACCCCCCCCTCCACCACAAACACACACACACACACACCAATTTGTGGCCTGTAATCATGTAGAAGTTAAAGGAAAAACTTACAATTCTCTCACATCTCCAGAGAAGTTTCGACTTTCTCTCACCACTTAATTGTAACATTTTGATACTTCATCAGCAGTTCAGGAGAAACTGTTGTTTTTGTCCTACCCGAACTCCATATCTGCAAAGCAATAACAATTATTATAATCGATAATGTCTGGACATTGTTAGATCGTCAGGGATTGACACCCTGCATGTACAAAATGAGGGAGAACCATTCGCCAATAAATCTTGAAAATATGTTAATTAATCTTTCATCTTATATATAGTATATATATATATTTTGCTGTGCAAAATTATTTCACTCACTAACCATATGTGATGTTCATATGTGCTCGTTTTTTTCATTTCATACAATTAAATGATATGCAATAAATGTATGTAATTGTCTTCAATAAGTTTCTCACTTTTCTTTTTGACTGAGATTTTTTGCTTTTTGTGATTGAAAGTAGAATCAAAACTTGATGGAGATCACTGCACCACATCTCAACACTGCCCCTGTTCGCTGCTGTCGCTCTCTCTTTTTTCTTTTTTCACTGTGATCCCCTCAAACACTCATTCCATAAGCGGCCACCCTGAACGAATCAGAAACATTATTTCTCTGCAAGTTATTTAGAAATTCACACGAACCGATGAGGCGAAAATTGGAAAGCAATTCGGGTTTAGATACTTTTTGTTTCCATTTTGACGCTTGAGTGCTGCATGTAAAAATGTGGAGGTACAAGTCCGGTGATGCAGATAAGTTGATGAAGCCACGGACAAAGATTAAGACAGGCAGTGGCCTACATTTGAATGTACTTTTGTCCTGACACGCTATCATCTGACACAGGCATCGCTTTTTTCCACCTTCCTCTTCCAAATCGCCAAATTAACTGTGAATGAAAAAGCCTTCTCACAATAGAGTGATCTTAACACTTAGACTGAGACTGAAACAGTATTTGTTGCCATTTTTGTTTCATCATTTCAACTCCATTTCCACCTTTAAAATCTAATTATTAGGTATGATGAAATATTATTTTTGGATATTCCATTCAAAATATTCTGGTCCCTCAATAACATCCCCATTTGTAATTATAGAAGGCCAATATGATTTATATATTATAATTACATCCTGTTCATTTTATTGTGACACATGACATGATTAGTGTGTGTGTGTGTGTGTGTCTGTCTTTCTGTTCCTGTCAGGTTGTGGGTGTATGTATGTGTGTCTAAACTTCAATAGGTGTGAATTTCTGTGTGTGTGCATGCATGTGTGTGTTTTTGTGAGTGTGTTTGAATATGTGTGTGTGTGTGTATTTGTGCTCATCTTGAATGACAGTATGTTAAGATGGCATCTCTAAGTGAATTTCTTGTGGCCACGGATGCTCTATATTTACACTCTCCATTTGCCCTTTTTCATTCTTCTTGCTTCCTGATCTGTGTATGCGTAGCGTGCCCGTTCTCTGTGTTTTTCGGACACCGTGTGCTCACTGTCATTAGCCTGTCATCGTTTGGCCTCCCCAGCTTCACCCTGCTTTATCCTGTTTGTCAGTGGGGCTGGGTGTTGGCCCGGAGCAGACGTGCTCTCAGAGAGAGGGGGTGCAGCGAGGAGGGCACAGTCACGTCAGGCATGTGAGGGGGCGTCGGAGAAGGTGCCAATGTAAGTCAGCCGCCGCGGTGGGCAGAAAACACTCAGCGCCGCTGTACGCAGTCCTGCGTTTCAGCCGGTGTTTGGACATCTCATTCTGGCCTCTTTCAACGGTAACTCTTGCACTGCACAGGCACACTGACTGGAAAGGCCATGCACTTTTCTGAAAGACAAGAGGGAAAGTTCTTTTGTAAGTTCTGCGACAAGGAATAGCCTTGTGGGCATCTTGTTTCACTGTTCCAGAACAATTTGTTTGTTGAAACAGGAAAGCCAATATGCCAAAATACACTGAAGAAACACAAAAGTTTCTGAGGACATGGTTCAGTCTGGATTTGTCAGCTTTTTGAAGCTTGGCCACATTTGGGGTGTGCATGGCTGTGAGTATACAAAGGGCACCTTTCATAAAAATTAATCACACTGTGAGTATGTTAACAAAACACAGAATGATCAACTGTTATTTGATACTACCAGCGGCAGTCTTTGCCGTTGTGCATTTCGTACTTGTTAAATGTACAAAAACAGCCATCTTCTGCACCATCTGCCAGTGATGATGTGCTACACAGCCGGTCAAAAAAAAAAAAAAAAAAAAAAAAAAAAAGAGAAAAAGGCAGTTTTAACCCAACACTTGTATCCCACTCTGTTTTGTGTGATTTCCTCTGAGGTGCTTGCTGCTGCTGTGGTGGCTGATTTGCCCAGAGTGAGGGGAGAGATTGAGACAATAGTCGGGCTTGGGCTGAATTAAATGATTTTGCTGATGATTAATAGTGGTGTGGGCCACTGGCTCCTGCGATGTAGAGATGATAAATCGTGAGTGCAGCTCCGTGCAGCTGTGCCAGTGTTGGGCCTTAGCATGCACACACCACGCAATTTACAGCCAAGCCGCTCTACTTCCTCAATTTATCTAATTAGATCTATTTGATCTAAGCAGCAGCAGCGCTGCTATATTTTGATATTTCATATTAACCACAACAATGTATTGAATGACTTCAGGGAGGATAATTGTTTGCTTTTATCTCCCCCTTTAAAGGACATGTTTCTGTACTTGCCATTTCAAAGAGGAAACATGTTTTTCTTTATTTAGGAGTTAGGCTCTGCTTCTCTAAAGGCCGTGTGTTTGTGTGGTGGGTTTTTTGATGTGTTTAGAGCGGCATGTAAAAAATGAAAATTTGGTTTCTGTCTGAAGGCTGCCCTGTTAAGACACTTTAGCTTGTTTATTTTGATTGTTTCCTTATTGGGACAGATCAGTTAGACCTCTAATGTCCATGCATTCGAACGGGAAACACACTCACCACACAGACTAGAAATGAAAACACACTCAGCGGCACCAGCACAAATGCACAGACAAACAGTAAGTGCCCCTGCATAGATTTGCCCCAGCCTTTTGTTTCACAGCACCACTTTCCCTGTTTTCCTCTCGGATTCTGGCATTTATATGACTCGAACGCTTCAGTCTCGGAGCTAAATGACATTTGCGTGAAGACAGATCTGATTTGCAAAAGATGTTTCCTGTTATATCGGTGGCACCAGTGCGCAATGGTTATGTAAGTGATAAATTTATCGATTTTCCAATGATGCACTCATATGGAACGTTGGCGCTATGCGGGCTGACAGCACAAGATGCAGCGTGATGTTCACTCAAGTAGCTGTACGCCAGTTGACAGACCCAAAAATAAGGTCTGAATTCTTACAGCCTTCAGATGGTGCCGCAGGAAAGGCCGGAGAGGATCTAATGTGTTGCTGCTCGTGTGTGATTCTGCATCTCTTAACTTGCACCGGCCTGTGTGCGAGGTCGATTAGTGTCCCCGTGTAGATAATACGCGTGCCTGTATGTGTAAATGTGCGAGTATGTGTCCGTGTGTGTGTGTGTGTGTGTGTGTGTATGCGTGTGTCTCTTTCGTCTTCTGGAGAAGAGGATGAGCAGAGGTCAAAAGTTACGACGCACAAGGCTGCTCTCAAAGTCATTAGAGTAATCCCTGCCCTGGGGAGCTGATGCTCATTTCCTCTGCCCAGAACCCACTGAATAAGATGTACATGCACATCCGACACGGTACAGTACGCAGTGAATTTAAGAGGACTCACTGCCATTTTTTTTTTAACCTTTTCCTGTATTTCACCACTGTATCAGAGTTACACTCTCACAGCATACTTCTTTGTTGTTGTAGAAATACATTTGAACATAATCTTATTAGTTTAGTGTAAAAACAACTTTTAGTACAAATGTTTCTTGCGTGTATAAAACTATATTAATAGGTCATATGTTGAAATGACTCATACAAGGTAGGTTTACAAACACAAAAGGGCATTATGTACTTACATACAGTACATCGGCACCACTGTTACTTAAAAATATGCCGAACAGAGCAGACGTAGCACTTTGCCAAAGTCTGGCATGTTTAGTTTTATGGTGCCAAACTTTTGTGTTTTTTCATCTCATGTAACTGAACACTAAGTCACTGCTAAGTGGAAATAAGGGGGATAAAAATAAGACAGCCTTGTACTGGTTGAACTAATCACAGTAGTAGAATGAGCGTTTCGTGGCTCCCATGATGATCACAGACAGACGCTAATTTCATTCTCACACCCACAGAATTCAAGGCTTGTATTGTGGGTGTTGCAAAGCAAACAAAATAACAAGTGGTGCTGAAGCAAAAATCATTGTTCCTGCTATTAAATATCCACTGAGCCAGACCGAGTGTGTAAACAGTTTTTTTCAGTGTCATTCTTGAGTTTAAACTTTAATTAAGGTCCAAAAAAATACAAAGAAATTCATTTATTCACCCTGTGGTGGTGCAATGAATCCAAAATAACAGAAACATTTTTAAAACGGGCTTGTGTGTTCTTTTATCCCTAAAAATGTTTTAACCATGTGAAAAAAGTTCACTTTAACCTCATTCTTTCTCTCTTTTTATCCTTTGAATGGCAGCTAAGGTCAAATCCTTTCCAAACACACATATATTGGTCATGTTCCTAAATATGTTGCAAGTCCATCACTCGGCCACCGTTGCCTCTCTTTAAAAAAACAACATACACACAGAAATCATCAAGCAATTAAATTTTAGTGTATGTATCTAGGATTAATTTTTCTCAGTGAAAAAACACAAACTTTAATTTACGGGTTTGGTTCTAAATAACAGTAAAGCAGATATGAGGATAAACGGCACATGCACAGAGTTAAGAGTAACAGCAGTCAGGTGTTTGAGCACAACCAGGTGGCAGCCACATCTGTGAATGGTCTGTCCAGATTCGTAGCAGATACAGAGGCTGGAAAAAAAAAATCCTCACTTTACAGCGTAGGAGAGAGGTACAGTGCAGACACAGTCACTGCTTTAGAATGAAACACACATCGGGGATCAATTAAGATGCTTATTTTATCAGAGCGCGCCTTGCTCTTTCTACACATTTCTTTCTTTCTTTGTGGCAGAAAGTCACAGCAAGCTTCAAATAGGCATTAAGCGGATACGTGTGGTGTCATTAGAGAGTTGTCCTTGAAAGACTGGCTGCAGGTTATGTTGGTAATGAGGTGGTCGGGACTTGCTGGGGTAATTTTATATGTCTGTAAATGAACCCAAACCAAGAGCCTGTGACTTAAATAAATGCAACACCATCTCTCAGCAGTCCCATTGCACAAAAGGTGACAGTTAAAAAACTGTAAGAGGGATTACAGTCTTTTTTCAAATTTCACAAAATAGATATATATATAAAACAGATATATGACCACAGTTTCTATCAATAAATGTTACATTTGACTGATATTTCAGGTTGATGTTTTTCCATAGTCGTAACCTTTAAAGCACAGCTAAATCCTCGCTGTAAGAGAAACACATCCAACGAGGATTCAGTCATTTACAGAGAGGAACAATGATCAATATTCAGCAAATCCTTTTTGTAGGGAGAATATTTTTTTCCTTATGTTTCTCTTATGAGAACCTGTGGTGTACTCAGTAATGATATGGTGAAGAATGACAGGAACGGCAAGAGAAATAAAACACATCTTACAGGTGATATGAACCAACATGGCCACTGTATTGGTTCTACTTAAATTTAGTATTTGTTAGTGCAGAGGCCTTTTTGTCCTTCTTGCCTTTTCAGCACCCTTAACATAGTTTTTTAAAATTTCAGAACCAAGCTATCTGTCACTCAAATGAAAGTTTCCACTTTGTGATTAAGATGCATACTCTCTTTTTCTGCTGAGGTACTAATATGATCATGCTGCATCACTGCTGTTTCCCTGCAGGTTCTATATACTCTGTAGTGATGTGGCATTTATTTGAAAACCCAATGATTTAAGATTTCCTTCACTGCAGTTTATGGCCAAAGTATTTCCACAACTGCCATTTTCCACTGCGCTTTAAAGGGACCCCGCTTGGCATCTTTGCACAGGGAGCTAAGAGCTAAGCTAATGTTTTCACTTGTGTGGCAACATTTACGGGAGAACACCAAGAACTCTGTTTGGATAAAGAGCGACATGCTTACTTGTGTGTATTCTGAGGCGTGTGCTTTTGAAAGTGTTCATCTTGAGGTTGTATAAAAGGCAGACGCTGACATCCTCTACTGTTTGTTTCTCTGTGCAGTAAATCCCAATCCTTTTAGAACAATTAATTATGTAATTTCATGAAATGAAGAGGAGCAAAGACCTCGGCATAAAACTATTTTGCCTTTCCTGTGCGGCGGCACACTGTATGCTTAGATATTTTAGTTTTGTCTCTTGTGGTTACAGTGTTTTGATGCATGGGCTCTGACTGTAGAATCTATTTGCATGCAAATTTTTTACATTTCCCTCCGCATCAAACGCTTACTATGATACACGTACTGTGTTTCGCCAGACAGACAAGGTGAGAGTGAATCTTGTTCGGAATGAATCTGCTTGTTTCTTTGTGATTGTTTATGCGTGCCTGTGTGTTCGTGTGTGTGTGTGTGTGTGTCTGACAGGGTGGCAGAGAATGACACGCAGCAGAAGAAACACAAGGTAGAGGAGGAGACTGTGTGTGTATCTGCCTTGATGTTCATTTATGCATTCTTATACATAATATGGTACAATCTTGTCTGTTCCTTTAGGTCATCGAGAAAATTCCTCCATCTGTGATTTCAAGCCCCACCCCTCCGTGCCCTTGGCTCTCTGAGGTAAAACACTTCTTACTTGATCTCTTCAAGCTTTCTTTCTTTTTTCCTTCATAACAGTGAGTGAGATTTGTAAAACAAAGTCCACAAAATACTTAAAAGTACTTAAAAATAATTACCACAGCTGTACATAAACATATCAAGCACAATTATGATTCATATTATACATTATTACTGGTCATATTGTTTCTATTTTCCCATTAATGTAATCGATATGAATTATTTATTAATATTAGACTCTCATATTAAATAGAGAGTGGATACAGCCACCACATAGAGCATTGTGTTTTATAGCATATCACAGGTGTCTGTAAGGCCTCCATAATGGATACACATAACGTACTATAGTTTGTCAGTTCCCATTCATATGCTAATGAGCACATGCCGTCTTTATGTTGACAATATCTCTCTCCATCACATCTCTCTCCATCTCCCCAATGCCACAACTTTGCCGAGCATTGTATGCATTTTCCCACCTTATTTAAATCCACAAAGAAGAAAATACACAAAAACAAACATGCAACACAGATATGATGTTTTCAGTCTTCCTCAATCAACAGCACAACCAGCACATTACAGCCAGTCATTCAACTGTAAATCACATGTACAGATTTGGTGCGAAAAAAGGCAGAGAGAGACAGCAGAGTGTCTCGGACAGCGGGAGTGAGGCGGAGTGAAGAATAAGCTTCTCGTCCTGAAATCAATTCACAGAGACAGAGAGGAACCTGTGCAAATGTACATTGCAAACCCAATTGTTCCTGTAATGGTTTCACTGATTGTTCCATAGCAAAGCCGCCTGATGTGCTTGGTCTTGACATATCAGGATGAGAGACGGTCTCTGCTTGTATTCATGACTTCCCGCCTTGGTGAAGTTGATTATATGTATGTGCGTGCGTGTGTGTGTACATGTATTTGTAGCCACTGTTATTTACTTGATTATGTCTAAGTGGGGCGTGGGATCAGTAGCTGGCCTCTCTCCAGCTCCACTTAACTTCAGGAGGGGAAGCAGGACAAAAGCCGTCAGGGAAGACAAGGACAAATCATCTTTAGATGAAGTGTTTTAAGTGCTCTGATTCTCCTCCCACGTCATCACTGTGAATTAGGTGCCCTCTGCTCACTGCTAAGGGGTGTGGAATATAAACAATGCCAAGGGAACGGATGTTAAACGAATGAAAGTGGAAAACCATGAGGGTGTCTATCTTAGTCAGCCTCGTAAATCTCAGTTCCCTTGCCATGTCGCTGTGCTACACTGATGTTGCGCTCTGACAACCTGCCAGCCGAAGCTTAGAGGGGCCGTGTGCGGTGTGGTCTAGTCGATCCTGTTCTTAGCGGTTTCAGCTATGGCAGACGTTGCAGGCAGAGCCATGTCTTTGTTTTATGCAAATCCATGCATATGAGGAGGGGGGGCGATGAGCAGTCTGGCCACGTAGCTCCAGGAGGACAGGCTGAGTGATGGAGACGGAGAGCCAGGTCTCGGTGTCCTTGCCTCGGGAAAGTGTGTCCTGACTCCGACCGGGACTGCCTAGACACCGCCAGGACACCGTGTCACTGCGCTCCTACCCCACCAATGCAAGAGGAAAAAAATCCAAACTTTTTTTTTTTTCTTTTTACAAGCACCAATGTATTTACACAGAGATGTTGAGTTGGCGAGGAAATAAAGAGAGGTTAACGTTGGTATGAGACTGCCAGTGCTTCTCACCTACGACTGGAGAGTGTGTGTTATACGAAGACAGGCACACCTCAGGGGTTTGCCATGCAAAGAGACACTGGAGTTCAGAGCCCAGTAGGGAGTTGAAGGACCCAGAATATGCTGACAAAGATAAAACACCAGTGTGTGTGTGTGTGTGTGTGTGTGTGTGTGTTTGTGTGTGTATGCACTGCAAGTGTGTGAAAGAGGCTGTGAGAAAGAGGGCTGAGTGCAAATATAGATTGGGGAAGCAGGCTTGTGTGTGTATGTGTGTGCCTCTAAATGTGTGCATGCGTGTGATCGCATAAGCATAATGTAACAGGTAGGCAAGGCCACCAACCATGTTGCCGGTATATGGCAGGGTGGTGTGGGTGAAACCTGCTGAGACAGTCTCACAATGATGCAATGATCCATTTCCCATCTTCACAAGTCTGTTTTGCTTCCTTATATCAATGTGGTTAATCTGCACAGTAAATTAAATCTTGTGAATGTTTTCTAAATAGTTTTGTTCCCTCATCCTCTCGCTCAACCCTCCTCAGAGCCACGTGCTAACAGTAACGGTTGGTCGGAGGCTCCTCTGTCACAGAGAGCTCTATTTCTGGGTGCCAGGATGTTGGTCTCAGTCGTCGAGGGCAGATGAAATCGATCCAGATTGACCTGTCATGTGGAGGAGAAAATGAATGAGATAGAGGAGGGGTGCAGAGGCCACGGAGAGAAGGGGGACAGCGCAGAAGTACAAAAACAACCTCCTGCTCCATATGGGTCAAAAGTCGAGGGATGATTTATTCAAGACTGGGTGCTATCCCTCCACCCCACCCTCCTTTCCTCTTCCTCCCTGCTCCACCTGCCTCTCGGAAAGGAGTGAGAAACCGGAGACTGCTCAGGAGGAGCAGACTATATTTAGCCTTAGTGACCAAAGACACTGTGGTCTAACTTTAAAGTTAAAAATACAGATATCCATGTACAGTGAGATGGGCACAGTTTGCGTCATTGCAAGGCACCAAGTGCAAGTCTGTCTGCTTGAGCCGACTTGGATGGAAGAAAGAGTGCATAGCAGCTCGCGGTTTCCATTGGGCTGTGTGTATTTACTGGCAGCCACAAGTACTGCAAAGGATTAAATTCAAGCATGAACATGAAACTTAAACAAGAAACTCAAATTCTGCTCCTGATTTTGAGAATGATACTTTTCCTAGCAAAGAAAGAGAGAAAGGAAGGGAAAGATTTATGGCCACATTTGTCTGTGAAGTGGTACTAGATTTAGCCCAGTGTGTTTGGGCAGAGCTCCACTTTGCTAATTATTTTCCTGTGGCAGAGTTCTCAGCATGGTGCTCCTCTCTCGCTCTGAGAAGAGAGGCTCAGCAGTAAGTGCTTAGTCAGCCCTGCACTGAGTGTGAGATACTGTCGGGTCTCTGGTGGACCGTCGGGGAGGCGGAGCAGCGTGGGACCAAGCCATCGCCGCAAGGGCGAAGGGCTTTGAGGAGAGGGCAGGCCCATCATCACCCCTCTGTGAGAGGAAGGGGAGGAAAATACTACTGCTTGGGACAGTGAGCGAGGAGCTCTGCATTGGATCTACCTCAGTCCTCCGCGGGACGAGGCAAGCCCGCTGTCAGAGCCCGTAGTCTGTCGGCTGTTTCTGGAGATTGGACGCCACTTTCAGAGGCCTGTCATAATCGTCTAATAAGCAGCAGCATCCGCTCCTTAGCAGTTAGCAAAGGCGTAGATTCAAAACGAATTTAAGAACGTCATCTCTAGTTGCTACAGTGCCTTGATTTCTCTCCCAGCCCCTCAGCCACTCGGTCCAGAAGAAACTGTCTGCGTTCTTTGTTTCCCTCCTCCCTCTCTATTTATACTCCAATGTCAAACTTGTCCTTCTTTCTATCTCTACCCTTCTTTTTAGAGTGACACGCAGCTCCTCCTCTTCTGTCTGCCCCTGCTATCCTCCAAATGACTCTCCTCCTCCTCCTCCCAAACAAACTTAGCTACCTTCCCCTCGCCTCTGTTCCCAACATCACCCCCGCATCCTCCTCCCTCCTGCCTCACACTGCACCTGCTTCCCTCCCGCTCGCTGCTCCCTCTCCAAACGTCACTTTTCCCCTCCCCTCCTCCTCCACCACTCCTATTCTCCCCCTCGTTAGCTTGATGAATGGCTTCACTGCAGGGAAAGTGCTGATTTTCATCCCTCTGTCTGATTTCTGCTGGCTGTTATTAATTTCAAACACTCAGAGAAAAGCAAGTGAGTCAATAAATAAGGAAATGAACACACTTCATCCTGCCATACAGCAGCTCTCACAGTCATTCACCCAGGATGCGGGTCCTCTGTGGAGGCCAGGCCTGCATTTGCACTGATAGAGTTCAGCTCCACTCTTGAATCACAGCATGTTTCAGTATTTTGAGAATAAAAGTCGCCCGGCAACCCAGCATCGCATCAAAGGTTTCTGGAGTATTTTCAGCATCTCGCTTCACTCAGACAAACAGGACCAGAGGGAGACAGAATGGCACAAAGTAAATAGCTCTGAAGAGACCCGCAGTGTCCTCTCTCATCTTTCATCTTTCACACCAGTGCACCATTCAAGAAATGTATACAGGGAGTGACAATGGGAAGAGAGATAGAGAAGATGCAGGGTGAAAGCGAGGCAATGAGAAGCAGCAGCCTAACAGAGTTATTGCTGCACATTAAACGCTTGCTGTCCACACAGTGTGGCTGGGGCTCTATGTCTAAGTGCACATTACTTACATTCCAGGCTTAATGCATTGTGCCGGCCCGTTAACATCACACACAAATTGCCTCTGAGACAATACGATTCTCTCCATTTCTTGCTGTCAGACTGCAGCGAGCGCTTGCACCAAAAGCTGTTATTCTCCATATTATGTATTTTTAATTTAAACGAATGAGGACATTTCATCAAAACAGGATCGCCATAATGCATGCACAGACACACAGATTAAAGCCCGCGATATCATCAAGCTGTTTACAAAGTGTTAAGACAAACAGTCTGGCCGAGTATCCTATTAATACATGTCTCAGACACATACACATGTCCTCAGTTGTGTGGGTTGTGCTCTGCAACGACGGGGCTTATGTTTCCCTTGGCTCGCACAATTAAACAATATTTGGTATCACATTAATAAAAATACAGATTTCATTAAGGCCAGCGCTTCCTTAATTTGCTGGTATATTCCTGACACCTCACTAATTTATTGATTTCAGCTCTGCAGGACTGCCCTACTGAATCACTGTACAGCACGAACATGTTTCTGTAAAACATTTAGGGTATAGGAAATGAACTGTTTGCATATATAGAGACATATGAAAGAAGAAGTATGTTGCTAATCACACTAGCTGCTCTTTGAAATTAAAAAGACCCTAACCCTTTTTACCTCTCAGTTGGAAAATTTCTGCATATCTTTATTTTATAAGGACAAGAAAGAATGACACAGAGTCCTGTGTCTAATTTTATTTCTAAACCAACTTCCACTTTATTCCAGTGCCTCAAGTATTATTTATGTTGGGGTCTGACACCTTTGGCGGTTAATGGATTTCCAGAGGGTCTGCCGCAGCCACCATAAACTGTGTATTCAACGTGTGAGATATCAATATTAATATTGATAAAAACAGATAAAAACAAAACAAACTTTTCCAGACCTTGTGAAAGACACTGTGTCCAGTTACAAAGACAGGTCACACTGATACAAGAGGCACACTGCTGTAAATATCCCATTGAGTTTCTGTCATTCCTCATTTAATCCAGAAATAAATAAAATATTCTGCAAGCTGAATGTCAAGACATCCAAACTTTTTGCTTCATGGAGAGGAAACATTACATATGGAGGATGAGGTGAGGAGAGAGAGGAGAGGAGCCTGTGCTGGTAGTAGCTGCAGGGGTAGTGGAGCCTGTATGTCTGCTTCATGGCGCTGTGAGCGCAGACATAACTATTGTGTTTACAAGGCTGAGTTGCTCTTATTGTTAAATTATTGGGGTGGGGGGTGCGTTAAAGGAGGAGGAACAGAGGGAAGGAGTGGGGGGGGGAGTAAATATTTGTCCCTCTCTCTCTCATAGTTCTGGCTAACCAGGCTGAGGAATGCTCTTTGCGTTTCATAATTACAGAGTTTGGGCAGTGTCACCCTCGGAGAGTACATGGCCTCAGAGACCTGACAGAGGAGGGCTTTCTGGAGACACAGCAGTTGACAGGGCATTAAAGTGCGGGGTGCTGAGCGGCGGCACACTTCTGCTCACCGCTGTACTGCAGAGGCACGCTCCGTTAATGGCCATGTGTCGCAAGGTCTCCCCTCCGAAGTGTAACACAGACGCGGGCAGGCCAGACCGAGCTGTGAACTCAGTTGGTCACCTCGCTGACGTCTTTCTGTTGCCTCAGGAGGGTGTGTGACCCCTGGGAAAGAATGTTGTGGCGGAGATAAAAACAGAAATCAAGAGAGACCCACAGTCCTGGTTTGTTCACTCCTTCTCAGAACTAAGGAAACTGTTTTCTCTCTCTCTCTCTCTCTCACACACACATGCATACTGTAACACACGCATGCGCCGCCCCCTCTGTTGAGCATACGCAGCATCTTCGCCGCTTTGCAACGCTCTTAGATTTTTCTTCCTCCCTGTGACCTGGCCATTAAAGGAGAGCGATGAGTTCACAGCTGATAGTCTCTGGTTGCGAGGAGCGGAGAGCAGTGTAGGATGACATTATCGGAAGCGGCTGCATAAAGAAAAAAAAAAAAAAGACAAACAGAAAGAGAATACTATGGCGCACTTCTCTCAGTATAAACTTCTGTCTGCTTGGATTACACTAATGACCCCCGACAAACCATAATAAGACACATGCATCTCTATGGACACTAGCCATGACCAAAGGAATGGCTCTGTGTTTACTTTCCAATTTAACATTCTGCAGTATGAGGCTCTTGTTAGCAAAAACTAAAACATTCATTAGTTTCCTGTTGTGTCCTTAAAGCAATGGGTCATGGCAGGGAAGAAAAAAAAAGGGTATATAACTAAACGCTCTCAATATACAACCCAGTATGCCACAACTACCATTAGAGAGAAGGATGTGAAAGGAGGGTGATGGAGAGGGACAAAGCTTTCCCTCCATCCCTGCGGCTGAAGTGGAATAGTTGTGGTGACGGGTTGTGACAGCTGAGGGAGCGAGGGAGCAGGAGGGGAGTATCACTCCAAAATCCCCAGGAAGCGGAGAGGAGGGAAGAGTAATTTAGGATGAACCGCCCGCCGTCTGTTTCTGTTGTCTCTCACTTTTGGACGCACACACAGAATCACATCGAGCCTCTTTCTCTCTGACACACAGTCACGCGCTTCGAGTAACGGATATTATTTTTTGTTGGGATTCTTTTATCACGTCTCTAGTCACTGCATTATCATAATGATTCAGCCAATAAGAATTAATACTGGCTCCTTGGCCGGATCCCTGGGTCAAAATTAGACATTCGTCAAACACATATGCCACACCAGAATTAGATGCACGCGGGGTGAGCACACCGACTCTCATTTCCTTCCCCCGTCTCTTGATAGTATCCCTAATAGACCTCTCTCCCAGTGGCACACTGCTGTTGCAACATTCACCTACTATTGCTTTAATGAGATGTCTGTGCCGTTGTGTGTGTGTGTGTGGGTGTGAGTGTGGATATGAGTGTGTGTGCTGTGCGTGCTGTGTGCCTGAGAAAGAAAGATGTTAGCGATCCTTGTGGCCCTGTTTATCTCCACCCTTGTGTCGGAGTAGAGGGAGGTCAGAGGCAGGGCTGCCTGTATCCATCTCCATTCCCACGGCTGCTGTCTCACAGGCACAGTGGTCACAGGAGGATGAAAAGACTATGGATTTCTTCTCTCCTCCTCCCTACACTCACCAGAGCAGGAAGATTAGACAGAAGATGAGCACAGCCTGGCCCATTCAAAGCAGCTTTAAGCCCAACACTGGAGGCATCTGACCCGAGCTCCGTGGTTCATGGAGCACACACAAGACATGCGTGCGCACTTTTACATCTAACACACACACACACACACACACACACACACATCTGTACAATACAAATCAACTAAGGCAAGGTTTCTTGGTTCACTTTTCTGGTTCAAAGCCTGGTCATACAGTGCCTGGGTGTTAAAGCGCCAACCCCATGACCTCTGTATATTAACACGCTCCCAAGCTGCTCCACACGCACACACACACACACACACACACACACACACACACTGGTACACCCAGACACACGAACCTCTGACAGAAATAAGCACTCACACTCACTTCCCAGCAGCCCCAGATGGAGGCTGACAGTTGCATGTGTATAAAAAGATATTTTGGGGGAAAACTTGATAGACAATGAGGTGAAGCGAGTCAGGAGGGAGTGGAGGGGAGCCATATGGGGCGGGATAGTGAGAGACAAAGAAATTGATGCAGGCAAAGGGAAACGGGGAGATAAAATTCAAAGCTCTGCTGCTCTCGCTAGCAATTAAAATAATTTCGGTATAATTTGAGAGAGGCCTGAGCCGTCTTATCAGTTTCCAGATAAGTCTCCTCCCCTCCTCCTCCTCCTAAACCAGAACGCACGAGAGGCCCTCATGACTGAAAACTGACACAGTGTACACTTATAGCTGCTACCATATGGCTGCCTCCTCTTCGCTCAATTCCTTCCACTTGCAGCTCCTGCTCCTGCACAAATACGCGCAGATGCATGCAGTGACACACACACACACACATATAAAGGACGTGCGCACAGGTCGGCCAACATGCAGCACCAAGACTCCGATGGGGCAGCAGCCACATCTCAAATTGAGCACCAGCTCGACTGCGAGCCTGTCACCTTTCTTTTCTGTTTCCCATTGTATTCTGGGAAATGCTCTCGCTGTTGTTTGTGTGTGTCCGTGTGCGCATTTAGTTATTTCCATATATACCAAAGTGCTTCTGCAAAAACCCTGTACAGTATGTTTTGGTTTCTACGTGTCTTCTCTCTCTCTCTTTACTTCTAACTCGTTAAGCACTTGGCTTCCTAATTGAAAGACGAGATGGAAATTTTGATTAAAAAAGAAACACTGAGCGAAAGAGAGGGAGAGGAGAGGCAGCGCAGACTTGAGAAAGTGTGGGCGAGCGGCAGAGCAAAACTAAACTGCGACCGAAACTTAATGTTGTGTTGTCTCTATTTATTGGGGGTTACATGCTAAACTAAAAATAGCAGCTAGATTCACAACAGTTAGATAGAGGGCATTGCACACAATAACAAACACCGCCGAATTGTTATTGGCAACACGATAGGTGAAATGTAAGCGTTTGATGTGGATGGGACTTTATCCTGTCATGGGTGCACCGCGTGGGAGCAGCGGGGGCCGAACTTCTCAAAACAGATAGGCAACAAGGCGCTGTCAAGAATGTATCGTAACTTCCTGACTATCTAAGCCTGTGTCAGACCTGACTACAGTCGGTCTTGTTCGAAAATTGGCGCCTCACAAGGATTCCAGCATTATAGTGATGGTTTAACAGACACAGATAAACTGGGTATCCCCTGGAGATACATGAATGTCACTTGAGACATTCATGTATCTCCAGGGGAGACACTGAGAGGCACTGAGACAATTGCTCAGTTCCTCATCTACTATCTGCCATAGAGTCCATCCTACTATCTGCTATATCTCCACAGAGATATATCTGCCATACAGTCGTTGAGGTCAAACTGTTAACACTGTTCTTGGTAGTTGATGTGATGTGACAACTGACTACAGACTTTTTGCTGATGTAAATAAACAACTGTGGCAGGAAATGGTCAGTGGCAGTTACGGATGAGTGCGTGTGTGTTGGGTAATGACAGTGTGTCAGGTAGCCTGGTTTCAGAGCTTTGGGTAGTGTGAACCAGTGATCTGCTACAGTTTTTCACACATGACTCCAAACTGCCAACATCAGCACGTGCGTGTGTGTGTGTATGTGTGAAAGAGATTTAACAACGATAAGAAAAAAAAAAAAAGAGAGAGAGACAATCATATAAGGAACTGGTGCTTTCAAAGATGTGCTTAAATAAGATGACAAGAAAAAAAAAACAATGTCGGGTGTAGACAAATTAAATAAAATGTAATAAGTTTATGGAATGATTTGCTATGATGCAATGTGGCATCAGACTTTTTACCTGTTTACCTGTGTGTGTGCACACATGGAAGGCTTTATTGGGCATGCACAGAGCGAGGCGGAAAGGGGGCAGCACGTCTGCGTCATTTGGGAGGTTTGCCGGTTGTCACGGACACACAGAGGGCGATGTTTCAGAGAACAGGAGGTGGGTGCAGTGACATAAGCAGGGCGCAGTGCCCTTACCATACACTATACTCTCACAGCACCTACATATGGAGGGGTCAAGGGCGGTCACACACTGATATACACACACACATTTTATTGCGATGCAAAAACAGTCCAACAAAGGACCAACTGCGTTTTCCATTTTAAGACAATTTTTCTTTCTTTGCCTGTCACATTGTATGTTTTTCAATGTGAATACATCTTTTTTTCCTCCCAGTCTGTGAGCAGATACAGTACAACAGAGTGCGTCTGGTTCCATACACTTGGCAGCATCCTGCGCACACACTGTGTGAGTGCTGTAAATAGCCAGAGTGTGTCGTGCATCTCTGCTGTGTTTGGACCTATTTTAGAGCTGACACAGGAAACAGGGCCATTCTGACAGCCACCCTGCCAGCCGGTACTGCACACAGCAGCCCCGGAACCTTCTGTCACTTTTCGCACACACATACATACACGTGCAAGTGCACGCACAAACACACTCACTCACATGCAGGCATACACACAGACAGACCAAATTTTTCCATGTTAACAACCTACCAGTGCTTCACGCACCTCATAGACTTCCACGAATCATTTAATTTCCTTTTTAAGTCAGCACTCCTTCTCTCATCTCTCTGTTCTATTCCAGTTTTCCACAAACTGACTGGAAAGACCTTTGACAAAAGCCCCCCACTGTGTCACTTGGCGAGCCCCCTGTCCTCCACATCTCATCTTTAGCACTGCACATTTAAAACCTTGCAGTGCAGGGGTGATTTCACATCTGAGCCAAGTAGAGAGAATCTAGCTGCTTTGCTGCGTTACATATCTCTGCATAATAAGCAAAATGATAACTCTGGCAGAGGGGAGCTCAATTACCCGGGACACAGGTTTCTGCTTTCAGCTACATGAGACAGCTGGAGACCTGGCGCAGTCTGCAGAGTTAATTTAGAGTTAATTCATGTTGTTTTTTGCAATTCTGGTTTATTGTCTCTGTACTGTTCTGCCTTCATCCACCAGGGTGATGTAATTTAATTCAGCATCTTTGTCATTTATTCATTTGCTAAATATTTTTGAGGCACTCCGAGATACAGAAGACCCGAGTGAGTTTATACCCAAATGAAGCTGAATCTCAGTGATGTGACAGTGCCAGCTCATTTAGAGACTGTTAGCATACAGACATAAACGCCTCTTCAAAGGCTGCCGAAGAGTTCCACTCACCAGCCTCTCATATTTGGGGTGGAAGATAAATTCTGCAGGCTGCTCCTGCCTTCCTATGTAATTATGTGCATGGTGATGTGCTTTTACAGCCTGCCTAACAGTCGGAAATTATCTCCCGGAAATGAAGTCCAATTAATTGTGGCACTTTGCAGGCGTACTTGTGTGCAGAAACACTGTAATGACACTTAACAGGAAATTGGCTCCTGTTGAAATATTTAATAAATAAGTTGTGAGGTGAAACAACAATACTGACAAACGTTGCTTGTTCTCTCTGTTTTTTACTCACATACACACACAGACACGTGTAAGGAGTTAGAAGAAAAAAAAGTGAGCGGTGTCACACTCGCCAGTAGTTTAAGATGCACTGCATGTAAACATGATATCACAGGTTTGATTCCAGCTGTGGACCTTTGTAGCACGTCATTCCCATTTTTCTCTCTCCACATTTCCCGTCACTGCCATCTGTCAGCTCCTGAATGAGAGTTAAAAACTGAGTGTATCTGAAAACACAGGCAAGATAAAATGATTTTGAATTAGAGATAAGCGCACACTTTCGATTTGACCTTCGGTGGGAAAGTCTATAAAAGGAAACAGCAGTCTTTTAGGGTCAGTGACATACTGTGTCACGCCACAGTAGCTCTCCATTGTAGGACGCTCTCTGATGAGTCAGCACTTTTGAAGAATAGCACCTTTTGTTTTTGTCCCCGGGAGTCTGGGTGTTTTGCCCTGAACTACTGCCCAGACACAACCCATTCATGAATTGAATTTATTTTTAAAAATTCTGTTTCATTAATTACCATAATTGTATGAATATTTTAGTGGTATTCTGCATATGTTATAGGATTCTGACTCAGTTTGCACCGACCGAGATGACTGGTGCTTTAATTCATTTTCTGAAATTAATGATGAAATTTAAAAGCAAACATGTACCTCTAAATGAAATGTGTTTTTAAAGCTTTTTAAAACATAACCTTGTAATTGATTTGCCCGAGGGCTCCTCAGTAGCAACAGCTTTGACAGGTCTGAAAGTGACCTCCTTCACTCTTCAAAGAAAATGTGAGGATCTGAATTTAAAACTATCTGATCACAGGCCTAACTGTCTCACGATTAGGCTTCCTCTGTAACCCCCTCCCACCAAAAATCATCTGACAATTTCTTACTGACAATTTTGTTCAATCTGGACATAGTCAGTTTGAACTGAGGTGTCATGTATCACTTCTGAGGTAACATGCAACGGCTATTCCTTTAAATTGGATGTATTCCCAGAGCCAGAGGCCATCTTCATAATGCAGTGTTTATGTTTGAAGTTACTGAGAACCACTTACTTTTAAACATCACATTCCACGAGACATGTTTTCTCAAATGTATTCATAAGGCTGTGTGTGTGTGTGTGTGTGTGTGTGTTTACATTCACCTCAATATGTATATTTATTTCTTCATGTTTATAACACTAACATCCACTTGTTCATTACCGTAGGTCATTTGGCTCTGCTTGGTTACACATAACAGCTTGCCGGCCGGTGTGTGTGTGTGACTGTCAGTCTGTCTTGCTGTGTTAGGGGCCTACTATAGACCCATTCGGCTCGGCGGCACGGCACGTAAATGGCAGCAGAGTGGTGTGAGTGTCAGCCGGAACGTGTGCTTGGCAGGCAGTGGCTATGCTATTAGCAAGCGCTAACAGTTTTATTATTAGAAAATAAACGGTGCGCTGCAAAACTCTGAATGTTATTAGCACCTCACCATCTGGGTCTGACAGCTGTGTTCAGCCACCATCATGGCTGAACTGCTAACGGCTATATCTGAAATCTCCACTTTTTATCTACAGTACTTTCACACTCATTCTGTGTGTGTCTGTCAGTGCCTCTTCCTCTCTTTCGCTCTCGCTATCTCTCGTTCTTGCCGGGTTTCTTGCAGACATAAAGATAAGTGAGTGGATAATAAGCGAGCACAGGCAAACACATTCATTTCATGGCCCCACACACACAGAAATCAAATGAGCAGCAAAGACGCTCATGATTTTTTTGGGTTTTCTGTTTTTTTGTTCTTTGTTTTTTCAGTCTATGAAATGAGCATTTTGTCTTATGCGACTGTATTTCATTTGTGGTGGTAAACTCATGCTTATTGATCTAATTTAGCTAAGTTAAAAAAAGAGAAAATCCAGAATCAAAACCGCATAAAAAAAAAACAAAAAAACAAACAAACTGGTGTTTCCCTCTGCTCTCACAGAAACCCTTTACAATTGTTCAACTTTATAAAACATGTCTAACACACAACAGACAAACAAAACACAGCATCTCTAAGTGGTGGAAACAATAAGTCATAATGCTTTAAAAAAAAAAGCAAAAAACACAGCCACACTCTTGCATGCATGTGATCTCTCGTGTGTTAACCCGCGAAATGTGTTGCTTTTCATGCACATGCAGTACAGCATGTCTGCACAGATACCTTAAAAAATGTAAAAAAATCTGCATGTGTGTTTTTTCTTCCCCGATCACACAGCTTTGCAGGGCTTTATTTAAACAGATAACCTGCTACTAGAAGCCCCCAGCGTCCCTAAAACCTCCTAACTCCTCTTCATGCCTTCCAGTCTTTCGCAACAAACCCCATCGAAAGGAGACACCTCCAGAAATTAACACTCTTATTGCAGACGCTGCAGAAAAGCCTACCCCGCAGTGCTTCTCTTTCTCCAAGTGAAAACACTTCTCTCCACTAAAACAGGCCAACTCCTTCTAGGGGCGCGTCTCCCGTGCTCGACCTAATCTACATGCATACTTACCTTCCTTATATTTAGGGATGTCGCTACCAGGCAGCGTGAAGGACTCCGGATGGCACAGGAATCTATTTCACATATAGATGCACAGGACTAGCGCACAGGAATAGGATATAGAGCAGGGAAATAGTGTGTTTTCAATTTCACTGACCCTCTTTTGTGTTGTGCCACGATTATCCGCTGCCTAATTCTATTTATGTGAGTGTTTCTTCACTGTCGCAGGGGTTTAGGCAGACTGGATTTATTTTTGTAAAAGCTTGAAAATAGATAAATACTTCTCTCTTTTTTTTATTACTTCTGATGACTTTGTTGTCTCTGCGAGCACAATATACAGCAAGTGTTAAACACAGATGCAGTATCAGTATACAGCACCGTGGCCCCACTCTTTCTTCCTTCCTTCCTTTTCTGGATTACACAGAGCGCTCAAGTTGGATTTATAAATAAGACAACCCCTCATAAAACTAGTACTCATGCCACATTCAGATCATTATTTCAAGCAGACAAATTGGAAACACTGTTCATGTAAGTCACCTAATTATAATTCCAATTTGAAGACAAATTTCTGACAGCTACAATACATCCCACTTGGTCAAAAGGACTATGAAAGTTTCAACAGACAAAAAAAGATAAAAACAGACAAAGCCTTTGGCAGTAAATCTGAATGAAATCCCAAATTAACACTGACATTATACTAGTTAATAAACCGCAACAAACACAAAAGGAGCTATTTTAAATTGTTTACATGGTGCAGCAACAAGGCTTCAAATTCACTGCAAACGTTGTGTCAATGCAGAATGAAGGAATGAGTGAAAGAGTAAAGTTTCTACTGTACTACACAGAAACGTGCGCGTCCAGAGTGTCGTTACAGGAAGCAACTCTTACTGTAATTGGTGGATGTGACGCACAGATTACAGCTTCTGTTCTTGGTAAAAGTGATTCATTTTTAAATCTTCAAGTGCACTTAAAAGAGGTTTCAGTATAGAATTATAGGATTGGACATCTGGATGCAAGAAAGGGAGTAATTTACAGATTTCTTTCACTGTGAATACTGAGCAAATGAGTCACTGGCAGAAGGAAAAAAGGGCTCCGGACCTGTTGAAATACCCAACACAGCGCCGACAACATGCGGGTATTTTCTTCAGCCGTTCATGAATACAGTCTAAACAGTGTCTCAAATGGTATCAAACAAGCTGCGAGCAAGCACATTCATCTCACTCCACCTGAGGTTTGCAGAGAGACCATTTCTTTTTGATGGTGTGTGTATTTGTGTGTGTGTGTTTATGCAGCTAAATGTACACATCTGAGTGTTGCGTGGTTAATGTACTTGTCTTGAGCCTGACCACAAATCAAAGTGATGGCTGGTGAGTACCACATAAGAGAACAGAAATGAAGCAGATAAGTGTTGAGATCAAACAGACCTTCCCCAGTCGAAAGCTCCCCTGGAGGGGCAGGAGGGCTGCGAAGCACTGCTCAGCGTATGTCTCATTTAGCAGGGCCACCGCCGCAGCCGCTAACAAGGTGATAACACGGACAGATTATAAGTTATTAGAAAAAAAAAGAAGAAGTAGAAGAAGAAAAAAATCTGTTATGTTGCTTTACTTTGCTCTTTGTGTCACTATATTTGATGGCATCTTTCAGGATACATGCTACATGTACAGTATGTGAACAGAGAATGTGAGATGAGTGCTTTGGTGGCTCATATTATTATGTTAGTCTGCACTGAGATCAGAGCTGAAGTGGTCCAAACACAGCAGACAATGGGACTCTGAGGACAGATGAGGAATGGCACTGATGAGAGCTTTCTGTCACTGAGCTGGCCGGGAGCCAGAATCTAATGTGGACTGTAGAGTGTTAGAGTTTGACAAGACTGAACGCTGTTTGTCTGACAGCCAGCTCGCTGCTCTGTATCTGTGACCAGATCATATCCAGACCCCTTCTGCTTCCACCGTCGTTTTTTTCTTTTTTTTTTTTCAATGTGGTTTGAGTTTTTTTCCTCCTCTCCTCTCTACAACCAGAGCTTATGATCACGGTTAGCCACACGTTTGGCCTTTTATACAAAGTCTAACAAGGCAGTTCACTCCCACATTGTTCCCTCAAATCTGTTCTCTGTTCCTTGCTTCTCAGCTGTTGTTGTCTCACTGTCTTTATCACTGCAGATTCTCAATCAAGTAGCTTAAATAATTTGCTTTATTTGATATATCAAATCCAGATATTTTCATTTTAGAGGAAATTAAGCACACTAATAGGACTACAAATTGGTGTGCTACTACCCCACCGACCTGGGTCAGTTGCAACAAAACAACAACAACAAAAAAAAAGACCCAGAAAGCCAAACCTAAACACTGACAATTCAATGATAAATACATCTACCACAGAAACTGTTTTCTCCACTGTGAAGTATTCTGGAAAAACTACATGAAGCCATCCCATGGAAGCACTACGATAAAGGGGTGCTCGGGCCCATCTGATAGGGCTTTGGGATTTCGCCAAAGAGAAAAGGCTGCCATAACCTACAGTGCACAGCATTTAGTCAGACATCCTGCCGCTGGGCTCCTACTTTCTCTCGCCTGTCTCCCTCTGTCAACGTCTCGTTCATCTCAGGTAACCGCCGTCCGTCCAGGAACAGTGTCTTAGCCGGCTCTATTAATGACAGGGTGGCGGAGTCAAAGACAGCTTTATAACAGTAATTCCTCCCCACCGACAGCTAAATTGTTCCGCGCGAGAAATATTGACTTATCTTGTCCATTGTTCCTGCGCTACAAATTCAACCAGAGAGCAATGAATACAATAGCACATTTTTACACTTGAAATTAGGCGTGTATTCAGCTTCCTCTCCTTTTGTGTCGTGTCGGTGTAATGCTCCAAAGTTATTTAGGGTTTCGAAGAGGATGGATTTGATGGTGGAGGAAATGTGTGGAGTGTGTGCGCGTGGGTATTAAGAGAGGAAGGGGTGGGGGTGTATGTCGTGAGCACTGCATTGAGAAAATGTTATTACATAAATGGACTACGCAAGACAAAGACTTTGATATTATCATAATTAAAAGTGAGCGGCACCATATGGTGAGGGAGAGGAGCCGCACAAAAACAATCAAATTGAAAGCCTCTCAGTGAGCAGAAATACATGAAATGCTCATTTTTCAACCAGAAGAACTGACAAAGTCTAAACATACACTTTTCTGTAACCTTCTCCTCGTCCTGCATGCGAGTGTATGCCTGGTCAGTGCCCTGGGCCTGCTAGGGGTCTACAGTATGCTCCAGGAATAGTCCAGTCACGTGGCCGCTCTGTGGGATCTGTTCCCCTGGCAGGAAGCTGTTATATGGTTACAGTTATTTTTGTTGTCTGTCTGGGGATAGTTTTTACTGCGCTCCAGAGGATCAATAATTGTCATAAAAAGACTGCGTCACCCGGTGCCCTCTTTGAGCAGGACAGCGGGGTGGTGTGTGTGTGTAGGTTAGGGAGGTGTGTACATGTGGGGCGTACACATGTCGGCGGGAACTTCTGGCTGCAATCAGATGCGCGAGCGCAAAAGAGTAAGCGACAGTTTGGGTCTCTGTGTGCACACACGCACGTGGCATGTGAAAGGGACATCAGCGACAGTGTGCGCTACACTGTGTGTTTGCATCTCAGATAAGATGAGGTGAGAGTTGACAAGAAGTGCTAGCGGTTTATTTTACAGAGAATTTCAGAGTGTGTGGAAATTGTGATAAATGTTTGAGACGTGAGAGGAAATGAGTCACACACGATGTGGTATGTGAGGTTGTAAGGTGTCTTTAGACGCATTATAACATTTGAATTAAAGATGGGGTGACGCAGGTCAGTCGCAGTGTTGTTGCTGGGCGTATCTACAACTCCCCCCGTGCCGTAACTCCAGCTCCGCTACTTAACACACACTTCGCCCTTTACCTCGGTGACCTGCCGCATCCGTCTCCTCCTTTGTTTGTCCCTTCCCGTCTGGAAGGCCACACCGCATCCCTGTCCATAGCATGTCTGCCGAGTATCTGTGTCTCTCCTATAGCTTGTCTACTGTATACTGTATATGTGCCACCATAGCCCCGAAGCTGCAGTCAGCCCTGGGGACTCAGAGAGGAGGTCCTATAACAGCGCAGGCAACGGAAGCTGGCTCCTAGCTAATTGGTTCCTGTGTTAGTGGCACACAGAGACGGTGTCAGAGTCAGCACTTTCCCTCCCTCTTCCCACGTTCCCTCTCCTTTTTCCTCTTCTCCAACCCCTCCCTGCCTGCCTGCCAACCGCAGATGCCGCAGGTTTGACATCCCTTCAGGACACACGCTTGAGCTAATATGTACGTTGCTGGATGTTTGTGCGCGCTGACAGACGATTCGGGCATGACGCCACTGCTGCCGGTTTGACAAATAAATCCAGACTTCCGCAAAAAGTACAATTTTTATAACAATTTTTATAAATGTAGTAAAAATTAACGTCATGTTTCACACTTCTCCTCTTAGGAAATCTGCCCTTTGCTCAGCGTGTCCGTGTCTCATCCTTGTTGCTCCATCCATACCTGCAATCTTGTCTGTCATTGTCTTCCTCTGTCCTTTGTGTCCGTCTCAGCCCACAGCCACAGCCCACTCCATGGGAAGAGCAGATGAAGGTCACTATGTAACCGTGTTTATGTCGCCTCTGCACCCCCCAAAACGCACTGCGACCCCTCCCTTGGCTGATGGCCCTGAATGACAGGGAAGGTAGACTCTAGTCCGGGTAATCACAGCTTGCAGTTGTCTCCGCTCTAAAAATGTGTGCCGGGATGCGTTGTGTGTGTGTGTGTGTGTGTGTGTGTTTGCCTTTCAGACTGTGAGAGGAGATGACTATGAAGCGTATCCCACTGAGTTGGAGTGGACCTGAAGAAAACAGGCCTTTCCCCGCTCTGATCACAGAGTAGGTGTCTGGAGATCGGTGCTGTGTGTGTTTATCATTGCAGGGCGTCCTCTCACAAATAGGCTCAAACTTTGTGAACCTCGCGTCAACTCTTACTCACAAAGTATTATCCTCTGCACTCTCATGCTCCTGCCGAAGGGTAAATACTGTGCGTCAGTGCTGTGTTTCATGGCAGTTCAGGTTGATAGGAAATTATTTCATATACACCATTGCGGCCACATATGATTTTAATTCAGTTTTGAATAATTATCATTTGATTTGATACATTACGGGAGTCTATGCTCACTGCTCTCTCCTACAAAATGAATCGGTAGACTACTAATTTGCTTTGGCAAATATGTTTTGAAAGACAGACTCTGTTTTTTCACTCCAAGAGGAAGTGTACAGTCAGGGTGGATGGTTGAGACCAAGATTTACGTCTCATATATTTTCATGTTTAAAACTAAAACTACTGGATATGTTTGGACTGGTTTGGACCTGAGGAACAACTACAGTAACCAGTAACACTTTCAGTGTACATACTAGCATGTGAACATGGTATTAAGATCGAAGAGAGGTAAACTTATCTCTTAACTTGAAGTGTTTGAGTCGATTAAATGTAACCATAAAAAAAGTTGCCAGGAATCAATACTGAATTGAAAATATGAATAAATAGATTGACGGTGAACATTTCACAGATATGTCGTGGCTTTAATTTATGGACAAAACAAATTTCTCTTAATGCAAGCTGGTTATGAACAACATTTCTTTAGGAGACAGGGTTGACCTGCTGTGATGAATCTTTACAGAGCAGTGTGACCTCTGAGATGGAGCGTCTCCCACCAGGCGCCTTTTGTGACAGACCCCTCGTCTCCTATCACACTCCTCTAACATCTCTATGGTCTCCCTCCAGCCTGATGACTCCAGTGCTGACCTCCTCCATGAGGGTGGCAGCCCAGGCTCGGCCCCTTCGCTGCCCCACAGCATTAAACATTGATGGAAGTAAGGGAAGGCTGGAGCCTGTCTCCTGCTGTGGTCTGGCCCTTGCCTATAGCAAGTCTCTTCTCCGGCTGCAACTTGTCTCATTTCAATTTCTTTTCCTCGTTTTGCAGTTTATCTCTTTGCTACTGCTGTGGTTATTTGAATGTGGTCGAATCAAGCTGTCTGCAGCAAGTGCTGCTCAGCGTAAGGAGACAAATCTCGAGAAATGAGAGTGATAAGTGTCTGCTGCTGTCTGTGAGACGTGACTTCCTGGAAATGACTGTGTTTGTATTTGATTCCTGTATTTGCATCTCTGTCTATGTGTGGTGCATTTATGTTATGCATTATGACTCCTACCACTTCCTTTCATATAGCCTTGTTCTGTGGTGGGAGAGACATAAGACGACAGTAGTTTCCTTCCGCTATCTGTGTGTGTGTGTGTGTGTGTGTGTGTGTGTGTGTTATGTCTGTGTATGTGTAAGTGTGTTCCAGTACTGCTGCATAACATCGCAGTATGATCTTACCACCTTGCTCTCACTTCTCAAAATGCAAAGAAACGTTCTGGCATAATTAACACACAACAGCCTCCATACAATTACTTTTGTTGCTCTGAAATAAAATCAAACCAAGTGTGCATGCAGTACCACATCAGAGTATTAATAATGATGTGTTTAATTTGTTCAGTGGGTGCCACAAGAAATCCACGTGGCCAGTGGAACAGCAAGTAACAAACAGTGTTACAGATCCAAGAGGGATTTAGTTGCCTCTACCTTATCCCACCCATTCTTACCCCACAGAGCCTTGACCTGAGAGATCTGCCCCACAACCAGCAAGTGGTGGAGTTCAGCAGCATACCAGACCTGATACTGAGTCCTGTTAAGACTGTAAATGTATTTATAGAGTGCAATATGAGCTGGTTACGGGTATTAGAGTGTGAGAGAATGAGAAGATGTAATCTGGCATTTGTGAGAATCAATGTCTGGTGAGAAAGCACATGCGTTTTCATGTGTGTGTGTGTGTGTTTGTGTGAGTGGATCTGTGGATGTTTGTACATGTGTCGGAGCAGGCTTGTGTTCGTCGGGATCGTGTCTGATCATGTGGCCATAGGGCACAGAGGGTTTACAGACGATGCTTGTGTTTTGTGTGGGCAGACTGGTGTGTTGGGTCCTGAGAAAGTCAACTGGCAGATCCACACCAGCCCCTCTGCCAGTAACCTGCCATACAGCCCTCAGGCAAACTTCCATGCATCACAAGCGAGTACATTAGGGCTATTCTCTCTGCTCTGAATTACACAAAGTGGAGATATGATCCAGCCTGTGAGCCTCTCTGTAACACAAGAGCTACACAGAAAACAAGATGATAATGGCACTGTGCAAATACAAAGGAGATAAAAAGCTTATGATTGCAATAAAATTTCCCTCAATTGATGTTTCTGATTTCTCCACCTGGAACAATCAGATGCGATAAAATCATCCGAATTGGCAAAACTAAGCTTCAAGAATTCTCATTAATTCGTGGCGCTCAGACCAGTTGTCTGCTTCAAGGAAAGAGAATCACATGAGAATAATCCTAAGTGAAATAATCACAGCTCTGAGCAACAGCAAACGGGGATGAATAAATAAGGCTGACTAAATAAATGATCAGTGATTGTTTGGCTCTAAGTGCTGTTGCTGGAGCTCAGCATCCTGATTTAGTCGAAGCCTTCAGCCATCCCTCAGCGGAGCTATGGTCCTAGCGGAAGAGAAACGGCTAAAAAGCCCCATTCTTCTTCATACCTTCAATATTCAATGAGAGCGCTAATTGCACCGCGCTGAAAGAAAGAAAAAACGGAGGGAGGTGGAGTGGGGAGGTGGGAGGGATCTACTGGCTAATGGTCCGTAGGGGGAAAATAAAGGAGAGGAAAAAAAGGGGGATTTAAAAAGTTAGACATATCCTCAGGAGGTTCCTTCCTCTTTTTTTTTTTTTTTTTTACCTGTGCGTCTCTTAGCTATAATGCTAATGCTCATTAGCCAGTCTGTGTGATATCCGCTGAACCACGGCTACTGTTAGCGACCGTCACACCGGGAGCGCTGTGGCGAAGTGAGTGCAGCCACTGGTGGTTATGCACACGCTTCTCTGTTGTCAGCCGGAATCCAACTCTTTTTTCTTTTCTTTTTTTTTCCTTTTTGTTTTACCCCAGAAGTTAGTTGGAAAGATATCTTGGAATATATTCGCTCAAGGTGCACCCATTTGTGAAGAAGAATTGGGGGATGCATATGCATTAAAAAGTCTTTGTGTGTATAAAATGCCAGCGCAGCACTTTAGCCTTCCTTCATCCTTCCACCCCCATTTCTCCCTTTAATCTTTGGCGGCGTTATAATGCAATAAGTCCCTATAATCATTGGATCTCTTTCTCTCGACTTACCTGGGATAAATGAATGGGTTTAAAGGGGAGACGTAGAGGAAAAGGGGGGAAACAAAATAATGCAAACTTTAAATGAATCATTGTAAAATAGACAATAGTAAAAATAGTAAAAGGCAGCAGTTTAATGAGTTTTACAAATGGATGTGCTACTTATGACCACAAGGGGCAGCATGTATAGGAAGCCTGTCTCAGGTACCAGGCTGCAGCGTGTCCTTCTCCCCCACAGTCAGCCCCTTTCACTGTCCCCTGGTATACAGCAAATGAAATACTGCTGATGGGAACTTTTTCTCATAAATCATGCCATCCACCAAACAAAGCAATAAAGATGTTTGTTTGCATTATTGAAGGGAAAGTATTGCCTTGGGTCAGCTTTAAGCAGTGATGTGTGCGTGCATGCATGCATTCTTAAAAATACATGTTTGCTTTGGTGTATGCCTGCCAAGTAGTTTTTTCCTGGAAAAAAAAGTAATTTGCTTAAGAAAAGCATATTTTGTTGAGTTCACTTTCTCTTTTTTTTCCACACTGAAGTCAGTAATAGTATTTCTGATTGCTCAGCCAATCAGAAATCAGCTGCGTGTCTGTTTGAGTGTGAGGATTGTGGCGATGTTGGTGGTGATGGGAGGGGGCACATATTGTATACATGCACATACTGGAAATGTACTGGCTGCATGTCTGTGCTTGTGCATACAAGTTTGTGCTCTTTTATGTTCCAGTTTTGTCTTTGGGGATCATTTACAACTCTCGACAATTTTATAACAGCCCATTTGCTGCTATTTATATTGATCACACAGGCTGCCAAGCTCAGGCTCAGAATACAGGCTTTTCCTGAATTGCACTCTCTCTCTCTCTTCATCTGCCTCCCTTACCGCAGCTTGACTTCTTTTATGTTTTTTGCACTGATACAGAATCCCTTTAAAGACCTTTTTTTTTTTTTTACTGCCGTGTGTCTTCACATGTTGCATTAGAAGGTGAAATGATAGCACTGAAAAAGTTTCAGACTGTACATATGTACATATAGATAGATAGATAGATAGATAGATAGATAGATAGATAGATAGATAGATAGATAGATAGATAGATAGATAGATAGATAGATAGATAGATAGATAGATAGATAGATAGATAGATAGATAATAGATAAAATAAAAGGGATTTTTTCAGATATATTTCATGTAGTAATGGGTGTGCAAGCTCATGCTCTGTTTAATTACGCTCACGCTTGTCTCAAAAAACAAATGCGATTCCCACCATAGATAGCATATATATGCTAATCACTAACCCTCACATGACCCTCTGGCTCGTGTGGGTGCTGTGTGTGTCGGTCTCTCAGTGAGTCACAAAGATACCCAGATAAATACACAAAAGAGAAAAATGTGGTTGTTTTGATAAATTCATTACTATGTTTGAATGAATGAAATATCTCTTAGATGGTGAAACGTTTTTTCTGCAAGTGCCTCCGGCACAAATTGTTCAATGCATATTTGATAACCTGGCAAGAGTCAGGACACACACAGAACCTGTGTAAGATCATGTCCGCCTGCTTGCTAATTAGAGAGCAACCCAACCCAGGTCTCCATCAATATGATCCTCCACTCAGCTGGTCAGTCAACAGCATTCCAGCTTAAGCTTGAACCTGGTACGCTCATTAAAACCAAACCCAAGTATTTGGTCTGCGGTTGCGAGGCTTGCGTGCGATTCATCACTGCATGTGTTTGCGTATGTGAGTCTGCCTCTGTGTGTGTGTGTGTGTGTGTGTGTATATGTGTGTGTGCATGTTTGTGATGAAAGTGTATAGGCCTGTCCCCAGTTGTGCTGTAACTTAACCTGGTCCATGGGAGTCTGTTCTGGGATCTTGGCTCTACTCTTGTGGCCTTCAAGCATTCAGCACTTCATCTGAGGAGGAGTTTGTGAGGGTGTTTTAAGTGCTTTGGATGGTCAACACGCTCCTTTCTTACTGAGGTAGTTCCCTAAGAAGACTTCTCCAGTCCCCCCTCCCTCCCAAAAAAAAAATCAAACGTCAGTTTGTCAAGGCAGATTAAAAGAAAATGGGAGTCAATGCAAGCAGAGGGTAAGCGTTAGAGGACTCACATATAAGAAACTGGAAGACATTTAAGAAGGACATTACCCTTTTGTTGTCTGCCTACTTTCAAAACTTTTTACGATCCTGTTTACTCTGCCTCCTCATCCTTCCCACTCCTCCCTCCCTCTCTGTCGCAGAAAATGACTAATAGTAAATGGCTTTCTAAAGCAGTGCTGCAGATTGAGGGGGTGAGAAACTACCTGCTTTTGTTATCTTAATGCCCAGCGGCATGCACGAGACAACCATCAAACATCCAGCTCCTCACTTGACGTGCCTCTACTGATGTGGAGGGAGCTGGCAGTGACATGGTTGGTGGAGTGAGAGTACGCTGCATCCTGGGCCTGGCAGCTTTATGAGCCCAGGGGGACCATAAAGACACAGGCTTCCAGGCTCTGAGCTGCTCCCTGGGTTAGGGTTAGAAAAGCATGGGGGGGGACAGGGACAGGATGCCTGCTCGGTCAGAGTTCATTCTTATCTGAGCTGCGTCTTCCCTTTCGCAGCAGCATGAGTGAAAGTGGGTTACTTCGATAACAGGCGAAAATTAGCAGGCACAACTCAGTGCAAACACGGTGGCATGTGCAGGCACCAGCGCTCCCATGAGCAGATAATTTCCTGCTTTTCACATACCTGTGGCGTGTCGCTGACAGACGGATGGGTCAGTGTTTGTTTTAGCAGCCAGGTCTTTGGATGACAGGAGGAAGCTCTGGGAGAGCTGTATCAGTGTTTAGACAGATACCACTGGGCCTGAAAGACACACACCATTCTCAGGCCTTCAGGACACTGCTCACAGGGCAAGACAAAGGCAAAAAAAAGAGACATCTGTCAAAATATTGGGTGCTGTGCTTAAACGTACTAGAGTCAATTAGTAATGCCAAATAATTTGGGAATATTTACCCTGCTTGACGTACCGGATGGGGAGTTTTACTGTGTTGGGACCATTTCAGTTAGTGCGAGTAACAAAATTAAACTGCAATTTCCACAGCTTATTAACACTCATTGCATGGACCGGTGGTAAACCCTGCCCATTTTATCGCTAACAAATAGCGTTAGGCAGAGGACTCTTTTTAACACGGCCAATGATTTTTTTTTACTGTGTGTGTTTGCCCTTGTTTTCCGCGCTTTCATTGTGTCTGGAGGTGGCCCACTTGGCAGGAAGTTTAACAGTGTTTTATGGAGTAATCCTCATTGTCCCAACCTCCTCGTGGTGAGGAGTTAATGGGACCAGGTTGAGGAGGAGACAGAGACGACACGAGGGGAGCACAGACAGGTTTCGACACAATGGGAACACACACGCTGGCCTGCACGGGCATCTGTTTCTACTGAGATCCCACTGATGGAGAGCAGAGGCTTCACCATCTGCAACTTGAAGGCACGGGGATGCGCGCGCACACACTCATGCAGGTGCGCCAAGACACACGCACACACACACACCATTAGATACACCAGATATACAAAGACACATAGTTTAACTGAAGATTAAAACTGACAAAACAAGAGGAATGGGCGCTGAAAGACATTTGGTTTGAGGCACGTCTTGCAGCATTGTTAATCTAAAAGCAACTGCGCCGAATATTCCTGTTGTCATGACTAAATGCAACTGACCGCGCGACACGGTGGAGGAGATATGAGTCAATGCCAGCCACAGTGGTGCAATCGCACGCTGTTTTCGAGGCGTGTGAGCGAGCGTTCCCTTTACAACCTCTGACAGTAAAGCGTGAATCATCAGTTGTTTCATCATCATCTCACCCTGCCTCCCTTAGGAGCATAGTTTGGGGGTTGTGACCGCTCCAGCCTTGTTTTCTAGTAATGCGTGAGCCAACCGAGATACGCGCTTTATCCTCCTTTCTCTCCGCTTTCTCAACCCCCCCTCCACCCCCACTCTTATCTGTCTCTGTCATGCTCCTCACGCTCCCTGCTCAGCATGGTTGGAGAAAAAAAGTAAATGAGTCGTTTTTTTTATTTTTTGTAGTATTTAATTTTATCGTTACAAATGCTTTGATTCATTGGACTTTTCTACAGATTACACTTTACACAGATTCTGATCAGGTCTCCTCTGAAAAACACAATAGCATCTAAGAAGATGGCCCCCTCAAACAGCATTCGTGCTGGACACGTTCATTAATTACATTACCATGTGAAGCGGTAACGGGTGAGTCTCAATATTACTCTTAACAAGAAGCAACCACGGCTCCTCTACCCGCCTCTAACAGCTCCTGAGGCCAGGGAGCGGGGGGTTCCAAAGAAGACCTGTGGTAAAGGTGGTCACGCTGAGGTTCACAGACGTGTGTGAGCGCTGGATTGCGTCGGTGTATGTGTGCTGGCGCGCACCTGCAGGCACCAAACCTACATCCGTGGGGGGCCAAGAAAAGGGAGAGAGAAAGAGAGGTAGGTAGTGAAGTTTCTGTTGCCACAGATACTGTATCATTTCTCACCACCTGAAAAGTCACCGGAATGTGAGACTGCTGCTGCTGCGCAAACGAAAATACTAACAGACTCCGAACATCTAAAATGCCTGCTGACATGTTCCGCTGAGCGAGCTTACATAATGAATGTTGGTTTTCAGCAAACTGTCTTGACAATGAATTAACTGGATTTATTGCAATAGTACATAGTGACCCAGGCTTTCTGCTGTTAGAGACGAAACACTAATGCATCCAGTTATGTAGGTGTGCTGCCGTTGTTGTCGTGTGCACTTGTGTTGTGGGAAGGTGTTTTATTTATAGTTATATTGTTTGACATTTCTAAAAATGTAATATTCGTGAAACGGGTGTATTGAATTGCCTCTGAGGTACTGTTTTCAGGCCCCTAAACAAATGTTGATACATGAGAATTAGGATGGAGTGCAGTAGTTGTGAGCTACACATTGCAGGCTGTTTTGGCACCGTCTCCACCAACGCTGTCATGACGCACGCAAACAGAAACAGCCACTCCTCCTGCTTTGTGTGCAAATGAAAATAAAGCATCCTCTTCATTTCAGCATGGAGCAAAGTTAGGTCAGCCTTTGTAATGTGTGTGTGTAAGATTAGAGGGTGCACAAGTGTGTGTAAATAAAAGCAGAGGTGAGGAGAAAACAATCGATAGAGTGAAAACTGCCCAAGTGGCTGCAAAATAAAACAAAAACTAAACATAAAGAATAGCCATCGCTTTTATTACTAAAATAAAGTATGGCCACAGGCTCTGCTCTGTTTTTTTAATCCTCAGATTACAGCAGATGGTCAGTATTGACTTGTAGGCTCTGCTTGTGGACTTGTTGTCACAGGTTGCAGAAAAAAAGGAAATCTGTGATCACCTTTGGGGGTGTATTTTTATCCTGTTTTTATTTAAAGAAGTATTTGGATTACTTACTCACTGCAAGTCTAGAATGTACCCCCGAATGTCTAATTTCTTGTCTTACAGTTGTGTTTGTTTTCCTCGGTAACGTGATTGTCCGATATGAGCTGCACCTTCCCAGCATTGCGGAAAGAATGGTATCTATTTCTGTTCCTTCCTGCCATGGCTTAGAGCAGGCATCCATATCTTACCATAACCCCATCGTTGCTCTCTCTAGACCCATATCTCTGTCAGCCTCACAGAGTGAAACGCTGCTTCCTGTTTGGTTTGTCCAACCAGAGCCGTCTCTCTCTCTCTCAGTGGCTGCACTAATGTTCCTATGTCAACTTTGACTCTACTTAACTGAAACCACTGCTATCACCCTGGTTCGCCCCGAGTCACAGGAAGTCATGCTCTGAACTCATGGCCTGAGAGATGGTTACAAAAGCAGGTAAGAAGAGCGAGATTACGCAGAGCAGGAACACATACTGTCACTTTGTAAACACTATCAATGAGGGAGGCTTGCACATTCCAGTAAAAATAAAAACGTTCTGATATTAGAGAACAGACTGATGTTTCACTGCGCTATATATAATTTATGTTGTGCAGTATGGGTTCCCTTGCGTTGCATTGCAGCCCCATTTAGATTAAACAAACAGCTTAAGGTTTCGATTGCCTCTGGAGTCTATCTGTATAACCATTATCTTTCATTCACCCTTTCAGAGATGTTTTCTGTTTGACTGTCTCCTCCATCCTCCACCATTTCTGGTTTACTCTAAACCGCTGGTCTACTCCCACACGGAGCGCTGCAGCTCGGAAGCGTGAGACGACAAGTAAAAAATTTAAAAAGACAGGCCTCCTTTGGCTTAGTTACAGCAGCAGTCACACGCAGCTAGTAGGCGCTAAGTCTCAAGCTGAGCCTGAGCACAGAAGACGTGAGCTCCGGCAAAGCTCTGTCTCCCGAGTTGACGATGCTGCGTGTCCGCTCTGCCGTTGTGGATACAAAGCTGAACGAACTGACAAAATATCTGTTGGGAATCTTTGATGAGTGAGTGGTGTCGAAGAAAGAACAGAGGAGGAGGAGGAGGAGCGGCAGGAACTTGCATTTGTGTATCTCTGTGGGAGTGGGAGCATGAGGGAGAGTGGTTGAGATATGGAGAAAAAAAGAGAAGATGAAGAGACTGAAGATATGAAGGAGGGACAGACAGCGCGGCAGACCACTGAGTGTCTAAGAAAGTGAGCGTAGCACCGTCTTCATCAGCCTTAATAGAAACATGCACCGGGCCATTATGGAGAGGTGTTTGAGAATAAATCATCTAACAGGCCCCTTTTCAAAGCATTACCCTGTCAAACCTAATCTAACCTACCTCTGTCTGCTCTCCCCTCCCATCCCACATCACAACCCCCACCCCTCCTCCCTCCCTTAGTGAGAAAAGCCGTTTGCCGCCTCAGGCAAGGGCTGGGAACATAAGAGCAAAGTCACAGCAGAGCTGTAGATTTTTCGAGTCACCACCACAGTGTCTCCTCTCAGACTGTGTGCTTCACAGGAACAGGCCCACACTGTGAACTGAGCGCTCGGGGTTAACTCCATCAATGTGTGTTTGGTCACCCATCCCAATATTTAGGCCTCAAAAACATCTCGTCCTCCCCCCAATACACTGTGAATGCGTAATTTGTAAATGAATTTGTGTTCGAGTTTGTCCAGTGTTTTAGAACTAAATTGTTGGAGCCTTCGGAGAACAAAAGGAAAAAAAGTTAATAGTCTTTGATGTGACCACTGCTGCAGTGAACATGAATGAGAACTGCCTTCCTTATGTCTCCTCTGTGTCTGTCACACAGTGTGGTTTTCACCACAAGACACGTCCCCTATCCTTCTGGGAACCATAAGGCCAACCTCTGTGACAGCACGGCAAAGCAACAAATAGGCGAGCACAGAGATTCTGACCGCGAGAAAGAAGTTTCAGAGAAGCCTGTGGACCAACTGTATCTTTAATGCTGCTTGAGGAGAGACTACTTGTCTCTGCATGCACAGAAGCTCGTCTTTTGAAATTCATGATGTTCACAATGCACAGTTTGAGTCATAGCAGGCTTTTTTAATTTCAATTCTGTTAAGTTTGAGAAGTGTAAATTGGTATTTTTATTTTTACCAAAATATTCAGAATTAACATCGTAACGACTTGGCAGGGTTTCCGATACATGAGAACAGCTTCGCACAGGTTTGCACTTCCGTTCTCACTTAAGGACAAGCCCCATTGATCGGTTGGATATGGGGCAATAAGCCTCGTGTGTTTTTCCATGGCTCCCTCCAGCGCTGAAGCAGGCTGATGCTCCGGGCTGCTATGTGATGGCTCAGGCCCGCTGACTGACAGCCCTGGATAAGGGATAGTGTGTCTGCCCTCAGTGCCAGCACAGCTAGAAGTGATAAACACTGGCAACCTGATCCAGAGACAAGAGACGCCTCTGCCTCCGACAGAGTTCAAACTTAATGCACTTCTATTCTTCTTCGCCAAGTCCAGATTTGCTTGGCTCAACCCTGCTGAGCCTGACAGGGCCCGGCCAGGTGGAGGTCAGCGGAGGCTATTCCAGCAGTTTTGTAACCACTTCTGATTGGCTCCTCCGTTTGCCAGTCTATCTCGTCCTCGCTCTGTCAGACCATCATAATTTCAATCTGTCTGCTGCCTGTGCTTTATAGCAGGGCCTTTCAGTCTCCATTATTCCAAAAGCTTCTCCTATTCAATATTCCTATTGCACCAACAGGACCTGAGCATTCTCTCTGGTCTGGAATATTTATGGAAAGTTTATTTTATCTGTTTTTTATTGCTACTCTTGTGCAAATAGGCCCCCATAGAGTCCCTGGTCCCTGCCCTTGCAGTAATGGCAATGTAAACATGGGAAAGTAATTTGAATTCTAACAAAGTGGAGATTAGCTGGTGACAGTTTGTGGCATGGGCGATTATTTCTAAAATAATCCTGTTTTGATATGCATCTGCGTCCCAGCAGGAATTTTCAATTTGTTTTCCCATTGCCACATGTAAACAAGCTCTAGTGTCTCCTTATCATGGCGTCGCACGGACAAGGAGAGAGCGTATGCCTGCCCCCCCCTTGTTCCCCCTCCCTCCTTCCTTCTTCCATCTCCCCGCACAACCTGTCTCCTCCATCCTGCATCTGGTTAGAGTCGCTGAGCAGCCGTGCTTGTCTGGGTTTCAACAAGTCTCTTTATCGAGAGCAGGTAGGGGGTTTTATGTGTGTACCTGCAAGTCATTTGCAAACATGAAGTCCTCAAAACGCACCCCTGAATATGTTCTGCTTGAGGGGTTCTGCCCATTCCCTGTCTGAATAGGCAAATATGCAGCATGGCAAAATGGCCCCCTGTCTGCCAAAGGAGCCATCCTACCCACAGGCCTGGGGCATGTGATAAATGTTTACACTTTTGATTGTCAACTAGGAGTTATGGAAAGAATTAACTATTTATTGGAATTACTTGCATAAAAAAATCCACTTTCATTTAAAGTTACAAACTTCATCTGAAATATTACTGAAAAATGCAGCATTATAAAAACATATTGTCGCAGGTGTGATTTGGCACAGTTGGAGACGTTAACTAGTGAGCGGTTATTCATTCATTTCACACGGTGCCCGTAGAAGTAGTACAGCCACAGACAGTCCTGAGCGGTGAGATATTAGCTGTTTACTTACCTGTCTTTCATGTGGATAGAAAGCCAGGAGGCTATTTATCTCTCGCTGATTGATTGCTCCTGCCTGAAGCTAATCAGCATGTAGCTTGTTGTGTCTTAATGTTTATGGGGATTATGGGAGGATAAACATGGTAATCCCCAATGTTGTGCAGGACTTCCAATTATCACCCTGCTTCACCAAAAATAAGGTCACCATAGATTTAACCTATTAATGCAATATAAGCCGGCCAACATCCCTCCGCTGTTAATTTCACCAAAGTTAAACATGACTCGGGACCTGGATCCGAACCCGCAAGAACCTGGCAGGGAGTCAAAGGTGACTCATCTCCACTATAGTAGGTTGTGACTGGAGCTGACCAGCTAGGTTAGGCTGTGGTCACCGCCGTGACTGAGGCAGGCTTCCTTACAGATAGAGATAACAGGCAGAGGTGAATGTCTAGTCCATGCTGACAGTCTGGATCGATTAGGGATGGATCACTTACACGCAGCGATCGTTACAACCCCACCCCAGCGCTCAGGTGGGGCCATGGAGTGACTCACAGCAGCAGCACAGAGAGGTGATGGTCCTGACTGAATTGTGCCCTTGCCCAGACGCAAGCTAAGAGCATTTTTTTATTATGTGCCGTTCTTTGGCCCAGTTGGCATTTGGGGCAGTTTACGCAATGCTACATTTAAGAGTTATGTACAAAACTTTTGGCAAAAGTATCTGACAATCTATGATTGACAAAGACTGCATGATTGATTAACCTCCTCTTTCCACGCCATTAAGGGTGTGTGAGAAGAGAGGATGCAGAGTGGCCTGGCTCTCACTGCTAGTCACCTCCATATCCTCCCCTCATTAATCTACTCTAATACATTCACTGCAAAGAGCGGCTTTCCCAGGGAAGAGCAAGCAGGCCTTAAATTACAATACAGAGGAGTGGAATCATTACTACCTTTAATGTTCCCAATCTAATTGAGGCATTAATTTAAGTAGAGTCTCCAGCGAGGATTATTCATAACTGCTTTTTAATTTAGAAGGGTGATCAGGAGAAATATTCCCCAGATCAGACGCAAAGTTCCTCCTCTGGCTTTCCCTTTCACTGCTTTTTCAAAGCCCCTTGACATTCACAGGCTGAAGCAGGAGGATACACACAGCAGGAGGAGAGCCGTCCCTGCTTATTTTAACAACAAACACAAACTCTACAGTGCAGCCCCTTTGGTGTGTTTCCTTTTCATTTAATGCCTCTGCACAATGTGCGTTCTGCACACCGAGCCGAATTAAACACTACGTTGACAACAGACAAAAATCTATTATGCCCTAGCAAATGATATTTTACCCAGGGCCCCAGAATCAAGCAGTAGCTTATGTTGAACTCTTATCGACTGTCACCTTTTGTGAATTAGTTTGTGCTATTTGAAATAAATATTGTTTGTTTTTTACATATTTCCCCCATAAATGTCAAGAAGAAAGGGATTTTGACACACAGCCCCTGTGCCGAACAATCAATCAAATGCTTGATAATAATGCAGGGCTCAATAAGGCACAGTACAGGCGCACTGGCCAACTTTTCCCCAAAACAGAAATGCTTCTGATGATAAAGTGACCATTTATGCAAACAGCAATTTTCTACTGAGAGAAGTAATCCCCAAGTGTATTACACACCTGACTAATACCACAGAGAATTCATGTAGTCATAAATATGGACAAAAAAGTCAACAGTACCAAAAAGGTCCAACACATAAAAAGGAGCAGGTTGGGGCGGCCGAGGGAAATCAGCGGGGTTACAGTATGCTTGTATAAATGTGACTGGATGTCACCAGTCAGCTGATTGCAGACCAGCTGATGTACCAATGAGCTACTGAAGGTAAGCAGCTGATGGGAACATGACTTTGGTGTTCTGCCTGGATGAACACAATGTTCTACTGATTTACAGTGAACCCAGGACCTTGGGGGCCCCTTAGGGTCTCCGGCCCCAGGGGGAGTTTGGACAGTAATTCTGCCATATCTGTCTATGCTTGTACAGCATAAATGTATTGCAGCCGTAGTTGTCGACAGCTTGGTCCGCGCTGCAGCAGCAGGAAAATGTTCTTAACGTTCTGTAACGTATGTGACACCTCCAGCAGTGCAGCATTTTGGCAAATCTATGTTTTCACAGGCCCTGTTTTCCCCTTTGAAATCACTTACTTAAACAGTGGGGCTCAGTGGGGAGGATTATTAGCAAATGAACTCCATATTGAACCACAGCAGCCAAATTTGGCCAAAGGGGAGAAATCAGCAGCCCACGAGACACAGGCATTTGATTGTTGGGACTCTCGAAAAACACACAACCAAACAAGAGCACTTAAGGGACAAGCACAAACGCTCGCACACACATACCCGAACACACATGCACACGGACCATGCCCCAAGGGACTCGTGTCACACTGATACCGTCATGCAGTCCCCCCCCCGTGGCACCAGAACCAGGCATGGCATGCCATCTGGAGTTGGGAGGAGGGTTTGTTAGAGGGGTGTTGAAACCGAGTGGTACATGCTTCGACCGTGTGCCTGACCATCTGGCTTGGCATACTGCGTATCAGTAACTTTGAGCAGTCCAGCAAAAGAGAGGAGGGGAGATGGATGGATGGAGACAGAGGGGTAGATAGCTGTAGGGTTAAAAGCAGCCAGGGCGCAGTGGCACCAATTTGATGGATGTATTCTGTATAGTGCTCACTCTCTCTCATTCTCTTTTGCTCTGCGCACTGAGAAAGAAAACCAAGTCTGTTTTAAAAGTGGCTTGGTTTTAAACTTGCTCTGTCTCTCTCTCTCTTTATTCTCTGTGGGTACTTTGTACATTCTTATGGCTACACTTAAGGATAATTTTCATTATCCATTCATCCTACAATTATTTTCTCAATTAATCAACAATCTATAAAATGTACAAAAACAAAAGTGTCCACTGCAGTTGCCCATAGTCCAAGGTGACATCTTCATTTTGCTTGTTTTGTTTGACCAACCTAAAGATACTAATTTTACTACAGATTAATTTTCTATTGATAGAGTCAGCTGTATTATCACTTACTTGTTTACTGTTAGCAACATATTTCAATAATTAACAGTTTTCCTTGCATTAATTGACGCCGAGGGAAGATAAGGTTGTAAGAGCGCCCGATTTGTGGCTACACAAAGGTAAAAATGACTCTTCAGTATAAATCAATTCTTACTTATAACAAATATTGTACTTCAGTAAACAGGGGAAAGCTTAGTTTGTTCACTCTAAGATGAAGAATAAGATGAAATAGGTGGAGGTGGGGCTGGTGTTTGTGTGGTGGACTGGCTGGGGAACTTGACCCCTTGCTTGTGGGAAAACTGCCAACAGCAGACAGACACGCTCGAAGCCTGTGTAGCTCAAAGCCCCGTGATCCTTTTCTTACCGCACGGACTGAGCGAGAGACCCAGAGAGAAAGAAAGAGAGAGAGAGGAGGAGTGAGTGCAAAAGAGATAAAGAGGGGAAAAAGGAAGAGAAAATTTATCTTATGAGCCTATGTGTGGCCTGGATCGTGTCTGCATTAAGCCAAGTGAGGTATCCACTTCCCCTTAATATTTTATAGTTTCCTTCAAAGAGGTTCTGCTGCCTGCGCTAAGTCTCTGTAAGGGCTCAGTGCAAGAATTCAGACTTCCTACCTGGTATCCTGGACCTGTATAGAGTTACACCTCTCTCCTTTACTGATCTCCTTCCTCACACATTTAATCTCCACAGGACAGTGACTGCGCACTGCACCCGAACCTACGAACAGTATCCCCTCTAAATACAGTGAGTGGACGTATGACCAGAAATACTTTCAGCTGCATTAGAGGAAGGTAAAAGACTCAGTCAGCATATTGAACATTTCTAGTCGAACGGCACAATGACTGTACCGACAAGCAGACTGTTGGCAACTCACGGCCCCTCAGATCGAGCAGAGAAAGACAGGCATTAGCACACGAGGGTCCGCTCTTTCTCCGGATGCGTGGGGAAAAACAAGAAGTAGTAATGAAATGAGAAATATGTACTGTACGTATTAACATTGGTGCCCAATTACTGATCAGTCAAAGAGACTATGGGGTTTTTTGAAAGACGGATGAAATCTGGCATTGCTTTAACTTCAAAGCCAGGAAGGGGTATAGAGTTCCTAAACACATCATGAATATTGCAAGATTGTGCAGTCACTCTTTCTGATGTGAAAGAGAAACTTTTGAAGAGCTCCACCCCGCCTCCTCCAGTCCCCCAAACTTACAGTAGCCAAGCGGATGGGCAGTCCATTAACTATTTAAATGCACACAGAGATGTAAGAAGTAGCGGCCAGCATTTTAATGAAAAACAGAGAGCGGATTGGCTCCTGACGGGACCACTCTGTTTCTGATTACCATTACTACAGCTCAGAGTTACAGTTATAGGTCTGGATGTGATTAAAGTTACATTGATATTTTCTTTTCTTCTTCTTTTTTTTTTTCTATGCATGCTCTTTTCTCCTTAGCCCAGATGTATGGCGCAAAGCCTTCGTGGCAGCTCCATTTTTATGTCTGCAAGTCAAGACAGTGACAAAGTGCTACTAGATCCAAATAGGTCTGAGTCAAAGCCAAAGTGTCATCTATCCTTCCTATTTCCCCTGAGGGAGTTCTCACCTATCCAGCCTTCGCGGTCCTATCTTGGGCACTGCGCTAATAAGGAACACCCTGTATTTAAGCTGGGTGAGGCCCTGTCAACGATTCTGCTTCAAGGCTGTGGGTGCCTACACGGGGACACTGCCAGTTTGGGAGTTTGGGACAAGAGATGGGGGTTAGAATAAGTCACTCCTTCAGTCAAGTGTTGCTGCCTATAATTAGCTAGGGGACGATGTAGTTACACTGGTTGCAAAAGCAGCCAGAGCTTTGTGGTATATCTTCATACAATACATGTCAAATCTCAACTGTCTCCTACAAAATATGTTTTTATACTAATTTGCATTTTGGAGATAACATAGTTTCTGCTTGGATTCAGTTTGCTGGGATTTTTTTCTTCTTATTCAGGAAGTGTGACATCCTTATACTGCACAGAAACTGCGGAGAGGAGGTTGTGGTGGGTGATTGGGTACACAAAGCTCCTGAAACTAGTATTCACGCACTGCACGTGACATGTCTAGGCCACCAAAACACTTTGTTAAGGTTAGAGAAAGATAGAGGTTTTGGTTTAACGCTGAAAACTTCAACCCCTTTCTACTTTGTCACTAAAGTCAATGCAATTTTTTAAAATTATTTAACAAAGGTAATCTTTCAACTAATGAAATTAAATATATTAGTCAAAGTTCCCTCTAAATTTAGCACAACTTTGCACACAGATCTGATGTTTTTGACTGCTGCCATTTTTCATCTCTTCAGAGATGTGAAAGTTTCAGGTATGTTTACATTTAATTGGTTAAATCTGTTTACATTGCACTTTCTCACATTTAGTTTTTTTTATCTGCATACAAACTGGCATTTTAAAACTTTTTTCAAATTTCACATTATTTTCAAGTTCTAGTATTTAGACTTATAAATGCAAAATCCAGCCAGCATACGATTTCTTAGAAAGTATATGTGCTAAATTAAAACTGTCGAATTTGAACAGAACTTTTTAGGGAGACAGGGATGCAAATCTGCAAATAAAGCATGGAAATGTGTAGCCTCGGAGGTCCAACGTGAATCCTGAGTTATTTCTGATATTTTAAAACTCTAAAGCCTGACTGAAAAAGATGCAAGGAGCAGAGAGTTGCTTGGTCCTTGGAAGAAATGTTTGCATATCTTCTAAGCAGTTCTTTATAGCTGATTCTGCCTCTCATCTTTTCATCTGAGAGTCTCAGCAAGTCAAACCTCCCTGAATATGTGAAATGACTCTGAAGTGATTGCGGAGTCACTAATCAGTGCAGAAAAATATGTATTGTCCTTTATAATTTAAGAATACAGATACATCAAAACAAAGTTCTCTTCTTTAATTTCAATGTGTCAGGCTCTTTAGTGTTTTTACCCCTGAGACGTTGTAACAACAGCCACTTGGGCTCCCTCGGGCATGGTGCTAAGTGGCTGAGAGGACTGGGAGAGGCTTGTGTAGAAGACTAAAGACATGCCTCTGTAAACACGCATGCATCTTTGCACTGCTCTCACTTCACACACAAAGCTCTCCCCAGCAGAGTCAATAAACTGTTTGCTTTAAGTGTCTCTCTCACATTCACTCACTCTGTGTGTCCCTCTCTGTGCCCACAATATGAAACGCCTCTCTCTCTCTCTCTCTCTGTGTACTTCTGAAGCAGTGCTCAATCTTGCGCTGCAGCGCAACAGGAAGCCGTTTAGAGTATAGTCCCCACCATTGTTCCAGTCTGTTTCTCTCAAAAAGCTTTTATCGCTTCTACTAAGCGTTCTGCCAGGGGAGAAACAAAGATTTGTTGATAGTTTGCCGCTGCTAAAATTGCACCCTGGAGGTTCGCACACTTAACATGTGAAACATGTAATAAATTAAGAACGAAGAGATGCAAACTTGGAGGATGGAGGATGTTCCTATGAGTGATGACAGCAGGGTCGTGTACCGTGGCAGGGACACTGCAGTTTCCTCTCTGTTATCTCAGGGCCCTCACTCGAGCCTTCCTGTTGCTCTCAAACTTTTTCTCCTCACTGAAAACAACTCTGCTTCTGCTTTATAGATAATGGAGGGGTATAGATCCATTATTGGGGTGAGTGTCATTATGTTCACTTTTGAATCTCCACCATGTAGCACAGTTGTTATAGGTAATATAATATCTGAGTAAAATACAAAACAAATGCCTTGACTCAGCCACTGCATGTTACAAATCACTTGCATGTTTCTGGGGTTTTGGCAACTTTGTGTTCCACAGCCCAGGAAAACTATTTGCCATACACAAACATTACAAAAACAAACAGATGTAAAACAATAAAGATGATTTACAGAGCATCAAAAACATGAAAGGAATATTCTTCAAATCTGAGCCATTGATTCCAATATAGATTTAAAACCCACCCAGTGTCTCAGCATATGACTTTAATGCCCACTGGCTCACTTGTGTGGCTCAGTCAGAGAAAAACACTGCTGGGCTGAGTGCAGAAGCCAGACTTTTGCTGCACATGTGTTTGTTAGCAATTTGTATGAAAATGCATGCTATGGACATTACAGAGAAGCTCCCAAGTATCAAGTACTAAATGTTCCAGTAACAAATAGATTTAATGCTTGTATTTTTCCATCAATGGGAAGTTTTGATCAATGATTTAAATATTTTATTTGATATAGTGAAAGACAAAAAGACACGCTCTTGCTTACTTTCCCAATATCCGGCTTGACAGTGGTCTAATGGATGAACAATGAGAGAAACCATCAGAGTCTGTGTTGATAATGTTATTCTATCAAGCTTCTTACGAGTTATATCATCATTCAGGATAGTTGGATGATACAATTTCATATGTCGGTCATAAGTATAGCTGTGTGCTTTGTTTGAAAATAACCACAAATGAGCAATTATAAGGAAATAAACCTTATTAATTTGTATAGAATTTATATAGTAATGCTAAATATATTATAATCAGGCTCTTCATCACCTGAAACATAATTTTAGGACAATAATTCTGAAATGTATTTAAATATTTGTTCAGACAAAAAAAAAAAAAAAAAAAAAAAAACACACCGTCAAAAAGCAACAATGTCAGTGTGTGTGTGGAGGCAACACAGACTCACACACACAGTCAGATGGGTGGGACTGCTCCTTGACCCGTCTTCGCCTGTCATGTCCAGTGCTTAGAGTCTAAGTCTGTTCCTTGACCCTTGCTTAGGAAAGCTGCTTTTGGATAATCAATGGACATAAGTTAATTGCCATGTCACAATGTCACAGACACCACGGACTCGCCATCGAGGACTACGGCATGTGTGGGGGGCAGCTGTAAGAGGATTACAGGGACCAGATGCCTGTGTGTTTAGTTTTGGCTTTAGCCCAGACAGGTTCGGGTCTGACTGACCAGGGTGAGTTTCCAGAAAAAAGCAAAAAATTGTGCATCTTGTTCTTTGTGAGGCCATGATGTTCCCAGGTGCTGATAGTTACAGTAATGAAAACCACATCATAACAACAGCCACAGTTATCACGGAGGGTTAGAAAAATCAGCCCATAACTTCAAGACAGTGCTACACTAACAGGCAAGCTACTTTTTTGCATAACATTACACTATAACCTTTATGTAAATAATTTAAAGTGCTACTTGAATTATTCATCAAAAGTGGCTATAAAGCCGAGGGAGCTCTCAATATGGCCGTATTCCATTTTTTAATGTTCTTTACTGTAGTGACTAAATGTATTTATTGTAAAAGACATCACTGCATTGGTTTGTTGATGCCTGCCTAAATGCATAATGTGAATGTATACAGTCTTTCGCAAGTCTTTAAGGGCTCATCAGTGTTGCCACTCTGTCTACATGTTGTGGCTGCGAAACGTACAGTTGCGTGCAGCTTCCCTCATGATGTAGGAAAGACACCATAAAAAACCTGTACTTGAACAGTTATAAGTACAGGTAGCCGAGGATGTTTATGCGCAGATGAAGAACCTCCTCGGGTTTCTGCGTTACGGATCTGTCTTGTGTGGGAGAGCAGCGAAGATTGATCTGTGCCTGCTCGCGGAGCAGCATGTAGGCCTGTGGCTGTCATCCCAGAGACAGGGGAGAGACAGAGAGAGAGAGATTTTTAAAATGTACACTTTAGCAGTTGAGAGGCCACACAGGATATTACAGATGTGCTACCCATTCAAACCCCCCCAGACCTCCAGCCGTCAATTTCCATCCATTCCATCCATCATAAAGACTTCCTGTCCTCCCTTGTGCGGTGAGCAATGTGGCTGAGGACAGACCCCGGCTGGTTACCACAAAGGATTTGGGACTGGAGCTACCTCTCTGGGCCTGTACCTGAGGCTGGAGGCACCCAACTGTAGCTTGCTTTTGTCATCGTCTCTTTTCTCTATGACTTATGTCCCCCCAGGCGTCTTTGGGACTCCATTACCTCTACGTGTATTGTGGGAATGTCAGGACCTCCCTGTGTGGGGAGCGTGCGTCTCAGATTGATAGGCAGAGGTCTAACTGTGACCTGACTGACTTTCACTCTTACCACATAGACAGATTTACATAGTTTTGTGCATCACGGGAGAGGAGTGGAGAGGAGAGGTCCCTGGACACGGGTTGCAAAAGGGGGAAGGCTTGGATGACTGATTTACAAGCCTGGGCTGAACTGAGCACCTAGACCTGAAATAAACATACGCTCAAAAGGTTTTCCCAGCATGAGATAGTTATATGAAGAAGAAAAGACACATAGTTTGACATTAAGTCAAGTGATGGAAAGTTAGAGGGCTTGTGGTTAAAGTGGTGGGTGATCATGTACACATACCTCGCTGTGAACGAGCCTCGATCTTTTATGTCTGAGCGGTGTTGTTGCACCGGTGACTTCTGATTGAAGTTTCAACTCAGTTTCTCTTCTGTCAAGTCAGAACCACACCCAACACCAGTACCATGCAGTGTGGTGAACATTTAAAAAAATACTACTTATATATTCCAAATGTTTTACAATACAATTACAACATAATTAGGAGTTAAATTGAAAAGGCTTCGTGTCTCACATTTATGAGAAAAACACGACATTGGAGATATTTATTGTACTTGATTCTACATTGTACACACTTTGACTGCTCCACAGCTAATTACCCTTAATTTAGAAGTAGTTAGCCTTTTATAACAATAAAACAAAAAAAAAAGAGGTATGCCTGGTTTGTTGTATTGTTATACTGATAATAAAGAGAGAGAGATGAAATGCTTGCATGATTAAAATCCACAAAACTTTATCAGGATTAGTTTGTGTTTATTCCATTAAATGTTATGAGTTGGCAATACATTTACAAAGGGAGACAAAAAACTGGGATGTTTCTGGTAGGAAATGTGTAACACTGTGATTACTTTTTAGTTAAGACTGAATTAATATTCAACGGCACATCCATCACAGACCTGCTGTGTATTCTGGTGTACTGCCTGGGTAAACCATATTAACCTGCCTTTTCTGGTGGAGGAATTCTTTCCACTTTCCCAATCAGGCGCTTGTACACGTCTAGTTGTCAGTTCATTGACTTGAGGAGGGTACTGTAGTCACCCCCCCACCCTCCAGAGAAGCAGCACAGGGCCCAGAGCAGAGAGCTGAGGCTTTGTAATCACTGTCCTGTCTCTGCCGCTGCATTTCTCTGTCTGTGTTTTCTGTTAGTATTGGAGCTGACAGCCTGTCAGTAGAGGAAGGGCTTTGAACCTGAGGGCTCCTCTCTCTACCAAAGGCTAATCGCTACTTCAGAACAGGGGACTGCCCCTAAACAAACATTTACTGCTGTAAAGACAGGGTCGGCCCCTAACGATGTAGGTCAGCGGGGCTTTTTACAGCAAGGCCTTTATGGAGACGGATGCCAGAGATGGACAAATAGCAGGACATTAGCCGTCAGCAGCACCAACAGGAGCCAGATCTGGCCGCACTTTAATAGCTGTTTGTTGGTGCAGAGGAAGAGGCTCATAAAAGAGGAGACTCTTATCTTCTGTGGACCCCGTGTGTTTGTGTCACATCCAACACTGACCACAGTGAAGCACAACCAGGACGGTCCGGGCCAGAGACAGACTGCTCTCTGTCTGATAATTGCAGTGCATCCTCCTCTCTGCACAACCAAGGGGACTGCCTGCAGGCGTCTTTCATCACACATGCCACTGTATATGATTTGTCAACACAGTAAAAGCATCTTTTCAGTAGAGTGTAATGTAATGCTATGATTTTTCTGACAGCGTAATCAGTTTATCCAACAAGGTTTTATTTGGTGACAGCTCTGAGGGTCTTTCTCTGCCTGAGGAGCTACGCTCTCCCACTCCACATGCTCACACCTTTAACGACTTCTTAAATGTCACAGAATGTCAGGCGGAGGGATAAAAGCAGAGGACCTCCCTCTGCTTGCCAGTGATCCTCGGTAGTTTTTACTGCGCTACAGCGCTGCCGGGCAGGACAAATGCACTCAGGTGTGGCCCAGATTTCACCGGACTGGCTGGTGACATGATTTAATGCACTTGCTACTAAGGAGCCAAGTGAGAAGAGCTTCTTGTCAGCGGAAGAGCCCTGATTGAGCACAGCATGCCCTTACAAATGTATCCTTTGTGCATGCTACTTAGAAGAAAATCATCCATCACATGCGGTTTCATACACTATAACACTTCAGATTATAAAGGATTCTCTGTAGTGGGCCAACCAGATCCCTCACAAACAGCACAATATTTTTTTTTCTTCATTTCAGAAAGATTTAAAATCAGTGTAAGTTGACTGTGTATTCCCTGGGGAACGGACCACTGCTGTGATGAAATAAGCATCAACTCTACTCAATTTTCCATTGAGCTAACCAGGCAGCTCATCTCCATTAGTGTTAGTCTAACCAGCTCCGCTCTGGATCTCTTTAGCTGTGATCTCGCCAGAAGCCAGCTGGGAGTTATGTGTGTGCATGAGTGCGAGTGTGAGTGTGTGTGTCTGTGTGTGAGCGCCTGCACACGCTTGTGTGATTTTGTGAGCGTTCAGTACTCTGAGCCCTACAGCTGTGAGAGATCTGAGTGTAAGGCCATGATGGGGCTCCGTTAAGCTCAACAGCGTGAGCCTGTATCAATTACGCTGCAACAGCGATACGGACACAGCGTGCAGTCTTCAAAGACAAAGACTTATGACCGCCCAGCGTCTCCTCAGCTCCTCTGGCCACAGAGTCAGCTGGATAACCTTCAGACAGCACACACTAACTAGGGAGACACAGGACAATTTTATTTATTCTCCGATTCTGAGAAACTTGCATCCATATCTAGGAAAGACACATTTATCTTATAAGTAAATATATATATATATATATATATATATATATATATATATATATACAGACAGACAGATAGATAGAGCACTAAGTACACTTTATAAAATATGTTATTGTATTGCAGGACAGAACTGAAAATAACTGTGTAATATTACACACAAGAGGCATCTTTGTAAATGCGATTTTGTGCATTTTGGAATTAAATACTTTAAACTGAAAGACAGTGTTCTCTCAGAGGACAATGTCATAACCTGTGACCTTCCTCTCCTCTTGGTAGAAAATCTCTGTGGTCCAGCGGCCCTTTGAACGTTATATGAATCTAGTTCTCGAGCTGGAGACTAGCAGTATAGATGAGCTATAATACGTGTAGGTCTCTCTCTACTTCCAACCTCTTTTCCAATACCTTTGTAGCTTTGTACCTCTACATTCAATACTAGTCCAAAGGCAAGCGGAGGCCTTTGAGGACTCCACCAAAGTTTTCTTCAGCATTTCTGAAGGCAAAACTGTCATGAATAATATGTGTGGTATTTTCCTACAGCAGACTCCTGGTTAAAGAAATGACTGCCATATCAGCCAGTCAGCTGTGGACTGTAGAAGTGTGTGTGTCCGTGTGTGTACGGCGTGGTAATGAATGAAGGTAAATGGCAGGGTATGAAGCACTTCCTATCGTAATTTCACACTTGTCAGCTCTTGTGAGGAAACTTCACCTTTACACAAGGATAGCAGAACAGGCCAGGCCATAGAAAACAGAGAGAATGTGTCTTCATGTTGTGGGATAAATTCTCTATGCAAAGAATTTCCCTTGCAAATACATCCTCCTTTCAATCCTACTAAAAGACTGCAGAATTTACACTTCAACACTGCAGTTTAAACAAAACTAAAGGTATCTGGATTAATACACTGTATGTACTGCAATTATCATAAATGAATTAAATAAAATATGATTCTAGCATTACCACAGGGCGTCTAAATCACCTGCAATTATTGTATGAGTCAATGCGTTTGTGTCCATATCAGAGTGTGAATGTGTGTGAGGGAGGTGCGTTGGAGGAGCTGTAATGAGGGCACTGTATATTACCTCGCTACACAGAGACGGGTGAAATAGGGTGAAGTTATCATATACATGTGCACACACGTTTCACACCACAAGCCAGGTGGTATCTAATTGAACCGTAAGGTGGAGATAGTACAGACACAGGAAATTTATTAAACCTTCTTCTTCAACAACACCTTTTACCACCTTGATAAAATTCATTATGCCCTCATGTGGACTATTTTTCATTAATAATCCTTGTGCATTCATGAGTCAGGTCCTCGCACGGGTTGTGGGATGAATAACCACACATCTGATATTCTCCAGCTTAATGTTACTGTTTCTTGATGAAGTATTGCAGAGATTGAGCTCCAATTTGCAGCAAACGCAGGCGAGCAGACAGAAAGAGTAACTGAATGTGTCCACGGTTACCGGTTTTGATTGTTAATTTATGAAAAAGAAACACCTGTTGAGCATAATGTACTGAATAAAAAAAAAATTTATGCATTGTTTTATGTATTGTAGTATTGTTTAATATACTCCACATAAACATTTATCCTCAGCATAAATTTTAGCTGCAGTCTGTTCAAAACCAAACCTCATCCTCAGATTTCTTATAATCACAGAGTGCTTACTCAAAGCTTTGCATCAAATGTAGTGCCAAATAGTTGCTTTTTGAGGATGCACATTATGTATGTGAATATTTCTCTATTGCTGCAGCACCATCCGTATAGCTCCTTATATACTGTTTCTTTTAGGAAAACAAGCTTCACTAATTGTAGCATGAATCCCAAACAGAAAAAAAAACATCTAAGATTGCGCCTACTTAATACAAGCTTAACATAATATAGAAAGGAAATTAGAAAATACGGATAATGGTTAAAAAAAAAAAAAAAAAGTGTGTGTGTGTGTGTGTGTGTGTATATGTATATGTATGTGCACACAACTTTTAAAAAATGATCAACTGAGTCACTTGCACTTGTCAAGTTCTGTCCATGTTGCAGGCCATATAAGTTAGGGAGCCTGAAAGTGCCACTGCGAGTGTGTTTGTGTGAGCGTGAGAGAGACAGAGCAAGGAAAAGGAAGGGATGAGTAGGAGGAGGATGTGAGAGCCTTCTCGGGGGACCTTAAACAAACTGACTAAAGTGGTCCTGTTTTCTGATCAGGCACAGAGAGGAGAACACTTAGCACTGCTGGAGACACTCTAAACAGCCACTGAGGAATTAGCCTGTTACTGGGAAACTTCACAGCTCCTGCACTGGGCCATGTCCCCGACTAAGTAATACAGAAAATAGAACAGGCGATAAACAGCAACAAACAAATGCGTGCACGCATACACCCGACTACCCCCCACCCACATTCATTCACACATACATACACACAGGAGGTACATAAGGACGTGCCGCACGTATGCCAATAAGCACACCGTTCACGATAGCAGTCTCAGGCGCGGCACGGATAAACACGAAAACACACACAACACAAGGTGCCATATGCGCCGCGGTCTCTCTGAGGAGAAGCGGCAGATAATGAATGGGCCCCTCACGCACTCCAGAAAAGTGTCGCAAGTGACTCGAGACAAGGAAAAATATGTTTTTACACTGAGGAAAAGCGATGACCTTATTCCTTCTCCGTGTTCATACGCAGTATTCTTTTGCCTGCATCGCCAGGTTTGGCCAAACAAAGATGAGCTTAAATTTAGGCCCCATGATGTCAACACAAACACAGAATAGAAAGTTCATGTTTAATTAGGTGTCCCCCCCTTTTCTAAAGTTCATTTCAATTAGTCCCACCTCGGCCCCACTTTCAGGTCTCAGTGATTTGTCAATGCCTCAACTTGTACGTGGCGCAGTGTGGTCACAATGCAGCATGTAAGTGTGTGTGTGTGTGTGTGGGTGTATGTGCAAATGTTTTTGCATGCGTGTTGCTGTTTATGTTTTGTGTGTGACCTCGACAAAAAAAAGGAACTCCTGTGCCCTTGACATTTCCCTCTTGTTGTTATGATGAATTGCAGGGGTTATTTACTAGTTCATAGGAGAGACGCACAGATCCCTGCTTTGTTCCCAAACACTCGCAGAGACATCCATAAAAAGAACTGCTCTGGAGCTTTCATCGTTATTCCTAATTGTAAAAAGAGAAAATGTTTTTTCATAAGCTCATTTACTCCATCAACTGAAGCACAAGTTAGAAATGCTTAACCTACTCTAAATAACCTCAAAACATTTAGTTACAATTTTAAATAGTGACAATTTTAAATAGCATGTTGAATTCATATATATGAATAAATGAATGAATGAATATATATATATATATCATGTCACTTTTTTTTAAGGTAGATACTGTGTATTACATTTGGAAATAATTATTTCTAAAACTGCTGTGTTATGGTTTCGGTAAACAATTAAAGTTAAAATGATTTAGAGGAGATGTCTGTTTTTGAAAAGTCTAAAAGTATCATGATTGTTGGTGTGACGGTAAAGCATATTAGTGGTTAAGTCATTGTATGTTGTTTCAATAGCTTTTTCATAAATAGTTTTATTTTTTGTGTGTAATGTGTTTTTTACTCGTGAGCAGCATCAGAAGCAAATTGCCATTAACTTGCATGACAATTAAGTTTTTCTGATTCTGATTGCTTTAAATAGTTGCATTCTCAAAAATTGTTCCTGATAAAATGAGAGCATAATTAATCTAATTTATTTCCATGTGCAATATCAAATTTCTCAGAAGAAGAGCACACATGGAGAAACCTGCAGACGTATCATTCAGATGTACCATACATCACCAGTTCACTGTGTATAGGTGCCGTGCTTGGATGGCCTATATGTCCTATGTAGGATCCTGAAGGTGTACGATGTCTCCTCCGTCCATTTCGTGACACCCTCACATAAGCCGATCAATCAGCTGTAATGAAACCCATCAGGTCACCTTTGAAATTTATCATTTTTTTTGTGTGCGTAAAATGAACCGGCCCATGATGGTATGGAAGCTAAATTTAGATTACCTATATGCTAACATATCTCTACCCCTCATCCCCTCAAAAAGAGAGAAGGGGGAAGTATGAATTATGCTGAGATGCCGAGTCCATATGCCAGTGTGCTTGTGAGGGGGTTATATCAAAAGCTTGATGTTGGTCATTTGACTCCGTCCTCCGTCCTTTGTCCCCGGTTGTCACATTTGCAGCAGTTCGACCGTAAAAGTATGCACACTTCAAGAGTAAACACATTAAGTCTGAAAGTTTGAAAGGTAAACATAATGTGAAATGTTGCTTTGTTGCTCATCAGCAAAAAAAAAAAAAAAAATTGAGCAATCACCTGACTGTTTGACTTATCTTGTGCACCCCGCAGTGTGTTCCTCTCTGTGTGTTCCTGTCGCTCGCGGAGGTTTGAGGTGCTTAGCATCTCTTGTTTGCACACAATCCTCCTGTGATTATTGCCTGCTTCAGGCTTCATGCACAGTGATGTGTCTTTTCACAAAGCAGCTTCATTTGCATAGATTTTGCCAAGAGCCCCTCAAATCTTAAGGAGTGCGCTTAAAGACGAGTTAAAGATGAGCAATCATAACGTCAGATCGCCTTGTTTGTGTTAAAGGCGGGCGGCGTCGGTATCAGCGCAGTCGCACGCGGCAAATTGGCTCTTTGAGTCGAGGAAGGCACACAAAAACTTTTATGAATTTGTTTTGATGCGGGTGGAAGGATTTCCAACACTTTGGTGGATTTTCCACAACAGTTAGGGCTTTTTCTGAATAGTCAGGCCAAACTGCAATCAAGGTCCGACTACACGGTTCATTTTCTGCAGATGGCACACAAAAAGTCCTTATTCGAGCATTTGCAAAGGAATAAGCTTTTCTTATGTGTTTGTTGATTTGTTTATTTATTTCTTTATTTTGTTGTTGTCATTTTTTTTCTGCTGAACACAGCTGCTTGGGCCCCACCATGCAGAAAGGCCCAATATGGCTGTGTCTGTAAATCGGAGTCCGGGGGCCACGAGACAGAAAACAGGGGAGAACCACCCGGCGAAATTTAGCGCACGATGGCTCCCAGCCAGCGGGCATCATTTGGGGACCAGAGAGCCTCCCCCTGCCCCCCCCCATTCTCTCTTTCCTTTTTCCTGCATGGTGAGCAGGTTTGAAAGCTCAACCCTAACACTGCTGCTGACACAACCACTCAGGGACGGCTGTAACAGCTCTCTTAGCATGGCACCTGTTATTGAGCCGTCAGAAGAGAGAGAGAGAGAGAGAGAGAGAGAGAGAGAGAGAGAGAGGGGGAAGGCAGGAGGAGGTAGGTGCAAAAAAGCGGGAAAGAGTGAAACTCAATTGTAATTTCAGGGCTGTCACAGTTCTGAGAGCCGGGCTTCTCATGTCGGGCTACTTTGCAAACAGAGAGCAGGGTGTGTGTTTGTACTGCGGTCACACTCCCGCTCCTCCTATTTTCACTGTTGTGTTTCACTGGTTTATCACACTTTCTCCCTCCGCCATTACCGTCCCTGCTTAAAGGCAAGTGGATTTACTCGGACAATCCAGTGTACCTTTTATACAGATCTTTTTCATTTGTCTTCTCCCACTGAACACAATTGGCTTTTGGATTTTTCTTTAAATGACTCATAATGCTTTGATCAAACTAATAATGATTATAAAGACTCCCTATGTCTCAAGTCTTACCAAGATAAATGAGCTCCTGTATGGTAAAAGAGGTGGTAATAACAGCAGATGTACTGTTTTCAGCAATGACTTTTTTTTTTTTTTTGCTGCAATTTATATCTTTTCAAGGCGATGCGAGAATGGAGACATTTAGGGGATTTTTATAAACAGGTTAACGCATCAGTTTTGTCGTAGAAACAAATACTAACAAATATGAGGGAACAAAAGAAAGAGAGAACAACTCGCTGGTTTATTTTCCCTCAGCCAATCATCAGAGGTGCACGGCAAGTAGCTGTCCACTCAAGCAAAGCAGTGGCATTCCTCTGCAGAGCAATCAAAATGGATTAAAGCAACCACGCTCCAGCTGCCTCCACGCAAATCAGATACGCCCGTGATGATGATAATCAATCCATAATAAAATAACAAAACATAAATCTGATATTGTTGTTCCAACAATTTTAATAACATAGATTTAAATATTGCCATGTGCACTGGAGTGATTTATTGATGAAAAAGTGCTATCAGGCTTATATACACCCCGTTTCTGGTGGCCCGCCAATAATGCCATTAACTGCATTGTTCAAACTCATTATGTGATGAGAAACACAATAATAATCGCAGGACTACAAACGCACAATTTCTCCCATTGAGCTAATCACTTTTCCTAGCATTATTAGTCTCTCTTCCTCTCTCGCTCGCCGTCTCTCTCTCTCTCCTCTGCTCTCTTGCTCACTCACGCCATAAATCCTGGGAGAGGCTGGTGTATAAATCCCTAGTCTTGAATTAGTATTGTAATTTCTGGTATCCATGCATGCTTTGCCAACGCGGACCTTGGAGTTATTAATCTGGGGGGGGGGGCAGGTGCCATAGAAACAATATGCTGAGCGGTTGGCCTGGATAGTGGGCCGACCCCACCCGTGTCAAAGCCCTCGGTGCATTCAGTTAGAATTACGAGGTATGGACCGGAGCCCAGTTTTAGAGAACATAAAAAAAACAAAAAAAAAAAAATTTTTTACCATTGTTTTATGCTCTGCGTTTTATCTTTAAACATTAAGTTTAAATGTGGCTTTTCAAAAGATTTGTCTGCTTCATATAATAGGAATTTAACCAAGAAAAAAAAAATCACACAGATATTAACATGTATATAAAAATATAAGTTGCTGAAGAGTCACGTTTCCTCTTTTGACGTCTCTCTGAGCGTGTGAGCCGAGTTGTTTTTGGAGTCCCATAATGTGTGATATCGTGTGGTTTACCACCTCTCTGATAGAAAAGCTGTTACGACGCACATATGGCCCACTGACAAACATGACAGATGAAACACTTTGTTTGCTTTTGTTTAAGCACCAGCTCCCTCTCCTAATACAAGCCTTTTAAGTGATCAAAAAGGCCCAGCGATATTTGATGTTGTCTGCGGAGAGACGCGGAGGGTGAGGTGGTGGTGGCGTGGGGGGGTTTGCATAGGAAGTGTCATCCAGTGATATACAGCTCCAGTCCTCTGTCACACAGCGCAGTGTCTGCTGGGAAATAATCTGACATCTTGTGCTCGACACATCCAGGCAACGAGTAGAGAAGGAGGGAGAAGAAAGAAAGAAAAAAAAAAAAAAAAAAAAAAAAAAAAGGGAAGCAGGGTGGTGTGTGTGGGGGCGAGTTAGAAGGCAGAGAGTGATGGGACAAAGAGGCGGGGGAAGAGGAGAGGGGCCGAGGGAAGTGGGAGTGTGAGCGGGAGAGTGAAAGGAGAGAGAGGACACAATCAATTCAGCAGCCCCGTCTCCATCATGTCATCGCCTGTCGGCATAGATTTAAGAATAAAGCTTTTGAGAGACCTTCCAGAGCTACAGCCTGATCGATGCCCTGGCAATGTTGGCCCGCGTTGTCACTGACACGCGTCATGCGGCCGCTCAAAACACAACCCGACCTACCAGACACCACCCGCCATAAGTTTGCAGCGGGACACAGCACCACGTCCACATGCACCCTCCTCCACACTCCACAGAAAGTAGGTAAGCTGGGCCCATGAAGGGACTGCACCGACGGGGAGAACTGAAAGTGCATATGAGCAAGACCATTAGAGAAAAACAGTGAGGCAAAGATGAAGATATAGTGACGGGGTGAATAAATCGAGTCATTAAGCATGCGTTTGTGGGAGACTGGCTCCCATATGACAGTGCGGGGTGGCAGGATGCTTCTGCTGCCGTTCCCCCGTAAACAGACAAACAGATTGGCTCGTTTGCCTCTCTCCTCTGGGCAGCTTTTGCCTCCTGCTTTCTGGGGAGCGCTTAGGACTCTCCTCCCCTGGGTCTCCCGGAGAGCCAACTGCTCGTGCTGTACTTCATTTTATAGTGCAGCTTCTTTTAATTAATCCACACCACTGCCAAGTGTCAAACTAACGCTGAAAGCAGATCTTAACCCATTTAGTCTATAATTAGCTGCGATTCCGAATGTAGCTGATTTAATTGAAACGTTCTCTAATCTAAATGTTTTAAATAATTACTGGAAAAAATGTTTTAGTCGCCGATCTGTGTGCATGTTTGTTGCTTTTTAGCTTCACTCCATTCACTCATTCCCCTAAAAGGAGCATGTTATGCTCTCTTGTATCCCAGTGCAAAAAAAAAGTTGTTGTATGAGGCAACTGCCAAACCATTTCTCAAATGTCAAAAAGTGAACATGAGCTGTATTACATATTAGACATGCCGTTCTCATTTTGCCACATAAATAAGTTAGCAGGTGATCATATTCTGGCAAGCAAAAAATTCTATGTCGATCTCTTCATGGTGCACACACTCTAAATGTTTTTTTTCATTGTATTAAATTAAAAAAAAAAATCTACATTTTCCTAAAACCATCAGGTCATTTATATCCTCAAATTGGCTGAAATGTAAGTAAAACACCAGGCTGTGCATACTTGTGGCTTCCTGCTGACCCAGCCGTCTAGGACATGTGCCGTCAGGACCGATGGGAACCTTTGCTTTTCTATTCCCGACAGTCTGCTGTCAGCTAGCAGGTGGAAAAAGGGCCATTAAAAATAACTATTAAGATGTGTACACGTGGGCAAAATGATTATGTGCCATCTTAGTGGCGCCTAAAGCGGCATGAATGAAAAAGCTTTGTGTATGTTTTTTTGTCAGTTATATATCTGTTTTTCATTTTTAACACAGAAAATCAGTAACACAATAATAAAACACTTGCATGGGTGCCATTTTGCAGAGATAATGCTGCATAAAATACCAAAAGATGGTTTGGGATTTTAAAAAAAATCTATGTCAAAAATATTTTAGTGATATTGCGTTTTTTTTTTTTTTTTAAATAATAATCCAGGATATAAAGTGTTAAAACTTGCATCTGCCAGCAGAGTGGAACAGAGTCTACTCTGGCCAGTGGAAAAAGAAAACCACGGTGATTCCATCTCTGCAGCACAGAGGGGAAAATTTACCTCCGAGTTCAAAACCTCATGAAAATCTAAAAAAAAAAAAAAAAAAGAAAGAAAGAAAAACTATAGAGTTTCATAGGTGAAACTGAGATAAAATTGACTCTTCTTTCCTCTCACTATATGTTTCCGTCTGACACACAACCGTTATTTTTACTCAACTGCCTTTAACTTCCGTTTCTTCAATCCTCACCAACCCTTTCACTCTCTCTTCTTTTGATTTCTCGTGGAGGGCAATCATTACGTGAGTGATGGTACCCATCAGTGTAGTGCATGTGTTGTAAAACTGTCAGCCACAGACAGATTGACTGACATGGTCAACCCTTCGATCACCGTGGAGAGGGCAGGGTTACAGGGAGAAAGATACAGAGCGAAAGACACGCACAGAGGGGGAAATATGAGGGGAAACAGGTGCCTTTAGAAAGTCCTGCTTTATTTTGTTTTGTTCTGTGAGCCCTGATCAAATCTGGCACTAAACTGAAACCATAAAACAAACATGGTTGGAGTGCAAAAAAAAAAAAAAAAAAAGACTGATATATAGAGAAGGAGTGTTCCCGTGTAATTTCCAACAGCTGTTGATTCAAAGGGAAAAACTTTATTTGGTCCAGATGGTCTCAGTCAGTGGCAGAATGAGAGAGCTGACTTCATTGGCTCCAGCCATGTGTTTTTCCTCCTGATAGAAATTAAAATGGTCGTTCGTTTGTCACCGCTCACTACACAGCTTAAAATGTAGCAATGAAACGTTCCTTGGCGATAATGCACCATAATTACTCAAACGCCTGTTCTTTATCTGCAGCAGAGGGAGGACAGAAGGAACATTTTCCTCAGTCGAGATTTGAAAACTCTGAGAGCCTTGCTCAACCCGAAGTACGAGACGCAGCACACAGTCAAAAGTATTGTTCCCTTTGAGCGGGGGAGAGCCATAAGTCTGTCATCTTCTTGCTCAACACCATTGAAAGTGACAATCCATGTGTTATGTGACCTTTTTTCTAACAGAAACGGCAGAGGAGAGTTTGGCTTTAGCTTCTATAGCTGCCGGAGTGTCTCTGCCTCCAGTCAGATGTAACATGCTGTAGTGGGGTGGTGCAGCAAGTATCGGGGTATGATAAATGTATTTGTTTTAGCAGTCTGATGGCTATTGATCCCTGCGGCGACTCCTCCACGGGCTAACATTATGGGACCCTGGAAGGGAAGAAGAGTGGGCGGCACACATCTCACACCTCACAAATGAGGTGAGAAACACACAGCTGCGGAGGTGTGGAAAGGTTAACAGTGGCCTCTGACTGCCAGTTAAACGTAAAATCAGTCATTTATCGGAAATAAAAGTAAGAGTATCTCAGCAGCCACCTTTACCAGAGATGAAAGACCGAAGCGTGACAGAAGTTGAGTCATGGTAGCACGAAACTGACGCAGAGCAGAAAATATATCCACACGCTGTTTCTTTAGGCTGTGCTGCACATCCAAAAGGCACACATGAGTAGGCTGGAGAGGTATGGGCATGTGAAACTGAGGCTCAGATGTGACCTGTGGTTGGTTTGACTCAAACATCTACTACAAGGTCCTGTCCCTCCCCTCCCCCTCCAGCGCCGCATTAACTATGAGTGCTGCTCGGTGAATCATGCGAGGAGATATTCTGAATGTTCGACTGCGAGTGGCCTAAACCCGGCCGCGGGCTGAGGCCAGTCATAATGCTTCGTGAGAAATATCACAGGCACCCATTTTTCAGCTCAGTTCCACTTCTGTGTTTTTCTTTTCATCTCCCTGTCTTCATCAACCTCGCTCAACCTTTGTGTTCAAATGTTGACAGATGATTCATTGAGCCTTTTTTTTATGCCTCCTGAAAATGTCATCTGCCGAGCTCCACAGACAGTTGCATCTGTCCTTTTTTTCTTTTAAATAGGAAGAGTACTTTTACCTCTGTTCAATTTTATATTTAAAAGAACAATTTCCATGTATAACTCCACAAATTGTTTTTAGAAAAGACATTTCTTCATTTAGAATTCATACTAAGATATATATATATAGATATATATATATATATATGTGTGTGTGTGTGTGTGTGTGTGTGTGTATGAAATAATTAGTAAGCTAATTAAAAACTATTTCCATTTTTAACAAAAGACAGTATATATATATATATATATATATATATATATATATATATATATATATGTATGTATGTATGTATGTATGTATGTATGTATGTATGTATGTGTGTGTGTGTGTGTGTGTATGAAATAATTAGTAGGCTAATTAAAAACTATTTCCATTTTTAACAAAAGACAGCATAGAGCAAAAATTTTTATGAAATCAAAAGCATATGCTTAAAAAAATGTAACCAGAAAACAATGAAAATGAATCTCCATTTTGGCTCTATTCAGAATGATGTACAATAAAACAAAGAAAAATTATAGATGTTCTCTAATTTGCAAAGAAATTAAATTTTAGGTCCTTTAGATACAACTTCAGTGTTTTACCAGCACACTCATCTCCATAATCATGCTGAATATTTTTTAAAGGAATTAAAAGGAAGGAGAAAAAAGTGATGAAAGCACTTTTATGTGACACACTTTTTTTTTTTGGAATAACTTGTTTTAAGTATGTATATGTGTGAAATTTAATTAAACAAGCTTTTATGGTATGACATTAAAAAAAGAAGAGCAGAGACTGACGAAATGGCAGCTCAGTTTGCACTAAGATTAAAAAAAAAAAATTAAACACATCTAAAAAAAAAAAAAAAAAAAGGGACAATGTTAGGAAAAAACAGTCTCAATCGGGCTCTTCAACAATTGCTGAAAGACACTCGCTTCTCCGTGTGTTGTGTGTGTGTGTAAATGTGCCGTGCAGAGACTGCTAAACGGCTGCGGATTGTGAAACACTAAATGAGCGTGGTGCCGCTCTCATTGTGGCTTGGTCTATAAACACAGAATCTGATCGGGTAATCGGTGACTTCACTGTGGTCTCTTAACAGTAAATTTACCCCGGTGAACTGGAGAGAGCTCTCCTGAGGAACTCTCACAATATCCAGAGAGATAAGAGCCGAGCACTTCTGGACTCAGCAACAATATTATGATGGAATTTCCACAGCAGTCGTACAGGTGGGCCGCTTAAGTCCGCAGCGATAAGTAAAAATTATCTTGAGAGATTATGTGATAATTTTGGGCTGTGCAAATATTTGTGTATGGGTGTGTCTGATTAGAGTTCCTGCCACAATGCACTGCGCTTTGAGGTGAAAGAGGGATGGTGACCTTAAAGAAAGATGACTAACAGAGAGTCAGTCAGGCAAGCTACACTACACGACTCCCTGCAGTGCTGCAGAGTCACACTTGACTCTAAAATAAGGACACTTGGCACCTCTCTTACTCGCTGAGGACATTAACTGTACAACATACAGTATGTTTATGTATATATATTTATATGTGTGTGTGTGTGTACTCTGAACTACAGAGTTCAGAGAGAGAAAAACAACAAGCATGCGAATGTTCATAGGTAAACAACTTAAGAAAAGTGTGAGTCGCAAATGGAAAAAGAATAACATACATCCTTTTGACTGATTCGGACTGTTTTTTCAAGTATGTGTTTTCACATACTTGCATACTTACATACATACAGTGAAAGGATCAGTGGAAGGTCATTTGTAATGCTCTACATGTCATATCATCTGATCAGCTAAGCTTGCTGGGCACCAGCATTTTGTTCGTTCTGCAGAAAAGTGACGTTCAGACACAACATTTTTTTTTTTTATTGTTTCTCTGTTTTCTTCCTCTTTTTTACTTTGTCATATCTGCTGGTGTTGGACACTTTAAATAGAAAAAAGCAGGATAAATGTCTGGACCACAGGGGTCACAGTAACTCATTATTTCTAATTCATCAATTAAAATCTACAAAAATATTACTTATATCATAATGAGCGTATGTGTGTTGTGTGTGTGAGCATAGTTAACTGAGGCAGTGAGACAAATAGGATAGAGAGAGGCTATCGGCAGATCAACCACAAGCATTTGCATCTCAGGAAGTGTGTCAGCCACGCGGGACAGTCCCAAGACCAAGAGCCTTAGTGCTTTCGTGCCCTATTTTATATACACACATATGCTAAACGGACATATAGTTGAGAAATATTGCCATTAATGTAAAACCTCCACGAGGCAGCGTATGAAGTGGTTAGAAGATGTATCGTCTCAATTCTGTAAGTGGAGAAAATGTAACAATTCAGGGCGCTTACGTTGCTCAAACAACAGGCAGTATTCAAGTCATAAGTCAAAGCTACATATTTTTTTTTATTATTTTTATTTTTCCATTATGTTACTCAATGTTATGTTATCTGTTTTCCTCTTCCAGTAATATTGCATTAGATTTCCAATACTCGTGGTGTGTTTTTCCATCTTTCACAGATCAAGACTTCATGGGCTTTTTAGATGAAAAATTATCAATACAAGATGAAGCATCAGCAAAAAAGCAGTGACACATTGCCAACATGCTCTTGTTCCCGGTGCCAGCATCAATAATTCAGCCACTAGCTCATAACTTTATTTTCAATGCATAATTGAGGCCAACCAATGTTTTCTTCAGCCATTTATATGTCGAGCAATTTTTAAACAATAAGAGGAGCGGTCCATTAAGCTTTTAACATCTTCTCTTTTCCGTACTCCAGTAGACGCTGGAAAGTATGGACAGCGGGGCCTGTTTCACTCTCTTTGTGCTCGGCAGTGTGAGAGGAAAAGGAGGAGGGGGCGAGGTGTTTTCAGGTGTTTTCTCTCTGAAGTTGTAGCTACCGAGCACATGAAAGTCTAAAAAGGATAACTGTGGGAAAGCTGTGGTGAGTAAATGAACAAGTCTAGACTCCACATTTAAAAAGTGTGGTTTGGAAAGGAAGGGGGTCTCGGGGTGAGCTGAGGTTTCTGTACCTGCATTTGTGAATGCGCTTATGTGTGTGCAGTGCAGGCCTGCGTACACGTTCGTGTGTGCCAAAGTGATTTACAATACCTCATATTGGTTTTTATTAAAGTCATTTTGTAGATATCCAAGTTGCCCGTACGTGTAAATATCTGCATTGTGAAGCTCTACTTTGAAAAGACCCTCCTCCATCCAGTGACTCATTATATGACCTGATTACATTGCTCATTTGTTTTGTACTACTGCTTAATAAATATTGATTTACTATTTTAATTACATGTTAATCTCAAAACACATAGGTGCCAGGGTTATGGCTCTCTCAAGTCATACTGCAAATTTTCTGTTTGCAAATATTTATTGAGGATGGCATCCTGAGAGGGCTATAAAAGTGAATGGCAATCATTAAACAGAGACTATCTGTCTACAATATCTGCACAAGTGTCAATATCAGCAACACACTTTGACCCGGCCACTAATCAATAACTTTTCTTTTTCAAAAGCAATAATTAGCAGGGCACAGAGAGACACAAAGAAATAAATATGATTTCAAAATATTTAATTTTCATGAACAATTCAATTTTTATTTATTTATTTTTTAAAGGATCTATTCTATCCATCCTGTATGTCCATTTCACTGTTGCCTGAAAAGAGCAAAACTACGCAATCAAATTTTAATTTGCAGACAAGCTGTTTGACTTTCCAGATGGGCTGATTTATCCCAATTCATTTCGACAATTAGAAAGTGAGAAAAACGCTGTTTGATTAATACTGTTCTGGTGCAACTCATGACCAAAAGATCATAAAATTAAAGATTAAAGTGAAAAAAAGTCTGACTGAAGATTGAACAAAAGCATTTTAACCTGACAGATTTGATTGAAATTATGTTTTAATATTTTTTAATGGAACACATCTAAATTTATGATTATCAAATCAATTATAGATAAAAATCAGTATCTATGTTCTACAGCTCTTGTGAACTGCTTTCTATGGCCACACTAAATTATTTCCCAAAGTGATTGCTTCGTGAAGCGTAACTTACCAATACACCAGGGAGAATCTTTCAGACTTTGCAGGAAATCGAGCCCAAGAGTGTTAAAATGGGGGCAAATAATGGAGCAGATCACTGGAGCTATTTTCTCCTTTCTGCAAATTGCTTTATCTCCCACTGGCATTAAAATATGTCATCATAACTAATTTGACAGCAGTGTATTAATGAAAAATCATACACTTACTTACTTACTGTTCAATCTTTTTCTATTTCTTTGCTGCTCTGCACACATGGAGCATTACATATAAGGTGGTGCTAAAGCATGGATAGAGAACCGTGCACCTTTGAAAGCTAAAACATTTCCTGGTGATCTCTTCACATCAGGCCATCAAGCCGTGGAAATTTTGTAGGATTTTGTTTTAACAAGACACTATGAGGCTATTTCACTGGTTATATCTGTCACTATCTAGTCATTTCCTCTATGGCATACTTTAATTTACACTAATTCAAACATGGTCACACTATGAAGATGACAAAATACTGCAGCGTGCACACACTCAGCATTTGAGTATAGACTGAAGTGAAACATCTCCTGTGATAGTTTGGAAGGAATAGGAATACAAACATAAAAACATTTTAACATTGAAACTGGTGGTATCTGCAGTGGTAACTGCGGTAATGTTAGTATCCCAACATTATAAGCAAGAAATATCGGCATCATTTCTGGATGGTGCAAATACTTTACTGAAATGAATCCTATATTTTTTGTTTAGAGTGAAAACCTGCAGACTGTCATTGCCTGCTATAAGATTATACTACAGCAATGAACCTTGTGGGTTTAGAATGCGTCGCTTCCCCTCCTCTCTTTCAGTCCTCCTCCCTCCTCCCTGTCCTTGTTGCTTGCTTTTTCACTCTTGTTGCAAATCCTTCTATCACAAAGATATATTGAAACTGAGAGTGCATTAGGATGATTGGGACTCTGAAATAGTAAAGGGGAAATACTGTTTTTTTTTTTTTTTTTTTTTTGCAGGGAAAAGCTGTAAATGAGAAACAGCAAACAAACATATTTTTAATCTCATCTGTGCTAAACAAAACGGGCGGTGTGTAAAATATTTACTTTAAACAGGAGTGTGTGTTTGGGAATAAGCCATGCAGCATGTGGTGTTTGCATGGTTTGTTCCTGACATCAAGGTTGCTGGTTTAATTGAGCCTGCACTGGACCCAGGGCTGAGAGAGCAGGGAGAGGAGCATCGATAAACTATGAAATGGTTCCAATATGGCCCATCGATGAGGCTTTGTGAGCAGCTCCCTTGGGCCTTTGATTTTCCTCTCAAACACCAATCCAGGATCTCTGCTCTTCAAAGGCAAACTCCATCTTTGCTGTTATTGTTGTTGTTGCTTCCCCCCTATGTTTGAGTGATGTCACTGAGGTCGATTTTATCCATGTCCATAAAGGCTCTCCCACACTTGAATCACCCGGGAGACGGCTTCTCTTGGTCTGTGCAACGGTAACAACAACCAATAAAGGTCAATCTCCCATGGTAATGGCCAATTGGGTTTGTTCCCATTATTGGCCCTCTGAGCTGTGGTCAACAGATGGAGAGCTGGCACCACCGACAAGTTACGCTGCAGCCTTAAGGAGGCTCAGCCCCGTCTCCATGCGCTGTCGTGTCACTACACTCTTTCTCCCCCTCGGCTCAGGTTGGCCTGGACATCGCTCCATCGTGTGCAGCTCCTGTAGAAGGAGACCCGATGCAGTAGCGTCACAGGAGCGCTGCCAGTGAGGGCTAACCGTCTAACCATTTCAGTTAATTGCCTCATTAATGATTCACCGGTGTTAGGCTGCTCTAGCACTTCGCTGTGGGGAGCAAATTGTTCTGATTGGTTTGCCTCTGTCAATTATTGATGAGGCAGTGAGCTGAAGTGCTAACACCTGGCTTTGGAGGTCCAAATGACACTGCATTCCCATCACATACTCTGTTATCACACACCCTGGGACCGCATTGAGTCGTGAAGGGCTCAAGTCTTGACTGTTGCTGTTCACTGAGAGTGGATGTAGCATGCCCCGGGGCAATGGCTGTGATCTCAGTTGTGAGGATATTAGCTCATAGAACATGGCTCACTGCTACGCAAAAGGTGAACAAAACAGAGACGTATGGCTCGCTATGATTTGTGCTGTGAGTGTTAGCAGGCAAACAGAGAGAGTGGCCACAGCATATATCTGTGTTTGTGATGACACCACAAAGAGTATTAATTTAAATATCAGCTCATTATACTGTAATAACTGTAGGAATAAAATGATAGAATTGACGGTATCTTTAATAAACATGTTGCACAAGTAGTCTCTATCCATGTTTTTCAGAAAACTAAGTACCATAGACCTTAGAACGAGGGGCTAATAAATAATACCATCTTTGGACAAATTGGGTGTATAAGACTGAGATAATAACTTCAGATTTTACAGGGGTGAGCTGAGCTGTAACGGTATGCAATGCAGTGTCAATACTTGCTTTGTTTATGGTGATTTATAATGGGTGCAGGCAAGGCACCTTTACAGCAGGGTCATGTAATTGGATCTCCAGTAGATAGTAGCTGAATTCCACTATAGTCTCTGTGTCTAATGGCCCACCCACAAAGCCCTCCTTCTGGCTACATGAATCATCCTTACACAGAGCACAAGCTGCTAAGAGGTCTCACCAAACTTTGTGAAATATCTTACATTTCAAGACACAAAAAAAGTGTAGCAAAGAACAATACTTTTTGAGTTTTAGTGGAGTAAAACATAAACAGATTGAGTAAAGCAGAAAGAAGTAGACGCACAGTGGACTCCTCTGCACTGAATTTGCTTGTCTCTCCTTGGCCTTAATTGAAGCTGATTAAAGAGTCACCCCCCGTGCTGACGCCACTGTCACTCTGAATCTCAGCCAAGTGGGCTTTCCATGTACACTCACAGGGTGGTCACTCCGCCTTTGTTTTACACTGGCACCAGTGACAGCGGAGTCCACCCTGCCCCCCAAATACAGTGACTGTGATTCACTGTGTGTCACCATAAACCCTGGACGTGGGGCAAGAGGAGGGGGGCAGAGCTTAGACATGGGTCCTGTATAGTTCACAGTGTGGACATCACTCGCAGCCTCATGGTGCACTTTGCATATGTGTGTGTGTGTGTGCGTGCATGCATGCATGCATGCAAGGAAGCACTATGCCAAAATGTGTGAGAGGACTGTGGCCTGAGTCACACTTTAATGACTTCTTTTCCTCTTTTTTTCCTTCCTTTTGTCCAACTCCTCCTCTCTACTCTTCCCTCCGCCTTTCTCCCTCTCTGTTGACAGATAACCTAACGACTGAGCAGCGATGACATCAGAGCGGCCGACCAATCGCACGAAGACACCTACAAAGCACAACATTCGAAAATGACTTCACTGAAGAACAAAAGACGAGACCCGCTGAAATCCCTCAAAATCCCTACAGTGAAATTCTTGAAAGCCTCTTACCACTCCAGTTTCCCTCCCTGATATTTTACCTCCAGCTTTTTTATACGAAACATGAAAAAACGAAGAAAAAAAACAAAACAAAAAACAGACAGACTCATACTCATGAGATGGTTAACGACGTCAGATAAATACATCGGAAGGACTATTTTCTCTTTGGTGGGAAGATCATCGATGCATGCTTCTGTAAATAGATCATAATAAAATCCTATTCTTATTCCTAATATAGGAAACATACCAAGTCGCTCTCACCAACTTCATAAACCTTCATGACTGTGGATAGAGTACTCATGGTTCAATATTTTCCATATAAAGTCAGTATTCTTCTTACCTCCTCAAAGACCATGTAATTATCATTTCCAATATCATTTCTCTACTCTTTGGAGTTATTTGGACTGTAAAAAAATGTTCTTCCTATTCTTCTTATTCTCTTTAAATAACAGCCTAGTCTTCCTCTCCAATATCCACACTAGTACATGTAAATAGAGATGAATGAAGACAACAGCATGGAACAGACTATAGTGTATATTTACCACTCCCCTAGTAGATCACAAATCTCCATATGTGGATATTTCAGACCTTTTTAAAAGTTTAAAATACTTGAACTTGTTTTCTGATAGTTAAAGACATAGTCCCAGGTACCTGGACACTTTTCCTATGTATTTGAATAGATGCATAAAGACATTAGCTATAGATAATGTTATCATTTGACGACCTTACAAGGATCAGAGGGCAGCAGTTTCTTTGGTATCATCAATCAGATGGTCAGACTGAAGAGGAAAAGCAGGCAATTCACCCAAGCCATGAGTCTTTTTTGGCACTTATAACATTGTTTTACTTTTGAGATTTTATTTTATATTGTTATTCACAATTTTCTCCCAACACAAATCTAATTTGTACCCATTGCAATAATTGCTCTCTCCCTCCCCATGAGCGGGTTGTAGCTGCTGTAGCAAGGCTGCTGTCAGCCTGAGAGGGCCACTTTTTTCTTTGCATGTTTTGAAACAGTGCTCCAATCCTGAGCCTACACTTCAGACGGGGAATAGACCACCTCATTGATTGAAATGCAGAAATGAGGACTCTGACCTCCGTCGTCTATGGACTATGAAGATAACCAAACAGACTGACAGACGGTATGCCAAGCCAACGAACAGACAACCTCAAAGGTTACCCCATCACTGGCAAAAACAGAAAACCTTTGCATGGACAACAGGGAAAACACTAAGTTGTTCAACGCCTCACCGCCACCATCGTGCATCCTCTACCTCTCAGTGTGTGCTGTGCATCCAGAAAACCACGACTTATCAGTGACCCCTCTACTGTCCACCGCAGTCCATTTCTCCACTGCATGTCCCCAGAGCCTTGTGAGGAGAGTGTCGCTCAGAGTTGAGCGCTGCTAATGGACGCGCATGGCGACTGGGAAAAGAAAAACACTTCTGACACAAACACACTCACGCATACGAGTGCATGCATACAGATGCACAGTCGTACACAGCGCCACACAAATACGTTGCTGTATATATGTACAGTATATCCAATATTTATAGTCTCAGATGCTGTACTTTGCATGCCGACTTGTAGATGAAACGTGACCATTATTCATAGACAAGTTTGTGCAGGTAGGCCTAGTCGCTGGTTTGACTCTGAACTGATGCAAGCTCTTTGTCAGCTTTACATCTCCTTACTTTGATTTGAGACAATATATAGTAACATGACAGAGATAGTTTCACTGCTTCTGTTCCTGTTGTGAGCGGCCCTCTTTAGCCAAACAGCAGGGCTAGCTGATCGGTTTTAATGTCTTTGAAGGGGGTTTGGGGGGGGCACATAACCTCACCTTTGATGTCTGACAGAACCTGGCCACAGTGAGCGTGGGTAGCAGAAGAGAAGAGAGAACACAAACTGGGGCGCTCCAATTAAGTGGCAGCACACAAAGTGGCATGGGGCATCCTGCCAGCAACTGTCCATTCATCCTATGTCAAAGGGATTTGCACATCTCAATGAGTCTACATGCCAGAGAAGTCTGAGAGCAGAGCAGAGGAGAGCAGGGAAAGGAGGCGAGGTTCGGGCGAAAAGACGGGAGAGAAAAAGAAGTAAATTTAATGTTTTACTGATCTTCAAGTTCAAGTGTTTTCCCAGTCTGTCTGCCTATAAAGGATCATTTCCGACCGGCAGCAGCCTTGGAGAGTTCAATAACCCTTTGACCTCAAACTGTTACGCCGTCATAGCAGCTCTCTGGGCCCGTCACGACCTCCCATCGTGTCCGAGGTTAACTTTGTGTTAATGAGCACGGGCTTCAGCTCAACCAGATGTTCAGCCTTGTGATTAAATACTTGTTACCCTTCTATTCCAATGACTCTTCAATGCCTGCCCACAAACAGCTTAAGTCTTTCTGGACAAAGCTCTGCTAACAACACCATGAGTGAAAGATTATGTAAAGTAAAATGAGTTTGCTTTTTCACTGTCAACAATCAAAATGGTTAAAATCTCTTCAGTGCACCCCATATCCTGCAGACAGCAGACAAATAGTCATTGTAATTTGTATGGCCCCTTGTGCAGCCAATTTATATGAAGCAATCTTCTTAATTCAAATACTGTCAGAGCACAGTGAATCATATGAGGGTATTTACAGTCAACATGTAAACAAACTTGAAATTAGGACTTATGACTTAGCAGTGATTAGTTAAAGAAGATTTAAAATGCAGGCAGGATGAAGATGTCACTCAAACATGAGACGTTGTCTGTGGTAGGAAACAAGACATTGAGCAAGTGCTGATCTTCTCTGAGCCTCAAGGCTTTCCACTTTCTTAGAAGTCAAACAAAGCCCCGTTTCTGCACAGCTGCAGGCAAAGTGTGACAGGTTGATTTGTTTTTTCTGTGCTTTTGAATAAAGGTACTGCCTTGTTCTGCCCTGACAGTCAGGCAGCATGTGCGCTTTTTATCCGGCCATGACCCTGATCGAGGTCAGCACTTGCACATAAACACACAAACGTACATGGTGGTATAGTGAATGTGTGAAAGCGCAGACAAACGCGTAGAGGCACATCCTTGCTTTGTCTCTCCCGCACACACACACCATGCTAATCTAAACAGCAAGGCTGTATGTAAACAGATCGTCGACATAATGGGATTGTTCGGTGTGCAAACAATAAGCTGTTAGCGTAATCACAGGTCAAAGATATATTACCCAGAGGGCCACGCTGTAGGTATATTAACATGATGGATATGTGGGAGAGAAGAGGGGGGCAGGGATACGAAGGATATAGAGCGCTACTGATTCAGATTTACCCCCCATTGGGCCCCGTCCGCCGCCTTTCTCTCCTCTACCTCCCTCGTATGGGGCCCCACTTAATCAGCCTTCCTCATTCTCTTCTTGCTCCTTCCCCCATTCACCCACTTCTCTCTTAGACATTAGGTTACTACCTTTCTTTTACCATTTCTGTGCTCCAATATCTCAGCCCCCTGTCTTTTTCTGTCTTCATTCGCTCTATCTTCCTTCCCTTTCCCTCTTGTTCTGGACAGATATGATCTCTCTCAGCAAGGTGCTCCATCCATTTCTGTGGTCAGAGTGAGAGCACGATAAAGCAGCTCCACAATCTTGTTTTTGGATTAAGCAAAGAGGGGTCTGAGTGATGTTGGGCCACTGGGGTGCTTCGCTCTCAGCTGATAGATAAACAAGAATGGGAAAAGAGCAAGGGAGAGAAAGACACACAGTATTTTGTAGCATCAAGTTAGAGGTATTCACATATGTATTTGTGTTTCTATGAACAGTGTGAGAAAAATAAAACTGCTCTTTACAGTAGTCGATAGAGATTATTTCCACTTAACCGTGTTTAAAATACCATACTCGTGTGTCTCAATGAGTAGAAGCATCCAAGTGCCATGTCAGTCGAGACAAATCCTGTGCAGCTCACTCCGCTGCACATACAGCTTATTAACTTATCGCTGCTTTATTTGATTACCATCTAGACCATTCTCTCAACTGGTTAATAAGTCTATGTCCTCCTGGCTAAACACTCCATTAGTGTCATCACCGGCTAGCTCGTGTGTGCACTGCGTTCGTCTGTGGAGCACTGAAGCAGATGCACATTGGGGCCAAGTGACAGAGTAAACAGACGCAGAACACTGGGGAGAAAAACAACCTGTAAGACAGACAATAGGTCCAAAGGTGGCCAGTCGGATGATGTCAGTAATAGTCAGGACCCCCTTGCTTCATAGCCGTTTGGCTTATGTGGTTTAAGGGTTTTGTCTGGACAACGACAAAATACAAAACAATCTTCAGGATGACTCGAGATGACAATAGCTCACTATGTCTAAATATTTTAAGTAAAGAATTTATACCACTATGTGTAACATTTTTGGTTAGTCAAAACATCAGATTTAATTCACACTGTGTAGTGGAGTTACAAAGTGAAGGAGCTGTTGAGGTGGAAGGTAAAAGTCCTATTCACATTTTTTTTAAGAGCAGCGTTACAGTTCTTCTATAGCTTGATCGGACATGAAAGCTTGAATCAGTACAAAAGAAAGCGTACGCCACAACAGCAGCTCTTCCCACTTACCAGCTCTATAATATCCATGCTCTTTCCTCTCTCTCTCTCACACACACACACACACACACACTCTGTTCTTGTGTGTGTCTGTGTCTGGTGGGATGCCATGATTAACAGTAACCTCAGCCAGACATGGCTGGGGTGGTGGGAGTGGGGTCAAAGGTGAAAGGATTACAGTGGGGCAACCCGTGTCAAACGCTCTACTTTAAACCTGAACTCCAAGCCGGCCGAGACGCTCCAAAAGATTATTCACATGTATGAGCTCAATGTCTGTGTGTATATCCTCACAGAATCACAGATTTGTTTGGGTATTATGACTGAAAAAGAACTTGTATGCTGCTGAATGTAGCATATCAGCAGCATGGACGTGGATGTAGCAATACAGATGAGGATTGTTCTAATAGCCAGACAGCAGCAAAGACAGAGCAGACCTTATGTCACTTGTGGGGATTAAAGTAAAAAAAAAAAAAAAAAAAAAAACGTTGGACTGTTTATATCAGTCATAAGTCACATTCTCCATCTACAATTTGTTAAAAAAAAAAAAAAAAAAGTTGCAGAGGAGGCCTTCACATTATCCTTCAGGGCCTCCTGAACAAAGAGGACAATGTGTAAAATTCAGCATCACCCCAACTTGTCCACTGCTGCTGTTCTGTGGGTGTGGGTGGCTGAAAAAGGCAATAAATCTGTAGCACTTACAGAGCTGTGAAACTAACATGGTGTAAGATCATTAACAATAACGAACTATATTTGTAGAGGGCATGATAGCCTACATCCATGTAGATTGTATGCTCATACAAATCTATCTACATATCACCTGGCAGCATGAAGTCCTGTAATACCACATGTCATGTCTGCCTTTTTTTTTTTTTTTTTTTTTTGGATCTCTGAGAAACCAATTGACAGAAATCCGTCATCGCGACTGAGAACTTTAATCCCTGCACATAGCTAATGACTGGGATGAATAATGGAGCCTTTAAAGCCCTTACTCCCACCTCATTCTGGCCTGCGTATAAGCTCGTGCTCTGGGTGAGCATTTAGCCATCAAGCCACTCATCGAGATGAGATGGGCTCCCAAGAAGATTTGGAATCGGATTAACCAAAATGCCTCAATTGGAGTAAATGCTCTGGACTGACCTCCTCAGTGTAATGCCATTGATAAATGCTGTAAACCAAATCTTAGGCATCTGATTAGGTAATGGAAGGAAACACATCCTTTTACTCTGGCAGCCGGTTGTTGTGGTGAAATTGCCCAAACCTTCTCATGAGGAGTGAATGTGAATGTGTCAAAACACAAACAGGCCGAGTTTGTCACAAGCAGTGGGGACTTTTACAAACACCCAAGTTGCCACTATAGAAATAAATAAATACGGGTATAATAAATCGCCAGAGGCTGTGGACAGGTGGCATTTCAGCCTGCACCGTTTAGCTGTGCAGTCTGGTTTCTGACAGCTTGATTTAGTCTCCTGCACCTGAGCCACAAAAGAGAGAAAATTAACGACAGGGAAAACAGCTTAACTAGATTCCAATTTGCCTGCTTTGAAACACAATTGATGAAGCTAATGCAAAAAAATACAATGAAAACGCAGAATGGACTTCCCGGTAGTCGTACCAAACTCATTGTGATCATGCAAAGATTGTGTGCACGCATTCAGGGTCAGATACACCCCTTCAGTAGATTTACCCTCACTCTGCTGTCTGAGCCTGGTTCTGTCAATTTTTTTTTCTTTTTCTTTTTGGTGGGGGGGCATTGGGGTTTGTCTTTTGGGTGTAGAAGGGAGATTAAAGTGGCTCAAGGGGAGATGCTAGGATGCATGCTGTTCTCCCTGCTGTGAACAGGGTGTAATCCTTCAGTTTCAGAGAAGTGAAAAGTTTGTGGAGTCCAGAAAGTTACGCTTACGTCCCTTCTGGGCCCCCTACAGAGCAGAGAGTGTGAGACAGCAGGGGATAACCATATGCTATCAAAGTATTCTTCAAAGCGCCCGTCTTTAGTCCACTAAATTATACAGTATCATCACATACACCTGACAAAAATAGTGGAAACGTAATTATGCAGCTCAATGTACAAAAAGAAATGGAAAAAACATTACATACTTTGAAAATATGTTTTAAGAAATGTGTTGCCTCTGAAAGTGAAGGGGCTTTTTTTTAATTTATTCACTGGGATGACTTTGTTTAAACTTTGTTTAAACAGTAGCCGTGTCCCAACAGTATGGGTCAGCTCATGATTTTGTATTTACATGCTTTTAAAATACTGCTGCTGGTGGACAATTAAAAATTTATGATTCCTATCACAATGAGCCCCTTCTCTGTTACCAGAGGTTAATTTGGGCTCGCCCCTCATTTCAATTGTACTGTAGTAAATGTCCACATTATTTCCCACATGGGCCTGGATGAGGGGTTTGATTATCCAAAGGTAGGCCTTGGTTGGCTCCATTATTGTCAGAGGGGTCGTAAGCTGCAGTAACGGCTTCTAGGGTCTTATTGCTATGGCGATCAGCCCCTCGCCACTTGGCCTCCTTGACCCCAGTCAGAGATAAGCTTTATGGGAAAGCACATTAACATGCTCCTGCAGTCACCTCCCTCCTTTATCAAAGGCAGTTCTGTGAAATCAAGTGTTTATGGACCCCCAGTGAGGGCATAGTGCTGCTGATTGCCTATATTAGGGGCTGGGTGTAAATGAGCTGGAGGTGGACACAGGACCTGTAGTGGTGGGGAGGACTGTGGATTTGATAGTGATGTTATTCTAGCTAAATGAGCAATATCTTTAATGACTGCAACACCCATGAGCCTCTGGATTACAAATATTGCCTGCAGTCTAAATATATCCACGTCTTCCATTCTTTCTACAAAAACAAACACAACCATAGCATAAAAGACATAAAATGTGCATATAGATATAACATTATATTTTGGAGTTATTTATTCTATTAGCTGTGCTGTATATTGTAGGTAACATGGGTTTTCCTTTACTGTCTTCCCCTTTGTCTTACACTGATCCTATTAACGAAACTGTCCAATGATTTTTCTTGCACATGTGTTACATTGATATGGGCATTCTCCTGTGGTTATGAGAGACACCAGGAAAAAAATAAATAAATAAATAAAAATAAATACTGAGGTGTCAGTAGCGTGCGCCTGCTTACAACCTGATCACTGGTGAAAGATCCTTCCAGTATGTCTGCAATGATGGATGGTGATAGCCCCGTGTCTTTGTACACATCATCGGGGGGCCCTACCGTTGTCACTGGACAGATAGAGGGAGCGAGAAAGAGAAAGATGTAGCTGCAGCTGCAGCTTAATGTCCTTCTCTGGTGCTGTGCATGCTCTTTCCTATTTGCTTTTCCCTTCACGGCACGGTTAACATCGTAAATTAACCTTTCCGAGCCCCCTGTGCTCAGAGACTGGTGCGCAATACAGACAAAGGGGGAGGAAAGAAAATAGATCTGTGTTATGCAATGCATTAGCACTGGTCAGAGACGTAGCCTGTTACAGAATTGAGCTATTCCCTTTTCAGCAACGGGGAATAAAACAACACCACTTTGTTCAGTCAAGCAAACATTCTATTTTATGTGCATGTCCTGTGTACTCTGCAAATCGGTATGAGGCTGCTTTTTGTTCTCCATCCCTAGAAATGTAAATGAAACACATGAAAGAGAAATGTATTGTAGATCCTTCTCTCCTTAGTTCGAGTCTGTAAATAGGATGTAAATACCAAACAGCTATGCATGCTAATATACAAGCAATTTGTTCAGGTACTTTTGTAATCCAGACTTCTCATATGGCATGTAATGATGAAAAAAAAAAAAATAATCAAACATGGAAAAAAACATAATAAATTGTGAACACGGATATGGTTTGTAAACAACTTCAAAACTGGAAAATATATGTCTTTGCTGTTAATGTTTTCTTACTGATAACTAATGCATTGGCCTGCCATTTACTACAGTGCTCTGCTCATGTTACTTGTTATCTTTTTTATGTTTCATAAAGGTAGGGCTGAGGCAAAAAGGACCATAAATCACTGGTTTGTGGAACAGTTGGTTTGGGGAATAAGAGAATGAGGGGAAGGATGGCAGCCTGACCATACTCTTTGTAGTTTTTTCATTGCCACTGCACGTTCACAAGCATACACTTAATAATTACTTACATATCCTTAGTGTCTAACACAGCCAATAAAATGCCATGGCAAAGCCGTTGCTTAAAAGCAGTAGGAACTGGGCTGCCATTTGAGTTATCACACCAAAAAGACAAATCACCAGCTTTAAAGTGTGCTGTTATTTTAAAATGGCATACATTTGTTTCTGATAAATGAACGCAAAACCATTAAACAAGCCACAAAGCTGGTACGACAAGCAATTTTGACTCATTCCAAATTCTCCCAATCATGATTTGCAAGGGAAAGAGATTTTAAAAACTTTGACAGTCTTTTTTCTTTTTCTAACACTATGTCCAGTGAAAACAATGATTGTCTATATGCCAAATTTGCCTCTGCCCTAGCAACTCTAATGTGACATTTTATGAAGATACCGATGGAGGAAGTAGGAAGAAATCTTTTTGGTTTCAAAGAGTGTTTATTTTCGACCATGTTAGAACCATGTTAAATCCCAAGGCGCTCATGGTAGATGGAAGTGTCTAATTTTTAACCTGTGCTAAAGATATTTTAAATTTAATAAATAATTATTGTAACAAGAAAACATGTGTCCTGTCCTGAGCTGTCCTCTTAACTTGTGCATGTTTCTAATAATGACACTGTGCAGATATGAAGGATGGAATTAACAAAGACAGACCGAAGAGAATGAAAGAGTTTGGTTATAAAGGGCCCTTTGGGGCATTTGGGTCCTCTATTCTTTAAGGGAGTTTAAGTGCTGGGTCTTTTCACTCATTATATCCATGATAAAATACAAAGAATCCACAGTCTCAGAAACAATGACCTTTGACCCCTGGATCCCCAGCGTTGTAAGATGGAGCAGAGAGGTTAAGTTTCACTTCACCTTGGCCTTTGCCAAACAGATTGTTGCTGGTTATTATATTTCATCTTGGCTGCTCGACTACCAAATATAACATCACACTGCCGATTGTCTGCCAGACCGCAGCTGTGATTTTTGGGATATTTGTTGAAGCATTTTGCGGTTTATCAATGAGATTACCCCTCGCCTGCAGCTAAAGGCACGGCTAATAGTTTTGTGAAGGTTATCAGACTCAGTCTTCAATTAATTAAAAGCCACTCACACTCGCACAGAGCGAGACAAGACGCAGCTGTTTGTGTTTTGTGCGTTTCAACAAATTGTTTACAAGAGGACACATTCAATTAGTTATTTCATTATCGCCCTAGGTGTAATCAATTGACAATGCCGATAACAAAGCCACATCAATTTGTGAGCCGACTCCAGCACATTTCTCTAAATGATTGAAGAGCACTTCTATTTTCTGCCCATCGTGAGTTCTTGTCTCCTCCGGCTTTTCAGCGAGGACCCGTATAACGAACCACATCGTCACACCACGAGAATCTTGTCTGTCTTCAGCGTTCAAAACTTGTTTGAGTCACTGGTCGAGGCCAGATTTTCCACATGTAGACTCTGTCTCTAGTGGGAAAGCGAGGTTCAGTCTTTTTCTTTGCTCCCCCTCCCCACTCCTCCACCCCTTTCCCCTTGAGTGATATATGGCAAAGAAAGAAAGAGGCACTCGCTTTCTCTCTGTCGGTCCCCTCTCTCCCCTCCTGTAGCGTAGATAAACAATGCGAGTGACAGTCTCTCATCACTCAAGAGGCTGAATCTCTGGCCCTGACCCGATAACATCAAGTGTGTGTGTCACCTGTCAAGTGGCTTCTGTCACACTTCAGTGGGAACTCAAAAACAAGACCGTGTGGGCATGTGTGTGTGTGTGTGCGTGCATGCTTTTGTGTGTGCATGCTTTTGTGTGTGCGTGTAAAGTCAACTGGGGGATGGTGTTGTGGGTTTAAAGAGTGCCTGTTGGCATGCAAGCGCGGTATGCTGGCTCTCTAGGCATGAGTGGAGTCGAGAGTGGCAAAGGGAGGGTGTGTGTGTGTGGGGGGGGTGCTTGTGAAGGTATACCAGGAAACTGAGTAAGAAGGGGTGGGGGAGGCGTAACGACCCAAATGAGAAGGACTTGTGCAGACACTGTGAAACTATCTCATTTTGTAGGCTCCGCTGGTCTCATTCTCATGTTCAGAATGGGCAGGGTGATCTGGGAACGCAATTATTTTCACCTATAAAAGGCAACATATGCCAAGATCATAAAAGTTCTTATTGGACAGTAATTTATTAAAGCAAGTCATAGAAATGGAGAGAGGTAGGGCACAAGCTATAATATGAAGGTGTCATTCTGCTTCTCATTAAGGGCCCGAGTGTCAGTGAAATTCAATACCCCAGGTGCCTTGACGGAGGAGGCATAGATGAGCTAAACAGAAGATGTTCACTCTTTATAAGATCCTGGGGAAATGGGAACATTTACTGCGGCCACATCATGTCCAAGTTCCATTCGCGATTCATTTTCCGCAATTCACAATAAACCTATATGTATTCAAGTGTATAATTAAGCTCACTTGTATCTCACTTCACAGGCACACACTGTATATGAGGCATCCTCCGTATATTTCTTTTCACAGACCCTTCTCTTGGTCTGTGGTACAGCTTTTCAAAAAGTAGGTGCCTGCGGCGAAGCTGTGAGACTAACAATGATCTACACCCTCCGAGCAACACACGGCCGCCACTGAGCAGAACTGGCATCCTCTTAAACGGATGAGTGATCTGAGACTGCGTGTTTGTTCCTATATTGTAACTGTTTAAATCATTGTTGAGCTCTGAATGAGCAATAATAAACCATCATTGTGATCCTCACAATGCTGAATGATGTGGATTAGCCAATGGGGAGCAGACTGTATTGAGGAACTTATCAGCATCTTCTCATTATCTAATACACCAAGTGCAGGGGGAGATGATTACGTCTGTGGCACATTTTGCCCAGAACAATGGGAGCGGGTGTACCTCTGTTCATTTGTTGCTCAAAACGAACGAGACAGATATATGCTATTGTTTGAGGTTATTGTAATGGTAAAATACAGTTTTTTGTTAATGTAAATGATTGTAAATGACTCTTCTTTCAGACAACAGCGAGGGTTTTTGTATCCTTTACTGAGATAAATACCATCACAAATGAGGCAGTACAAAACAAAAGCAGAACAGAGAGGAACAGGCAATTGTGACGGAGGGAGGGAGGGTTTTGTGTATGCCCATTGTATAATGTCTGGCAACCTGCTCGCATGTTTGTTGTCGGCTGTCACACAGACAACCCCGTTCTGACAACAGTCACACTCAACACAAACAGAAACACACACACACACACACAAAGTGATGTTACAGGCCTGGAAAAGACAAAAAAAATCTCTAAAATACATATATCAATAAATTCATAAACATGCATTGTGCAAAACTGCATTAATACAAAAGTTGCGCCTTTATATATCCCTGATTATATCTGACACTAGATAGATATTCTTAAAGATCAATCATTTATTTCTTTTAATTTATCAGCATCTTTATTTTCTCCTTGTTTAACTCCTTCAAGAGCACTGAAGAGTTCAGAAATTGATCAGCATAAAAGTAAACTTTATTGTGGTAATATCAGGAACAGTTTGTACTAGAATACAGCTGCAAAAATACAGAGTGTTGCATTTTTCTAACGTGCTGTAAAGGAAATCAAGGAAGCTAGGGCTGCACAATATTGTACATTGCAATCTTTTTTCTTTCTGCATTATATACTGCAATACAAGAAAATCAGATATATTTACATGTAGAGAGAGAACAGGTGGAGAAGTGTGAACATTTATGAAACATTTATGAAAAAACTTGAAAAAACGGATTTGAGTGTCACAGTTCTGATGTTTACATGTAATCTACCATTTCTAATGATGTTCAAATGTCTGCGTGGTGGAACATAAACAGGCCCATCAGCACGACTGTCTCAATTCAAGATACAAACAGCAATCGCAATGTCAATGTTGAAACGATACACTCTTTAGTCCTAACACAGCCACTAACTGCATTGCAACTTTCTGATCTTGTTGTGACTATTTTAGCCGAGCTTGTGCTACCACAAACCATCCAATCAAACAACACTCGATTATGCCAAACTCAGTGTGTGCATTGACACACTGGCGTTTAAAGACATTTTTCTTTTGGTAACTTCTAACTCCTGATTTTCCCATAACCTCTGTGTTCTGTTCAATCTGGTATTGATGGAAACCTGGTCAAGGTTGTACGGGCCAGCTGGTCAGCCTGTCGAACGCGTCCAGATCGTGTCTGCTGAACTGTCCAGTGAACAGAGCAAGCTCTAATCCCTTGTTTGCATTGGAATCAATGTCATATTGATCACAGACTAATTATATAATCATCTTCACATATCGCAATCACTAGTATTAATATCAGATGGTACTGATTCCTAGATACTCATTTGTTGTGTGTAAGTATTACAGTTTTCCTTGTGGAGGAACTTTCATTCTACAGTAAACACGCACAGTCTCCTAATCATTGATCCCGCTTTCATCTTGTCGCTGTCTCCCTTCCCACCGTACATGTAATATATGCAAATTTGCAAAGACCAAATGAAGGAGGCCATTTGAAGTCCAGCAATGAACTTCATTAGTCACAGGCATGCACACTTGAACATATAGATGCATGTGCACACGCAGGACACACGTCTTCACTCACACTCATATATGGACACCCCATTGCACAGATTCACACATGCATACAGCCCCTTGGACATGTCTCATTAAATTCAGGTGAGCAGATTAATTAAAATGATATTTAACTCCCTCAGGACTGTAATCTGCACTACTGCTGTGTGTCTCTCACACACACACACACACACACCCATACAGGTATGACAGCAAACATTGCAACTGAATAGGTGTTTGTGGCGAGACGTGTAATTTGCACGTAAGCAGAAACATTTGCGTGACCTGTACGCACAATCAAGGACGTCTACAGAACTACCTGAGCTCCGACCACATCTCAGTACTACTGTCTTCGATGTCAGCAGCAGAGAAAAAAAACAAAAGGTTGAAAGTGAAACTGAAGCTGAAATTAAAAAGCTTAATTGTGAGGAGCTTTATTTCAACACAAAGCCTTTTACGTTTAGCTGATTTGACCTTGTGTGTCCCTCCTCAAACCCCCCCTCACCCACCCAACCCAGTCCTCTAAGGCTGCTCATCCACGGCACTGACCTTAACTGCAGCTGTAATTGGAGGGCCAGAGGTACGCTTTGTTAGCCTTCTGTAAATTCTGTAATAACTCCACTGATTGCCTGGCACTGTCGTATTTTGAATGGCTCTGCTATGTTGCACTGGAGATAAATCAGAGAGAGGAGATGAGAAAAACGCTCAGGACATGACGGTGCAAACGGCTAAATGAAACGATACCGAGTAAACGCTGAATTTGTAGATGTTTTCAAACTGAGATGTTCAAGCTGAGATTCTCATATTTTGCATGTGTCTATCAAAACCACTTAAACTTGCACGACTGCACGATGACACTTTTCCTGAAAGGTGAATCAAGCATCAGGAGAGAGCTGACATCAACTCGGTAGTATCTGTATTCTAGTTCTCATGGGATATTTATAAAAATGTGATATCAAGTCACCATCAGTCATCATCATGTCACCGCATACTAAACACACAGAACTTTAGGTGTTAGTGTGATGTAGGAGGTGTGTTTCATATGCTCACCTACTTTCCCACCAATCAAATCAAGATAAGAAGGAAACCGAAACCTGAGAGCTGGTTTGGTACGTGTCTATTATCAAAAAGGAAATGATGACAGGAAGCGTCAGGGATCCATAAACTCAAATTCTTAATTAGTTTGCTTTTGCCCTTTTTGTTTCGGTTATTGCCTGAGCAGTCACATTATGCATTGTACTTCGTATTTTCAAAGCTCAGTGCACGGCAAGCATATTCTTACCCTAACCCTTGGTATTCCTTCAATGCCCAGAGAAAGCTTTGGAGTGGACGTGAAGAAAGAAAGAGAATGAAATGAGAGTTTGAAAAAAAAAAAAAGAAAAAGAAAAAGAAGCTATCAGCTGCCATGCTGTGGGCCGTCCCCTAACCTTCACCTGCTGGAGAGGCAAATTGCATTAGAGAATGACATGTCATTCATCTGGGCTGTACTTGGAGGATCATTTAGCTAATTTAATGATTAATAAGTTTAACACCTCTTAATAATTTCATTTGGCCCTGTGATTGAAATCCTGGTGAGCTGGGCTGAGCGCAGTAGGAGGCAGATGAGGATGTCTGGGAGACTTTCTGTCTGGGGCGAGAGAGAGAGAGAGAGAGAGAGAGAGAGAGAGAGAGAGAGAGAGACAATCTCCCCGAGGACTACACATCAGTCTATTACCACCATGACCTTTTCCTTCCACTGGATATGCCATTAGAGAGGAAATCTGAAAGTAAAGCCTTGATTAACACAGTTATCCAACATGTTGAAAGAAAAATGGAAAAGAAAAAATATGTTCCTTCATTAGGAAAATGTTCTGCATTATTAATGTTATTGAAGCCAGGCTAAGTGGACCTTTGAGCATTACGGATTCTTGGTTTAACCAGGGGTGATCACTGCAGAGGCTCGCAAAGTCTACACTGTACAACATGATTCTACAGTGGTGTGACAGAAGGATTTACTGGAAACCTTTGGACTAATGAATCTGCAAAGATCCAACCTGAACTGAAACAAAAAAAAAAGAAAAAAAACTTGACATTAAGTTAGATTTGAGGATGTCTCATTTCCTTCTGACTGCAACTGCTGACTTTTTAAGCTGTTTAACTGTTTCCTGATCATGGCAAACATTAAATGACATTTTTAAAAAGCACAGAATATTTCATTTTAAAATAAATTGTTGGTGACATTGTTATGTGCACGAGGATCTTTGTAGCACATTAGTTTCCATCGTCAATGCACACAGAGGAAGCTCTGTGCAGCGACATTAGCATGTCAGTTCTCATGATCTAGCAGCTTTCACAGAGAGCATTAGTATTTTTCTCTTGGTTAAGTAAACGTGCTCTCCACTGAAACCCATGACAATGTTCCGGGGGTGAATGTGAGCTGAGCAAGCCTGAGTTGTGGTAAGATTGCGCAGTCAGACCTGATCACAGCGCACTGACAGATACCATGTAGGTGGGATGAGTTCAGCACTGCAAGCTTCACACACACATGCACATGTAGGCACACACACACACCTCTCTCTCTCTCTCTCTCTCTCTCACACACTCACACTTATCTACACACGCAGGTGATCAAGCTTAAGCAACTTCTCTCATTCTTGCTGCAGTTTCACCTTAGAAGTCACATCTCTGCACGTCTCAATTCTCACAGAATCGGCCGACAGTGGAACAATGGTCAAAAGCTGAAACCAAATGATATCACTGGAGCCTGCGTGCCTGAGGGTAGCGGCCACTCAATACAATAGATCTTAGAAATCCTGCCTCCTGATGGAGTAGCTATTAAAAGGCACCTTGCTCTGTTTTTTTTTTTTTTTTTAGATCAGATCACAAGAAAACACTCAGAAGGCTTTGATGTGCAACATGGGAAAGAGTCATGTTCACCGTAGCATTAAATTCAGATTGGATTTAAATGGGACTTCACCCCCTCTCACCTTGGTGTCCACATCTCCCGATAAGCCCATTTGCTGTGGTCCTTGTCACCTAACTAAACAGCCTCCTCCTGCCCACTGAAAGAGACAGTGACCTTGTCCCTTTCTGCTCAGGACCGCGCTCCCTACCTCATCCTCGTGACCCGTGCGGTGCAAGGTCATGACGGATCCTCCCACGTTCCCCTCCGTCTCCTCAGAGCAGCAGGCTCTGTGGTGTTTGTTGTGAACGTGGAGCTGAACACAGGAAGACCTCCAGACAACCTTGGAGGGGCCCGCTCCAATCTATACGGCCAGCAGGTGATGCTTATCTGTAGTATGGCAGGAAGGAGTCCTTCCTAATTGTGTGAAGCCACATATTGTCAAGGTGGACAAAGAGTGTCTATTAAGTTCATGATATAAGGTCCAGGTGAAGCAAACCAAAGGCTGTGACATGTCAAAAGCAAGCCAGCAGCTCTGTGAGTGTGTGCGTGTGTGTGTGACTACAAATGTGCCACATAAATGAACATAATGTAAATGGTGTCATCAAATTACTCCATCAATATCACACTTGTTTTCTTATACAGCTAAGAAAGGAAGCAAGAAGGAAGCTATCTCCTCCTTAAAAGACTCAAACTGAAACTGAACAAACAAACTGAACTACGCCCAACAAGATACCAATAGTGTGAAACTTGGGTCACCTCTTTTTTATTTTCTCTCTCTTTCTCTTTTTCTTTTTCGTAAAAATGCTTTTCAACACCCCACAAAATTCCTGGCCTACAGAGTTAGTCTTGTCTTCAAAACAAACTGGTGTGTCTAAAACATGCAGAGGTCTGCGGAGGGACACGCTGAGAGGAAACGGCTATGATCTCTGTGATGATTTTGGTTGGAAGGCAGCGCGCTTCGTGTGTGTGCTTAAAAGCAAAGGTGAAACTCAAACCTGTTCAAAAACTACTTAGGAAAATAAACACAGCTCCTATTCCAAATAAATGTCTGTTTGAAATAAAATGTTGGGCCAATATTTTGGCTTTGGTTACAACTTAGAGAGAGAATGGAATACATTCTGCAAATGGACTTTTCGTAGAAGTGGGAGCTCGGGGGATTCTCACTTTGAGGGTGGCGCAGATCAAAGGTTATACACAGCCTGTTTGTTAGGGCAGACTACCAACAGCCACATAACTCTGGCAACAGCACCCTTTCTCAATAGGGTGCACCTGGAGAACACTGAGGCCAGTGTTTTGGCTAAAGGAGTCTGCAGCTTTGCTTTCAGCACCTTTCAGCTCCCCCTCTTCTGAGACTCAAGCAAAGGCTGAAAAACATCAGTGCAAAGTCACTGAACTGCACACTCACACACAACATGCACATAGCCTATAGACATGTGATAACGTATAGAACGTGCATACACACAAAGCTGTGCACTGAGTGTATATGTGTGCATACACGGGTATAGACAAACACATACACTGTTGCTGATTTGTGTTAATTGCCATTTTGTTGGGGTAATCATTGCTCCTTTTCAACTGAGTCCTGCTGAAGTGAGGCCAAGGGGGTTAATAAGTATTTCATTTAGCAATTATTATTCTATCAGCAGCTTTTCCTTTTCTGATTGGTGTTTATTGGCGATGTGCTCAAGTTGGTGTGGCTGCCCTGGGTGTTTTTTTAGTTACTCATTTCTGTTTTAATTGCCTGCTTCCACCTGTAGAGAGAGGAGTGGAGAGGTTTTCCCCTCTCGCTGACGAACACAGCAGGCTTTGAGATGCCAGCCGCTCTCTTTAACAGGCCAATGACAGTTTCCTCCTGTCACAACTCTGACTTCCTGTACAAACATAACCTCATTAAAACTGCCACCCCGGTCTGTGGGCGGGCCTCCCGGTCCTCCCCTCCAATTAAGAGCAGTAAGGGCTGTCGCACTGACAACTCCCACTTTGAGTTAAAATCCGAGCGCTCTGGGGGCTAACGCCATGTGTCAAAACATAATTATGATCTCACCCATACCTCTGTCCAAAAGAGAAGTGGGAGCGCGGGAGAGAAAGAGCAGGAGAGAGTGAATGAGCGAGGGGAGGGGAGGCGGTGGAGAGAGAGAGGGAGAGGGAGCAGACTCAGGGTCGGCGAATGGAGGCAGTGGAGGGAATAATGAACTGAGAGGGATAATGAGAATATTTGACCATAGAACATTATCACCCCTCCCCCACGTGCCTGTGCCTTCAAAATAAAGTGTAATATTTATTCTGTGTACATCTGGACGGGGGCAAGGGCATGTTCATCACATGTCTGTTGAAGCCAGTTCCTCCCAGCGGCGAGGGTGAAGTTCAGAGGTTGAGAAGTCACAGCCTGCCCGTGTAAAGGATTTCTGAGGATGACAAGAGCGCAATACCACTTATTCACCCGTTATCCTTCCGAGCTCACAATTCAACACACACATAGACTCACACACACGCAACAGACATGCATCCATGTGCGTGCCATGCAATCAATCCACTCCCTCTAAACTCTTATCCCAGCGTGAAATGCGAGACAATGTTTTGCATGCCGGTTCCTCAAGCTGATACTTGTTACCCCCGTCTTATCCCGGCAGACAGGAGGCAGAGATGAAGAGGGTGAGGAGAGGGGAGGATACAGGAGGGAGGTCACAGAAGAATCTGACACTGAAAGGCCACCCCCTGTCTGCGGCGCACAGCGTCGCGGCGAGGCCTCGGTGACCCAGTAACAGGACACTGCAGGGGCCAACACACTGCAAGCTGTGCCCACTGTCACAGCTGCCAGTCAGCCAGGCTTGATAACTGACAAATTATCTTCCTTATGTGACCCACTGTGTGAACCACACACTGATAAAGACTCTTTAATTAAACCTCTATTGCAGCAAATTAACAACGCAATTATTGTTAGTTGTAATCTGCTGTGTGCTGAGAGCCTTTTGGCACACGAGAGTTTCCTCTCTTTCGGCGCGTTTTTGCGAGCAAACCTCTCCCCCTGTTCTGTCCTTTGCCTCACTCATCCTGTATGATGGTGGGGGTGAGGTTGGGTTGCAGACAGAAACAGACAGGTGTTCAGGTGTGTGATGTCTGACACGCTCACACAGCGTGCGTTCATCACCGGGAGGAGATGTGTTTGACAGCAGAGGCTCCCTGACCATGATTACATTATCTCTTGGTGTGCCGCTGAAGGTCAGGGCCCCCCTCCCCTGCTATCGAGCAAAACCAAACATTTGTGAGACAGTGGTACCTGTGCTCTGAGTTTTGATTTATATCACATAACATAAACGTCTTGTTTAGAAATGTTACATTCAGTAGTTTAGTTACAGACCTGAACTTTTCAGATTATTAATATGACATTTGCATTAACAAATCATTTAGTCTGCTAACATGGACTCTAAGGACTTCAACGCACTGCTGAGGGTGAGTCGTATTGCACATGTTTTTGTGTCTGTGGACACCTTGAAACTTCAAGGATGATCAGATTTACCAAACTCAGTGGAGTGAGTGTATACCGTATATTGTTTCACTGTTCACAAGAGAGATTTTTATGATTTTATTATTTTTTTGGGGTCATGTGTGCATATTCCCTGATGCATTCCTACACAACACTCCACCATGCGTTTTACAGGGCATGATACATCAAGTGAAGTGAATCTGGACAACAATAATAGCATGGGCAAAATCTGAACCCTCAATTAGAACAAAGGAACAAATGAGGAAAAAAAAAAGTCACCTTGGGAGGAGCTTCACAGGGAAGGAACACTGTTCCCAGCACGATATAAGCAAGCAAAGGCTGCTGAGATCAGGCAAACAGCGCTTAAATGTGATCAAATTGGCATATGAATAAAATCCAAAGAATAAACCATATGAGGGTACAGTTCAGATTTGGCATGGGGCAAAAAATGTTCAGAGTGGACACTTAAAATGGAAAGAACAGATCATTTAAGGTCAGCCTCAGAGATAAAAAAAAAAGTAATAATTCAAGTGTTCAAACTTGTAGTGAAATGCCTGTCAGTGGTAAATTGCATAATAGAGTAGCTCCTTCATCTCTGGGGTATTAACACAGTCTTACTTGGCTGGAAACAGGAGACTACTCAGATTAAATATGAAATATTTGTCTGCGATCCATGAATTATACAAAGCTTGGCACAATGATACAATTATCTACTCATTTTGGTTTTCCTTGTGTGCTTTTCATTTTCTGTTGAATATCAACAAACCGAGCGGAGCAAAACAATAAACATTAGCTGCATAGAGATGTCAGTTTCAGTGGCTACAGAGCCATTATGTGGCATTCCCTCTGGGGTGGCAGTGTGACTGGAGAGGGGGGACGCTAGGATAAATGGGCCCAGTGTTTGTAATGGAGAGGAGTGTGGCTGTTGGCCAGGGATTTGAGTTAGCAGGCCTTGTCCTGGAGAGGAACACTTCACACTCTGCCAACTGGGGCTGCCCGTGCAGGGAATGGCATGGGGAGACCTCTCTTTTCTCACATCTCCTTATCATTGTGTGTGTGTGTGTGTGTGTGTGTGTGTGTCTGCATGCGTACATTATGGTGCAGGAGTGTGTGTATGTGCAATTGCGTGTTTAAGGGAGAGTGATTAAAGCTACTCGGCCCTCCTCCTTCGTGTAGGCTGACAAAGAAAGCGCTGCTCTGGCCTGTTTGCAGCATTTCCAGCATGAGCTGCGGAGTAGCCATGGTGAACTTGTGTTGAAATGCCACGTAGTGGGAGCCGCCGCATCTCCGTTGAGAAGGTCTTCATTGGGCTTTAAACAATCGATTTTAACTGTTTGCTTTCAGGAACCAGTTGGATTTTTACCTTTACGCTGCACACACCATAGCAACGCAGAAATACAACACACACACACACACACACACTCTAATTGCTGTAAGTGAGTGAGCGTTTGGAGCGGGTGGACAGGTCTGGCTGAGTGGACGGTTTCACGCGTTCATGCACTGCTGCTCCAGCAGCATAATGAGGTGTGACGCATCAGACTAAGTGGCTAATGGGGTGTGAAGTCATTAGAACACTGCCTGTATCCCTCCAGCCCTCCCTGTCTCTAACTCGATCTCTCTATGCAACTCTATCTCATTTATTTCCTGTATCAGCACCCTCCCCTTTCATCTATTCATTTTCATTTTGGCTGCAATGGCTTGCAATTTCTTTGCTTTTTTTCACGCCACGCCACGACAATCAGTTTTGTCCGTCACTTCACCATCGGCTATGTCGTTGTTTGGTGTCAGAATCACATCGCCGTTTGCTCGCTCACTTGCATGTTACGTAACCTTCATTTTTAGGGTTAGGGTTATCAAGGAAGCTCGACCATAAAAAAAGGTTGATTACAAATACCACCCATACAAAAACACAGACACACTTGAACATGCATGAGCAAATGGCGATAAGCATGAAGAAAAAAAAAAAAAACAGAGAGGGGGGAGACCACCATCTGTTCCCCGGGATCAGACGTAGTTGTAAACGGCTTTAAGAATAGGGAACAGACTGAAGACAGTGAAACTAAATATCTTTGTCCTGCTGTCATTTTCGTATTTGGCTCCTTCTAATCTTTGGTTCACTCTTGTTCACCACAGCACAGACATAGTCATCACTATGTGTCCCTCTGACCTGCTGCAGAGAACCCAGACATGAAGAAAAACGTCACAAAACATATGGCCTGCAATCGTAAAAAACCTACACCGCTGTATTTTCAACACTATGTTAGGCATTCGGCTTAAATATATTTTTGTTTGCGTTAATTGCTGATGTAATGCGAGTGGAAATGCATGGTGTGATAACAAAAATACTACGACGCAACTATATTATGCAACATGTCCAAGCACACACACACACACAGAGAAGCGGTCTCAAAGTTCAGCAGAAGAAGCACATAGGAAGGAAGTCATCATCATCATATCCAAAAGCTGATAAAAACATCTCTAGTCAGGTGTGCTGCAAGTTATACACCTTTGGATGTGCAGATTTTGCAATATGCAAGTACAATTAATTGGCAACCAAGGAACTCAGCTCATCCTGTTTTCCGCTGTCTCTGTTAAGTGTGCCTGTGTGTGAGAGAGCGTAATTTCATTAACCTTTATACAGAACAGTGCATGTACAGATCCTCCCAGCGGATTATAAGCAGCGAGTCCTCCCACACTTCCACTAAAAGTTGCAGCTGTACTGTGTAAAAGTTTATGGCGATAATATTGTTGTGTTTTCTCGATTTTGGGTGCAGCACTGGTGATAATTGTATTGCAGTCAGTGCTGGCACTTGCCCAACATAAATAACGGCACTCAGTGAAGACCGCGCATGTCTAAACAATAAAACAGTATGAAATAAAATGTGCTGCATTACTTATTCGCATCATTTGTGGAGAGGATTTGCTTGTCTAAAATTAGTCCCACATTTTTAAAAGCCAACTATTGTAAGGAAACAACTGTCAACACAGACACTCCTATTCCTTCCTCTATTTATCTCTCTTTTTCAGTTTTTTTTTCACCAGAATGTCTTTCGTGAGGTCTGTTATTTGGTGAGTAAACAAGGAAGTAATGAAAGAAGAATTGAACTTAAAAATATGCAGAAAAGTGTAAGGCCTACAACAGCTCAGAAACCAACTCTTTAGATGGTCTAGCTTTGAAAAAACATTTTATGTGTGTGTGTGTGTGTGTGTCCACACACATGCAGGCCCAACAGTGTGAGCAGAGAGAGAAGGCTTAGAACGCAGTGAAACATCATATTCCCTCGACAAAGGCAGACACCGTCCCCAGGCACTGATCCAGGTTAACTTTCACATTCTATCATATAACAGTGAGGTCAGGGGCTTTGATAGGAGAATCTGATTCCACACCAGCCCATGGTGATAGCCCTACCCATGTAGCATGTCTCCTCCCACCAGGGAGAAGGAGATAACACTGACAGGCTGTGAGCTCTCATAGACCGGAGGAATCAACAGTTTAGTGCTCCAGACTTCTCAGAACTCCCATCAGACCTTATCAGCGTCTCACGGTTGGTCCCTTTAAAAGGACCATACCAGTAGCTTGTCTTGTAGCTTGCATGTCTTAGCCCATTTACTACACTTCACCGAGAAAACATTTCCGGCTGTGAATGTAGAAATGAGAATGTATTTTTCCACCATTCCCGGCATCTATTGGTTGTTATTCATTTCTGTACTGTTTACAAAAATAATTAGTAGGCTTTTCTCTAGTGGTGTATTCCATCACAGGAAACATCAGGTCGACTTTCGTTTTTGTCAGAGTTGTTATATTGTTATGAGGTTACACGGTGCAACCTAGACCTGCACTTAAGCTGCAGATTAATGCAGACCTGAGGGTTGTGATACAATGCACAACGCAAGCAAGTTTCATGAGTTTGCCGATCGATCAGCAGGTACAGAAATGAATCAAAAACAACAGTATTTGGGGAAAAACAATATTGTAACATGACTCTGTTACTATTTACCTGATGTTAGTCGATGAAGCTTTGCTTTGCTTTCAGTAGAGTGATGAGTTACAAACGTTATAAGTCTGAGTTGATTCTTGTGGTAAGATTGTCATTTATTGCTTTCACTAAAAACCTAAACATTACTCATGCTTTTGTACTTTGGCTTTTTTTAGTCTTCTTATGCGTTTGTGGACAGCTTTCTTTCTGACTCTGCCTCATTTGTTTTTTCCTTTCATGTAAAACACAATTTCACCTCTGAGATAATCACAGGTGAAAACACATGAATATAACAGGAAACACTTATCACATCATCTGAAACTGAATTAGAAAGTCAAGTGTTGTTCAAAACACCACTATCATTTCCTAAATTTATAGAACTGCTTGGGCCTCGTGCACAGAACAAACACAATTGTTGAAAAAGATTTTGAGCTTTGCCTCTACACATTTGTCAGCTCAGCGATTATATCAACCATCTATTTTTCAACACCCCAGCTGTGGTATTCCTAGGAGCCAGCCAAGTTGAGGTACATATTTGTCTAAAAATTATTCACTTACATAAGCACAAAACTGCATTTCCTAACAAAATAAACAAAACCAATTACATTTCCAGTCCAGTGCACCGCCTACTACCAAGGGCACAAAACATGTGTCCTTTAGCAGCGCACAAAATGTTTTACAGGGCAAAAAATCCCCTGTTGTTTGTGTGTCCTTGGTCATTTGAAGCCAGGTTTACATACCAGTATATGAACAAATTTCACAAAAAAATAATGCATTTGGCAATAGTTTTGCTACTGTTCCAATGATAATGAACATAAAATTGCCCTTAAAGACTCAGATGACAGGATCTATTTACTGAATAAGAAAACAGAAACCCCTGGACATTATTAAATAATATTACCACAATCTTGTAATAAATACTTATTTTGTGAAAGAATTAAATTTGTGTTTTTATAGCATGTTTCTGAAAAATAAAAGCAGTGTGAATAAGAATGAAAACACAGGATAAGATAAAACGCTGACAACTAGTACCATGCTTAATTGATGTGGCAGCTAACTAGGCATGGTTGGGATGTATGCAATCAGACTGCTTGGACTGCTGTATGCTGGGGGAAAAAAAATCTAAATCAGCCTTTATCTGTTGTATTAATTGTCATAAAGGACGTGCTAAGCCTGTCCTACACAGTGCATGCCAAATCAGATCTAGGGAAACAGGATGAAAGGGGAACACTTCAGATTACAACATAAAGCACAATTCATCCCAATTTACAGTGTAATTGTTGCTACTAATGGCATACTAGTACAATATGTGACAATTCATACATGGATTGTAGGTACAAGGGAACAAGATGTGAGACTAAGGAATAAGAGGGTAAAAATCTTGGACCTAAGAGAGAAAAGAATTTATACTGTAAGTATTTTTTAATTAACAGGCAACCAATTTCCCTGAATTCTAATACTAACTGTGGGGTCTGGCACATTTAATTTTCAACGCTTTCCAGAGCAACCAATGTGTAATTAGATCGATACTCACATTTGACTATTTAGCTTTTAATATGAAAAGATTAGAGGTGCCCCCAAAAGGATTAAATGTTCATTTGAGGACCACCGGCGTGTGGCCATTACTCTTGAAAGGATTAAGTAAACTAATTAAGAAGAATTTGCATCTGGAGCTAATTGGGTGTATACATTTAGAGAATTGGAGAGATCCAGAAGACCAGGGGTTAAGATTTATCCTTCCTTATCATTGAGTTGGAGTAAATTTGAGTGCTTTTAAATTTTAAAAGAAGGGGGCAAAAAAGGATGACTCTGGTTGGTATGAAAAAAGAATACAGCGCTGATACTGCCTCTTTTGGCCTTAGCCCTTGTTGGAAGTGTCTGGTCATCTGTGAACAGCCACTGCTGCGGAGCAGGTGTGTAGCCATATGCACACGACTGTAGAAGTGCGGCCTGGGGGGAAGGGGGGGTGGGACAGGAAACTGAGGCCTCATTAAACTGGTGCTAAACCAGGTAAGCAGCAGTGCTCAAAAGGCAGCACCATCACGGGACGACTTCTTAACAGGGATGTGGCGCCCAAACCAAAATATTTAAGGCTGCCTTAGAAACACAATACAAACCCTAAAAACATGTCCACAAGTTTTACAAAGAACTTAACATTCATCAAATTACGTACTCTGCCTTCACTCTCCTTTCACTCTGTCTCTTTCACCACACGTTCCTTTACCTCTAACTACCAACAGATAGCGGTAATGGCGATTGACTCGCTCTTGCAGTTCCATTACACCAACGGTTCCCCTTTCTATTACATGTCATTCTGTGATGTTCATGGTCATAACAGGCAGAGCGAAATTCACTTGCCATAACAGTCTTAAGGTAGTCCATATGTCAGAGAGAGGCTCTATGGCCTAGCCATTGCAGAGGGGTCAATCTCTCAACCCTAATGGCTCTCTTCGGGTCATGTGACTGCCAAGTACTCTGGAACACTCGTTACGGCAGATAGGAGCAGGAAATGATTATCAGGAGGTCAATTTATGCAAGGGAGAGGCGGGATGACAGAGTGAGAGGTCAGAGCTCGTCCATATCTCTAGGCATTAAAGATTGACATGCAGAATCTGAGAAGGCCCCCACACTGCCTCACTCCTCGCCACACACACGCACTTCTCCATTTAAATATCTGACAGACGATGAAAGTGCAGCCATTAAAACGTCCGCCAAGCGCTTCAGGAATGAAATGGGGGAGATAAAAGAATTCCCCTGGGTAATCAACGGGGCTATGAATTAGCCGAGAGTTTTAGATGGGGGGGTTAAAGGATCGGGTGCATGTTTAACTCATTTGTCGTTTATTCTTTCAGAAAACATCAGTCCACTGCGTTTATGCTCTCCGACCTCTGGTTAAAGGAGAAGGCATTGGCGCTGGGTCGTGTCCTCTTCTTGTGTATTTGACACATGCTCACTCAATAAAGAATCTACAAAAAAAACACCAAAAAGTAAGTGCCTTGCAACCTTTAGTCATAGCTAAACTTTTCCGAATGTGTTAGATATCTTTTATAGATAAGGATAAAAACCTTCTTGTAACCAACTTGTATACCAACACCAATTTAAGTAATCCCTCTTTGAACAACCGCAACCACTGTCATGTGTGAGAAAAAATATGCTTCTACACTACAGAAGTACATAATAATATTATGGTGTGTATTTTTTATTTTCAAAATCAAAAGGTGATAGAGTTGTATCATTTGTTAGTTATTAGTTAGTTGTTTCCAGTAATATGTTCTATTAGTGATATTTCAACCAAGATTCAGTAAAGGACCTCTGCAGAGCCTTTGCAATGGCCTTGTCACAGCCTGACTTTTTAAACTCTGTGTAACTTATGAGTATGTAAATATGTTCTGTGCCTTTTCCTTGTTCTGTAACTCAAAGAGAATGCACAATTTAGGGGAATTCTGGGGTGTGAATGACACATGAATCCACATCCTCAACAATATGTCAAACTTGTTCTCAGTTGGTGGCCAAAAAAGGATCTCAGGTTTAAGTAAGCGGATGTCCAGTTTGCAGGTTTACATCTCTTTCTTTACTGATGATATATTCTGGCTAACTTTATTGGGCTTTCAAATCTACTATGCACTAAGGACGTTTGTAGTTGTTGGGATGAGCATCAGCATTTCCTAACTTGAAGCCATTTCTCTGTACTCTAATAAAAAATTGGATTTCCCACTTGGGTTTTGGAGTGAGTAGAGAATGAGGAGATTGGAGGATTTTGGGATCTTGCTCATGAATGTAGTCTGTGTGCAGTGACCAAAACAAATCTGACCATAGACAATGAACCTTTTTCCTAAACCTGGGCTCGCTCTTCCACACCCTCAACTCAAAAAGCAAGCAGTGCAGGTGATCAAGGTGATTTTGAGATGAGAGGTCCCTGTGGAGATATTTTTCTGTAGCGCCTCACTGGGAGTCAACTCAGGGAAATACCCACAAGAGAAGAAGATTATTCAAGCTTGACCTGGGATGTCCCAGGAGCTGGAAGATGTAGTAGAAGAAAAGGATGTCTGCTTGGTTTGCTGCCATTGTAGCAGCATGAGCATGATGAAATTTTTTGCTGTATCTGTCTCCCTGTATCTGATTAAGTCTCTGTCTTGCACATTCTCATATACACTTCACTGTTTCAATTACTCTCTTTGCATCACATTTTCTAAATTGTTGTTTTTTGTTTTTTTTAAATAAAATGAAAAAATGAAGAAAGACAGCTGTTGGACCACCATGTGTAGATTTATCTTATTCTGGCTTTTAGGAATAATCAAAGAATGTATAGATAGAGATATAGTAATACATCATTTTATGTGGTAGTACAAGGCTAACGACAGAAAATTCCATCATTAAGTACTGCTCCTGTCATATTCAGTTGATAAAAGCGCATACTGGTTAGAATATGAATTTCTCTATTGTCAGCGTTGGAGGGAGAAGACATAGATGGACATACAGCAGGACTGGTCACATTGAAGTTCTTTTACTTTAAGTGAGGTCTTATCATGCTTTAACACCATCTTTCTGTTGTAATGCATAGAGAGAGCCATACTACCATCTGATAAAACCGTCTGTGAGGCAATTTAAACCAGACGTGATATCATTCAGCTGCCTAAGAATGTACACATTGTGCGCCCTGAGCAGGAGCCCCTTCATGAACATTTCGTATGGGGAACTTGTGCGGCTTAGTTGTATCAGAGGTACAAGGGAAAACAAAATTTCTCCGCGCTGTTTACCATAAGATGAGATAACAATTTAACTGGCATAAACAGGAAACGTATGTGAAGGTAATTCCATGCTTTGGCTGCACAGAATAGGTCACTGTAAGGACATTTTCCATAGCTGGTTATGTAGTCTATTGTTATTCAAAACAGTCCTAGGAATCGTCTTTAAGGGCTACAATAGGTTGCAAAGCTCTAAACAGTTAAAAATAGATACATAATTTAATTTACCAAAGTGAGGTGAAAATGAATGCTATTCCATGTAGTAATTGCCAGAGATGCACAATAACCACCCATAGGAAAAAATAGGTCACTTATAAGCAACAGTCACCAGTGCTGTAGATTACACTTTATATATTTGCGAGGAAGCTGAGCTTTTAAAAGGCCAATAAAAATGTCAGCGATGCTTCGTTGGAGGTGCTTACACCGCAGAGGGTGGTCTCATGATTTGTCAGAGGTGCTATCTGTGGTTTTGTGGAAAACTGTGACTACACTCCCACGGACAAACACACATGCACATACACACAGTCTGAAACACTGAAACACTTGAATGTTGTCCCCTTTTTTTCTATTTTTCTTTTTTAAATAAGGTATACAGCTTAATGTTTAGAGACACCGAGACAAATTCAAAAGCAAATAGTTGGCCATATATTTCATTCCTGACCATAACTTTTTTCTGTCAGGATATCGCTGTACTCTTTTAGGTTTGTGATCAACACCACAAAAAATATACAGACGGGGTTTGCTCATTTTGAGTTTGCTTGTACTAAAATGTATATGCAATGAAAAGTCATTACCAAGGGATGAACATGCACTCTCAGAGGCTGCAGCTAAGGCGTTAAAGCTGGAGCTTGTCTCTGGGGTGGGCTGGACTGATGCTGGCTATGGAGGATGACTGAGGTGAAGGGGTTAGGAGAGGAGCGAGCACAGCTACAAGGGCCTCTGTCCCAGGCCAGGCTGTGAGCTGCAGCCCTGTGCTGATAAGACTGTAATAGTCCTCCTTAGAGGACCCAGGGCTCCGCTCCCCTTATTAGTCATTTATCACACCTGGCAGCCTCACTGAACCATAATTACTCTTCCCTTATCCCCCCGCACTGTCATGTCCATGAGAGCGAGTGGGGCAGAGGGGGAGGAAGAGAAATAGCTGTGAGAAACAGTGTTCGGCAAGAGTGGACTGAGAGAAGGACAGAGGAGTAAGAAGGAGAGGAAGGAGAAAGGTAAAGTGCTAGTGAGGAACAGTCATGAAAGGACAAAGTAGAAACCAGACGTGTGACTAGTATGTAGCGCGCATCAGCCTGGCAGACATAAAACAGAGAGCTTTTACACATGATGAAGGAAAAGCAGTGTGGGGGTACTAACCTTTGAAAATACCTCTCTTAATACACCATTTGCATGTAACGATGGAAAGGAATGTAATCTCACAAATATATCATAGAAAACAGACAAGTCTTTGCTGCAACAAATGAGAACCAGTTGTTCTGACCACAGCTCTCCTACTAACTCTTTGACATGACAGGAATTAGAAAGAATAGAAAGGTGCACTGGCCAATTAAGCCAAAAACAACATTCAAGTGACACCAATTTAAACTTGTATGTATTAAGTTATGTATTAACATGGACTATACATGCAAAAGTTCAGTAGTTGCTTGTTTACAACATGTAAAAATTGGGCAGCAGGTAGCTAGTTGAATATAATTATTCATAGAGTCACAATGTATTTATACGGTTGCAATTAATTTAAAAAAAATATATATATACAAAGGTTTATATGGAATTGTGAAGTAAGACCATTTCAATTAGTGTGCTGGATTGAAGTGTGATAGAAACAGATCACAAGTGACACCTCATATCTCTGTATTGTCGGTTAGAGAGCTCTCCTTCGTGCCAAAAGCTGTTAAACTTTGCGCAACCTCCCCTCCGCCGTCCGTTACACATACAATGCGAAGCTTGTCAAAATTGCTCGCCACACTAACATTTCTTTCACGAGCGAGTTACGGGGACATTTTCTCTGCGAGGCTTTTACTTCACTGCCACGTGCCTGGCTGTCACGAAAGCGCCCTCCTTGACACTGTAAGCCGATCCAGATGTGAGCCACATGCTTCCAATCCCGGGCTGAGGTTTGCCCACTACACCCCAAACCAACCAAACCCTAACCCTTAATTGGAATCAGGTCTCACACTCCACTCAGTGGTGTTTCATTAGCCAAAGGGTTTCACCTTTCACGAGAAAACAAGCATGCAAATATGTACTCATTCTGCTCTTCTGGGTTTTGTTATAGTGTAAATCTGTCATGGACTTATCCGGCTCCTGAAATTTGATTTTTAAATAATATAAGGGATTCTTGTAAATTCCACACAGTGACCAAAATGACCAGAAGAACAAGCATATGTTTTTGTTTTTGTGTTGTCTGTTTGTTTTTTACAGTTCCAATCACAAAAATAGCAGGAATCCTCAACACGGGAAAGACATCAGATTAATACTGACACATAACTAAACTGTCAGGGACGAGCAGTTTGACTCCCTGGGCTTCCCTGGTCTGATCCAGGGCCCGGCGAGTAAGAATCCTGCCAACAGTTGTGTCGTCCTTCACAGATGGAGACCACACCAGGGCTCACACAGCTATGTCCAGATGTGTGAAAAGAGGAAGAACAGAGGGACTGCAGCAGGAGGGAGGGGAGAGAAAGTGGGGAGAGAAATGGGATTGCATGAATTTTGCTGTCATTAAAAAACCCAACAGATGATGTGTGAGTCCCAAAAGGAAAGACATCAGGGCTTTCTCTCTCTCTCTCACTCTCATACACACACACACACACACTTTTCATCAGCTACGTAAGGTGAGAAAATGGAGAATGCTCTTGGCTTTTTAAGATCCGTATTGCTGCCTTCCTCCATTTTAACAGGCGTTTTATGGAGCAGCTTCCTTAATAGCCACTCACTTATAAAACAAAGCTGTAATGACATGCAAATGACTCACAGGGAAACACTGTAAAGAGGATGTGATGTATGGGCCGTCTGTGCACCACAAACACACACAAACACACACACACACACCAAAACAGTAACACACAAACAACAAAGAAACAGCACCTCACTGAACACACTACTGAAAGAGCCCCTTTTTTTCTTCTTTGCCCTATAAGTACCATTATAAATGAAATACATTACCTGATGTTTTACACTGTAAGGGATATTAGACCGGAGTTGTCCATGAATTTTGCTTAATCTTGCAATAATCACTGTGACAATATTATTGCTTACTAAACTCACATTTCCCTTTTCAAAAACTTCTTTGCGGGGAATACAGTTGATTGGAGTGTAAAACAATAAATCAAGACGCCGGAGAGACATTCACACAATGCACACAGATCCATACGTGCTCTCGGCGCACAGCTCACCATATAATACAAGACGCATGCAGGTGCTCGAGAATCTCTACATGAGAGAAACAGAGAGCAGGTCTGTGCACCAGCTTAGACCGAGCTACAGGCTCAACAGCTGCAAATGAACAAGACAAAGAAAGAAAGAGCGGTTTCCTCTCGTGTAGAATAGAAGTTTATTACAGAAAGGTCAGTAAAAGGTCAATGTGACCTGCCAGCTCCCACACTCAAAAGGAAGGTGTTGGTGTGCTGGAGGTGTCATGCTGCCTCGATTTGCACAGGTGGTTTTGCTTTGAAAGCACAAATGACCCGTATCAAAAAAAGGTGAGAATGTTTTCAGTACACGTTACAGTGTACCAACAACCACAGCATCCCACCTTTTTAATGCTTTTGCTGAGAGGATACAGTTTTTTTGATAAAATTTCCATGTTCTTGCACCTCCATGTACCTCTTAATACAGCACTGTATTAAAACAAAGTATTCAAATAATATCCATAATAATGGCTGACTTTGTGGCATATGCAGTATATCATTGCTTTCATCATAGCAATGGCAGCATGTGTGTACTAAAAAATATTACAAAATATTACTTGCAAAAATCAGCTAAAAACCATGCAGGCCTGACTTACAGGGACAAATAAGCTGTGCGAGTGTGTGTGTGTGTGTCTGTGATTACCAGTGATTCTGTTAAACACCACCCTGGATTAGGGCCTGAGTGGGACAGATGATAGGTAGCCTAGTTATGGCTTTATTGGACACATAGGAGCATCATTATGATAAAGAGGTTATCTGATGGTAAAACCTCTTTTTCAGTGTGGTGTTAGGGAGCCAACTGTCTCTATGAGATGTAAGGCTGGAGACAGGGGATCATTACAGGGCTTAACCCATTTTGAAGGGTTGTTCAAGGTGAATCTGTTTCCTCTTAAATCCACGTGAAAAACCTGAATTCACTTTTCCTCAACCAATTCGCAAGAGATTTCTTCAAGTCACGTGCTATCATATCTTTTTATGATAAGGGACCTTTAGCACCATTTCTTTGAAAGCCAACTCACCTGCCGTGTGTGCAGGGGAAAATCCCTGCAAATGTAAACAAACCGACAGAACCCACTCATCAATCTTCACTTTTTTTTTTAACCTTCCCTCCTACACCAACTTCCTTCGGTTCATCCTCCTTCCCCTGTGTTGGTTCAATCTCAAAAAGAAGGTGTACGTATATACTCTACTGCTCTCAAGCTGCCAGAGCATCTGCATCCTGACTCCAATTAGAGGAACAAACCACAGGGAGGCATACCCACCATCAGGAGTTCAAAGGTCAGCTGACAGGAAGGAAAGAAAGGGAAAAAAAAAAAAGACAGACAGCAAGTACAGTAAATACAGCAGCAGAGCAAGCCTTCTCCCTACAGTAAAAACCGACTGAAATAATCTGTCAAACGTTCCTCTCTCTCTCTCTCTGTCTCTCTCTCTCGCTTTCACTCTGCACGTCCCTGTCACCTCTTCAGTCTGTTTCCTCTTCCCTCCTCTCTTCCTTGGTTTTGTTCTATTTATGACTTCCTCTGAAATCTCGGCGTCTCTCGCACACTTATGCGGGGCCATAAATCAGCCACTGAAAAGGACAGTGGACAGGAGGAGAGAGCAATGGAAAATCGGGGGGGAGGCCTTCACCGTCGTCAGAGAAACCATTTAAAGGCCCACCTGAGAGCTTTAAAAGTGAAACCTGCTGGAAATATTAGCCAATGCGGGTGGACAGGAGGTCCAGCAGCCTGTGGCATTAGCGAATGGTGTTGTGATAAGCCATCAGTGTCAACTCTGCTTTGTGACATCACACCAGACACACAGGAGTGAGTTATTCACGTCACTGTGGGGTGATTTAATTGCCATCTATGTCATTTAACAGCAGCCACATCTATGTATATATTTTTTTTCCTCATTATCTCACGAAATGCTCTGCAGCGTTGCTGTGATTTGATCGCTGGCGACTGCTTCCAGTGTGAGCGAGCTCGGCCAGAGCAGTTCAGCAGATGCATGCTAGAGACTTGTATGGGACTCTGGGGTGATTAATTTTTGAAGTGTGTTGTAAAGAGCTATGAGATCCATAAACAGGAGAGTACACAACAGGCAATCCCTGGATAGTGATGGTCACAACACAGCTCACAAAGCACGATGGTCACATATAACCTGAAGCTTACTGTTAAAATCAATAGCATCTTTAACATATCTGCACACCTCTGACAGTTATGGGATGGCATTCTCATTTATTTAATTTTCTAAAAAGGGATTGCCTTACTTTCCCTCTCTTCCCCGAGTCTTTAATAGTGACATTAACATCTCTGTCGGCTAAGATCATCTGATCATCTTCATTTTTCTGATGGAAGTTACAGGTGCTACCTTTTTCTCTCGTGTGTCTCCCCAGACTCTGCACCGACACCTTTAAAAGAAGATAGCACTCCTTCAAACAATACCCTGCTAATCTCAAGAAGGAAAAGAAACCCCTGGAAACAAAAAAGAGAGAGAGAAAGGGAGAGAGGGGCACTGCTGTTTCATTAATATGCCCCTGAGAGTGCGGTGGCAGTAGCAGAAGAATGAAAGAGGGGTTATCAGCCCCCCCCCCCTTTCCCTCGTCTCTCACTAGACTGTGCGTCCATCAGGCCTCATTACTCTAATGGTAGTGGCAGTGATTAAGGCTTCCTGGCTGCAGACCCCTTTGTTTGTTCGCTCGTGTTTCCCTGCCATAAAGACAGTCCTCAGGATGCCTGTGGCCCAGCTCCCCCTCCTCTTGCTGGGGATGCAGTGCCGGCAGACCCCCCTGGACCCCTTGGAGTTATCGTGAGGTGGGGGGTGGGGGTGCTGGGACAGGTTATCACATTTGAAGAGGTGAAAGCCAGGAACCGCTTGAGTCCTGCACACACACTGATAATATGGCTAGTGAAGGTATTTAGCTGCAACAATGCACTTCTTGGTCTCCCCCTCTCCTCCAGCCACTCATTATGTGGCTACAAACTGTACGTTCTTGTGCGCTGTGCAAAGTATGCTATAACACATTCACGGCTGCTAATAAACAGAGAAATATGCAACAATACTTATACGCAAGCAAACAAATCATCAGACAAAAAAAAAAAAGCTATTTATGGAGTAAAAATAATATTGACGCAAAACATATCTTAATAAAATGGTAAGTCCAGTCCCATTCTCGTGGTCTTCTCTTCTGTTTTGATGCATAAAATGTATAACTTCCATTTAACATCATTTAAGTTCAAACAAGGGCATTTGTTGCAGGTCACCTTAACCCACACCGCCCATTTCCTCTCCCCACTCATTTTCCTCTGTAAACTGCCCTAAACAGCATTTTTGTTTCAGTACTTACATTTTTGTTACAGTACTGTAACACTGTTTACAGTTTTGCACATTATTCAGACATGAAAAGAAATCCTAGGAGTCCTCAGCACAACAGGAAACAAGCGCCGCCTGACCCCATCGCCATCCACTACATAAGGGGAAAGTGTAGACATTCATTGTTCTTTGTACGACATTACTAAAGCAATCCTGTCTCTGGTCTCGGTCAAGTGTGCAGCGATGTGAAGCACTCTGCCTAGCCTTCTTCAGTTTCACTCAATTCAGTCTTCTTTCTCGCTGCTTCATTCATAATGGATAGCTCTTTGGGTTGCTGTCAGCAAGAGTCTATCAATGACTGAGAGTCGAGCTCTGGATCTGGATCTGGAGACAGCAGCAGTCACTTACAGACATCACATCCACTTGTTGTCATGTTAATTATGAGGACATAAATCATAAATAGGTCGTGGCAGCCATATGACTATTTAACCATAGTTTATAAGTGTTGTTGTAACACTGAGTGCAACTTAAAAAAAAGCATATACAACATGATACAAAAGAGAAAAAATAGTGTATTTTATTTACTGACAGTGGATCTCAGGTACAAGAAGGGCAGGCCCAGACATCAGGTGCAGTCTTGCTCAATATGAGGCCTAACATGTAACTGTCTCTTAAAAAATGCTCATTGTGGCGTGCACCTACAACACCTCAGGAGGGCCATCAGCTGCCAGACGCTTAAAAAACTTCAAAAAACGATGACCACGCAGAACAATGGCCGTCATGGGAGACCATCAAAAAACAACACGTACACAGAAAGCAAGTAAGCAGGCACAATGCGTACACAAAGACCATGTGTAAACAAAGAGCAGTATCTGTTTGTCCCACATCTGAGCTGTGAGTGGCAGAGCTGAGGACCTGTGCACAGCTGTTCTCCCCGTGCTGTCAGTGGGCTTCACCAGGCTGGGCCTGTCCCAGAGGCCTGCACTGGGAGGCCTGCACACAGTCTGACATCTGGACTACACAGGAGGGAGGGATCATTCCCACTCTCTGATATATATTTTTTTTATATCTTACTGCCTCTCTTTCTACCTCACTCTATCCATCTCTGTCTCTGTAACTCCCACTCTCTTCCCTCCATCCTTCCACGGGAGGGTCCGCAGGTCGCAGTCGCTGGGGGAAAGCATGATGAACAGCTCTGCGACTGAGCCAGCTGACTCTTTAGCAGCGGGGCCGTCCCCTTGTTCCCGTCATCCTCTCCTCTTTCTCTTTCCCCCCCCCCCAACATTTGTTTTTTCTTTCTCCTCACATCTCCTTCATCGCAGTCTGGCGGTGCTACTGAGTGAGAGAGCTGAGGGACGCTCTAAGTGTGCAGCCTCAGAGGAGAGTCGCAATGAACGGTGACACATCACGACAACCTTCAGATTCATTAATCAGTGCCATGTGTCACAGTGCTTTAATTTCATGAATGAAAAACACCACCCACTCTTCTGAGAAATATAGCATGTTGGGGTTTTCTTTTCTTTTTTTTTCTGGGTTGTAAAATAGCAAACATAAGCAGCCCCTCTATTTTCTTATATTAAAATGAAAGCACCTTCCAATAGAACCTCAGAGCAACATCATGGTATGGATGATCTTTGTGGAGGCAAAGTAGTAGTAGTATTGACCTCTTTGTAAAGGTGCACAGTCCTCAGCCTACATCTTGGCTCCACCTAATGAGCTCAGCATCACTGGCTACACTGACTTTGTTTTCACTCTTATAAGAGACAGAACTTATGCTTAAGCCTCTGAAATGCTTTAAAGAGCTGCCATAACCTTCTGTTATTCTTCTAGTTCTTTGTTCTTGTCTCTTGCTTGATAAGGCATGCCAGCCGCCAAGGTCATGGAGACAGGAGTGAGGAGAAGAAGAGGGGGTAGGGGGGCTGGGGGGTATTTCTCTGGTGTAAATGAATAGTTCTCTCTCTCTCTAGATGAAGAGGAAGAACCTCATCAAAATGTTGTCTCTTCCCTTCACAAAATGAGACCACATTCAAGTCAGATGAATGAGAATTGTTACGCACAAAATCATAATTACAAGCCCACATATTCCCTCCAGCACTGGGGAACGACTTTATCAGGCACCCATTGGTCTGTTCTTGTGCGCTAGCTAGGGGAGGATCCTCTAAGCCTTTCTCTTGTCTGCAATCTGCGATTGTTGTATTCCAAGGGGGGTATCGGGGCTGAAAGGACCGAATTTAACAAACCTAATTATCATGCCTTAATTAGTATCAGGGGTAAACCTCGGTGGGACACCTGCAGACTTAATTTATATCCTGACAAGCCAGGAACAAGTGTTAATGTGCCGTATTTATGATAATGTCCCAAAGTGTGCAGGAGGAGCAGGAGGAAGCTCACCTAAACTCTTCCAGAACAATGTGAGAGGCAGGTAATTACAGGGAAAGGGTCTGAAGTGCTGAGGGATCAGCCCGGTCCCAATGTTGAAACACAGCAGTAAAATGACTGCACATGCTGTCTGTGGCACAGAGATGACTTCATAACTGGGCCCCAAGTTGTTTGTATCTTGGAGGATTAACAAGGTAAAAAGATGAAACCTCTTAATTTTACAGATTTCAATTCATGCCTCTTGAGGATGAATGAAATAGAAAGACATAAATAACAAAATCAAAACAAGGCTTCCAACTGTCTGTGGATTGGGTTATGCAATTACACGGGCCCCACATTGTCTCAGACCTCAGCTGAGAAATGCTAGCCTTCACAGAAAATTCTGCCACCACAAATAAATGGGACAATTGTTGTCCTATTAGTCAAAAATAGATGTGCCGTTTGTCTGTTGTGCTACCACAAGCATACCTTTGTGATAGAAAAAAATAGGTTAGCAGGGCGGGGAAGAAACCTGGAAAATTGTGCACGTTGTGTATTGCTGCTCTATACACTGTTGTAAACCACTACAGACTTCCGCCGAGCCTCGTCAACACTCTCTGCAAAGAAAACAAGCGGAGGACATATTTCCACTGATCGACTATAAAGGTCATGCTGAATTGTGTTGAAATGCGCTTTACATCATTAAATGCCTGGACAAAAAAAGCTCAAAATAATGTTTAAGTGATATATGATTTAGTATACAACTTACTGAAAATGCATTAAGATGTTAAATGATTACAAATGTGCAATTAAACTACAGATTTATATATGAAGAGAGGAACTGCTTTTATTGCTTTATCTGGCACACAGTTAAGAACTCTTTTCTTTTTGTCCTCTTAAATATTGACATTTTTTTCTATGCTACAAGGGATTCTTTGCTTTTAGAGCAGGAACACAATGATAAGATAAAAACCTAGTCTTATCGACATGTCAAACAAGAAATCAGTCTGCCACGGATTTTCAAAAACAAGATGACTCTTGACTCACATTAAAAATTGCGTGCATGCAGACTTTGAAGTCAACATGTGTGGGACATGGTAGTGTAAGAGTTTCTGATTTCTAGTTTTCTTAATGGGAGTAAGTCATTGCCCTTCAATATCTCTGAAATGGCACGGTGTTTTCCCTTTCAAGTGTTTTACGTCACCTTTTTGGCGAGAAAAGGAAGATTTCTCTTCCTCTTCTCATCTTAATATGGTCGTGTTATCACTTTGTCCTCGTCACGTTTTTAGAACCGTGGGCTGGCTGCCGCTTCACCCTTTCACTGGACCACATAAAAAGAGCATTGTATAATGTTTTAACATGCCGTGGGTTGACCTACTTCTCAGATGTTTGTTTTAAAAGCCAAACTATAAATCAGTCTATTAGGGGGAGAAATACACATAAAAAATGATTCAGTGCATATGTGGAAATTCTAAAATCACTTTCATTATGATTCATTATGATCAGTGTGTAATGATGCATAATGGTGCATAATGACTGTTTTGACATTTTTTTAAATGACATTTACCTCCTTTTATGTAATCCTTCAAGGGCTTGATGATGAATTTTGTCTTTATTTGATCCTAAATTGTTTTAGCTTATTGTTTTTTTTTTTTTTTTTTATGCTTTTAGTGGGTTGGACTGAACTGAATGCACCGATACACTCAAATAAAACAAATCTAATTCTTTGGTGTGGAATCCAAGAAATAGTCTGAACAAAGTTGCGCATATGGCCCCAACTGTCCTGGTTCAAAGTTGGTGTCTCTTTTCCTGGGCAGGAAAATAGATGCCCTGGAACTCTGGATGATCCATCATACACTGAAAGCAGAGGTCATCAGAGAGATGATCACAAGTAAGTGTGTGTGGTTTGGTTCGGTATGTGTGTGGGATTTGTGTGTGTGAGGGGTTGTGAGGTGGGGGCAGGGAGAGGGTATTTGTGAAGGTATTTTGCTTTCCACATTGTGGAAAGCAAAATAGAGAAGGTTTTTCTAAGCATCTAAACCAATAAAACCGTAAACCAGGGTTTGGCCTTCAGTCTCAAAATGTTTTGTGGAACATTATGTAATTTACACGTGGAGAATATTTATTTGTTAAACCCAGTCTATATTTCCAAGAGCCAAAATCAATTTACTTAATTTACTGCACTGAGCACTGTAATTGTGCAGGTAATGAAACAACTGTGAACCATAATGGATGTTTTCTCAAAAGATTTATGTGTTTTATGTTTGACTGACTGCTGCTATCTAACAGACTGCCACTGACTGGGATGTTCAATCGTCTACCGCAGGTTGGTCTGTTGAAGCGGAGCATGCCTTCAGTCAGTGACTTTTTTGGATGAATTGCAATTCATTTGTTTGGTAATATCCAAATCAGCTGCGCTCAATTATTTTGTATGTTCGTTTTCATGTGCCTTCTTATTTGCAGACCTCATATTTCGAGGTTGAGGGGCAATCAGATTCATAGGACTGATCATTTCATTGAGTTGTACTCGGCAGCGAGCATGAAGGTAAAATGCAGATGAAAATTAAAGAATGATTGCAACACCTTTTTAACAAAAAAAAGGTATCAAGTTCCTTAAAATAACCATATCTGGGTAAAGTTTCAATTAACACTTGAAAGACAGATGAAAAAAATGCCCTTCTGTTTTAATCTCTGAGGCTTTTAGTTCTGTAACGATGGCACACTGTTTTGTACTGCTGATGGAAGGTTAGAGCTTGCACTTACTGTAATCAGCGAAGCCACACCTCTGTTCACAGCCACAGATGTCCGGATAAATTTCAGTCAGTAACACGTGGCAAGCTGAGCAGAAGTTTGCTTGTAAGGTTGATTCGTGCACGCACGCTCTGAATTGGCATCTAGGGCTTGCTTTTGTTCCCAGGGAGGTATGCTGTGTGTGGTCCATTAAGCTATTTGTTTGCCTCTTACAGTCAGAAGTGTTTTTTCTCTTTTTGTTGGGTTGGCTAACTGTTGCTTGTTATTTCCACAGCGGTAAGCTGTGAGTGTCAATACTGAAAGTTTACTGATTTGACAACAGCCAACCTCATAGCCTTTTCTTTTCAGCTGCAGGGTTTGAGATTGTTTAGAGCCGAAGGTGTTGCTACATAAGATTACACTTCCCGTAACCTTCTGTGCACCTGACTTTGTGGAGCAGCAGTATTTATGCCAGTATCAGGTATTGACAGGTAGCTGTGAGGCCCAGCCCCGGGAGCTCTTTGGGCAGATTGTGAGCAACAGAAAAGCTGGATTGAGTAATCAGGCAGTTGGCAGGCAGACAGAAGCCCTCTGGTCCAGCTGAACTGCTTTAAAAGCCCTATCTGCTGTTGTTCCCCTCTGCGCTGGCAGCTTATCACCCAGACAGATTTCAGGGGCCTTGAACCGTGCAGAAGAGTCCATCCACATGTGAGAAAGCCCAGGCTCTTGCTCAGACAATATGACCCCCTGCCTCGAAGACACAGAGATAACTCCTTCGGCCCGCGTCACGGTGAGAAAAAAAAAACAAAACCCACGCCATCTCCTCGGCTTCTGTTAGTGTCATGTCAATGTCTGGGAGAAGAAGTGAGGAAGTTTGCATTCTCTGCCTGGGGCTGTTAAGAGATGATCCCTCAGGGAACGGAGCCAAGATCATGATCACTCCTCCACATGACTGGTTCCATGTCAATAGTATACACACGTTGCACATACACACACACACACACACACACACAGACTCACTCTCTCTCTCTCTCTCTCTCTCTCACACACACACACACACACACACACAACATACATGTGATCTCAACACCTGCCCTCAGATGGTGCTCTCAGTTAATCTCGACATTAATTATTGACTCCGAGTTTAATTTGAAAGTCAGACGCACTGAAGGGCAGGGGACACTGCTTTAAATAATGTATACGGCCCATTCAGAGGTAATCATATTGTCATTGATTAATATACATTGGTGCTGTGGAGCATACCTGATGTGTGTGGGAGCAAGGCACTGGGCATGATAAAACTTGGTGCTGAGAGCCGGTGTCAGGCCGGGAGCATCTCTAGGGCCCCGTCCTCCTTGTCTGATGTTTCAATCACAGCTTAGGAGCCGTGATGCATGGAGGCATACACTATCAACTGACTGGATAACATGAGGAGCCCCAGAGAATCACCACTGCCAGAGAAAAGGTTAGAGAGGAAAAAAAGAAATGCAATTGAGCAGACAGAGAGGGAGATAAAAATCAGAGCGAGCGAGGTGGAAATGTGGAGAAAGTGTCAGAATACATCAAGATACGTATTTTCATTAGAGATCAAATGGATTTCTTTATATTATTTTTTTGTGAATGGAGTGGCTAATACTGGAAAAACTATACCGCCCATTAGGGAAAGAATGACAGCGATTTGGAGGAGCAATACGATGTGCCAGCTACTGTACACAGGATGAGCTGCGTCAAGTATCCCAAGCTGACACACCGAGGCTGAGGGATTGGGGCGGTAATGAATTCCCACACCCTTACACTCTTGTTGACACCCAGATGCAGATGCCATGTCACCCTAAGTTTAGTTTAGACAAACAAGGATCTGCCCAGAGAGGAGCCGGGAGCCACGGCTGCTCCCCGCGATGAAAAATTCATACGCCGTTGTTACCTAGACGCCATTCAGAGAGCACAGAGTTCAAAAAACATGAACCAATTACAGTCTAAAACTCAACTGTCTGGACACAACACATGCATTTTGATAGACATAAACTTAGACACACTCGAACCAATAAAGAGTGCTACACTCTCTCTACTCATCGCGTGCATGCACACACACACACACACACACACACACACACACACACACACACACACAGACACACACACAGACACACACACACAGACACACTCTCTCACTCTCTCTCTCGCTATCGGATAGGTAAACAAATCCTGTCCAAGACTCTCCTCCTTCAGGAGATTGTGAAAGCTTTGGCAAGCTTGAGTGAATATGTTGTTTTTGTTAATACATAAAGATTAGGGAAACAGTCTCTAGGCTCCTCTCACTCTCTTTCTCTCTCCCCCTCTCTCTCTCTCTTTCTCCCCCTCACCTCCCCTCACCCCCCACACCCCCCCTCTCCTTTCATCCTCCCCCACCATCTCTCTGAGTCTGGCAGGAGAGGTGGTCTTGTCAGACAGCTCCTCTCCCACGTACCGCGGAGCTCTGAGAGGTGTGGAGCAAACAGGCTGAATGCTGGGAGGCTTCTGTCTCTCTTTCTTAAAACCTTTTTGGCTGCTGGAAAATACTCTCTGACAGCGGGCCTATGTGTTCTGCCGCATGTTTGACAGGAGAGGAAGAACAGCCTGCACCAGATACAAAATAGCACCACAGGAAGATGCTTAGCCAATCTAAGAAAGCCTCATGGGTTGAGTAAGAAACAATATTCTACAACTGAAGAGGGACAGTCAGTTATGTGTGGTTTATTCGAGACTGTTTACGGGGCTTTTTCTGCTTCCCAACCACAGTGATATGATACTGAGTAAGTAATGGGGAAATGGTGACCTAACCGAAGGGGGTGGTTAAAAGAACGCTCTCTTATCTCTATCTTGTGGTACTGCTAAAGTGGAGGTATGTGTAAGAAGGAGCATGTAAATGTAGAGCATCAGAGAGGAGGCCTTATTTCTCTTCATCAGATATATTTGCTGGAGATGCAGCAACAGGGACAACTCTAGATAAGGACTGACTCACTTGAGACAGAAAACAAACAAAAAAAACGCTCTGCAGAACACCCGTGCATGTCATTTGACCTGCTCTGTCAACTTTTAAGAAAATGTTTTCTCTCCATCTGAGAAAGAGCGCCGAATGTTCAGAAACGTCCAGCAGTTTCATAGGTTTTGATTCAGAGCGTTACTGTTTCGATCAGCAGGGAAAATTGCTCATGGTAAGTAAAACAATGATGTTAACTCCACCTGCAAGCGAAGTCGGACTTCACAAAGAGCAAGAGCGGGCGGCCACCCCTCCTAGTCTTCCAACCGCAGTCTTCCCTCTAATTTTCATCCCTCAACAGGCCTATGAGCCACTCCAGCCGGCCCCTGAAGGAAAGCTTTTTATCATCCAAATTGAGGAGGAGAGAACGGCCAAATCACATCAGAGGCAACACCAGCTGCACATAAAGAAGTTCTACAGTGAACAATGGAGCTGCCATGAGCACCACCTCTGTCTCCCAGCTGAGCCACGCAGCCGGAGCTTAACCAATCACCGGGGTCAGAGCAGCCGCATGGATGACCAAAGTGCAGCCACCATAATCTAATTGTTATTGTATTGCCTTCCAATGTAAAAGGCATCTCTTTTCAGTATCATGGAGGGATTAGAGTGTAGATGAATAGGTCTGAGGCTTGTGTAGGCGACTTTAAACTGATTTAAAGGAGTCTAGTATAGTATTAAGATGCACTTTGGAGTAGTGGCGTTATTCAGTCTTCACAATAGAGCTCTGTCGGAATGATGCGCCGGAGCAATCAAGGCCTAGCATCTCCATCTAATCCCAGTTCAACGGTGTGTTTACACAATGCCAAGAACGTGCTTAAAAGTAGAAGAAGTCTGATTAAAAAAAAGAAAAGAAAAAATATGAAAATGAAAGAAAAGTAATCTGCATTATGGAAAAGCAACTTTTATTTACATTTTAAAAAATGCTGAAAACATCAGAAAAGTGGGTTTTTAAAAGGAGAACAGCAGTGCAATGCAAAAGCCAAAACAGAGACAAATGTAGGAAGACAGACAGGGTCAGAGACAAAGACCAAAATATCTAAATTAATCTCAGGTCGTGATTCAAGGTCATGTGGGGAAAGAGATGTCTCTCTCTCCGTCTATGTTCTTTCTACCTATCCTTGGGCCGTTTTGCAGCTGAGGCTCCCTTTGTCTGTTTCTAAATGCAGGGGTTGATTGACCACTTTCTTTATCTCCTTCTGAGCTGTTTAATCTTATTTAGCATGGTACATATTAAACCCTCACCATGATTAAATATGAAAAGAGGAACATTCCTTCAGCTAATTTCAACATGATGACTTGTTGGACCGTCACGATTAATTAAATATTTCATTATATTTCAATTTTCTTGATAATATTGATAGGTATAGCTCTTAACAAAGCCAAAGCACTTTCTAAAAGTGGGTTATTGGATACAGTAAATACGTTTTTAAAATTCATAATCATGATGAGTCCTCTAGTGACAGTGATTTTATTTTGGAGTGGGCAGGGGGGTGAGTCTGCTGGACACTCCATCCATACAATTATTCCTTCTTTCACTCATTGGTTTTCTTCCTGAACCCCTTTTTATTTATGCAGATGGATATTGTTTTATTTACAAGTCAGATAAGTTGCATCTTGGACAAAGCAACAGTGTCAGTCTCCTCTCATATCTCTCAGAAATATGCACGCATATTTGTAACACCCCACAGCCGTGATGCCAGTATCCATCTACACTTAGCCGCAGCCTCCTCCTTCATTAGCCAATGGCACCTTTAGCTTATGGTCCGAGCTGCGGCAGTGTCTATAGTGTAATGAAATTTACGAAGAAGAGCCACTTGGTATGCCAGCGATGCAGCAGCAGGTCCCCATGCTCAGTGAAAACCACAAGCTCGCTTTTATAGATTGCATAATGGCTTGCATGAAAATGGTTTCACACTAACATAAATCAAATGTCAAAATACAACCGGAGCAAGACAATTCCCGTGGTGCACACATGGACACACACACACACACAATGGCACACACGCATACACAAACGGCAGATACACATGCTCAGAGGAGTCAGCCATCCAAAGAGCTTGCAGTCCTGCTTATGCAGATACATGTAGTGCTTGATAGCATACATAATAATTTATTAAGAAATGTTAAATATTCATCAATATTAAATTAATCATTTATAGCAGATCTTTAAATTAAAGGGTGTCCTTGAGGTTTTAGATATGAGGAGTGTCTTTAGCAAAGAGGCAATCCCCTGTGGACATTTTAAATGTCTGATGTACAAAGCTTGGACTGCTATTGTATAATGACTATGCCACTTTGATACCGTCTTTCGCAAAGAAAAAACACACAAGCACAGAACAAATGTCCCTGTAAAAGTCATTAATTGCTAGTGCCATAATTAATGTTATCCCCGTGTCTGGGAAATGAAAAACACTGTGACAGTGCTGGGGAGCTGTAAGGCAGAAAATGGGTGAGAAAAGGGGCATAAAATGATTGGATGGGGCAGTGGATCCTCGCATTGTTGTAAAACGTTGATGTAGTGTTGAGGAAACAAGATCTGTGACTCATTATGAAGAAAACTAAGCTAGAGCTGGAACTATTAGTTGCTTAATAAATTGCTCGATAGAAAAATAATTGCCAGCTAATTTGTTAATTAATTCATCATTTCAGTCATTTTCCAAGCAAAAATAGTGAACATATGCTCCACATTCTATGCTTCCAGCTTCCCCAATTAGAGGATATCCTGCAGTTCTTTGTCTTATATCACAACAACTGAATCCCTTTTGTGTTTGGACATTGGGGCAGGCGCCGCACACCACTTGAAACACTCAGTAATTTGCGCTTTACATTGGGAGACTGAAACTTGCAAGATGGATTTGTCCTATCTTGATCAATACCACTATCGGAGCATATTTAATTACACACAGCTTGCAAGAATTAAGTCGTCACACTTAATACATCTGTGGCCATGAAGGCAGAAGAGGGGAAGGACGTGGTTCCTTGCCAGGGCACACCGGCTGGTGAGACTGCATGGGACATGCTGCTACACATCAGCTCCGTGCCAACCACACCTGTGCCCGCATAGGCGCCGCACTCTCCAGGGCACTCCAGGGTCACATGGGTGCTCTGCCAGCCACACCTGTCCTTCTCCTCACCCTGATATGGGTCCTTGTGGAACCCCCCCCGAACCCCCCTGATGGAGCGGCATACTGCACAGGACACATGCATGATCGGCCGGTCGGAGAAAGGACAGTCGTATGTTTCTCACACACAGCCAGTGTGAGAGGAAAATGACTGACTCCACTGTTTCTAATTCCTCTGCATATACTGTAGTGGTATCCCTTCATTCTTTCCAACCATTCCCCTTATCAGTTCAGCTAATGCCCTCCAGCAGGAGAGCGGTGAGTCTGGTCGCCCCATCAGTATGGGTAAAAGCAAGGTTCGGCACAGGGTTAGGCACAAAGGCGGCTTATAAAAGATTATACAGCCATGATAGCAAATAATCAGGAGCTAATTCATTGTGTGGCCTTCTCTCATCGCTCCCTAAGCCTCCTTATTAGGGGGCTTACAGCTACATTTGCAGCTGACGAGGGAGCCTCCCCCCTCTTAAATTTAAACAGTGCAGACCAATTGGAGACAGCACACTAATATCAGATTTGGCCCACACTTCTCAACTATTTGTAATAGTTGTGGATGATATAAAGTCAGATATGTGTGTTAAATCCAGCGCCTAAAGGATTGAAGGGTTTTATTTTGTGTGAAAGGCACAGAGATCTGACTGTTTCATCCGGATCTGATTATTTTATTGATAACAGCTAGTGGGTGGCAGGGTCTTCAGATAAAAGGCTTAGACCTGATTCATTTCCCCTTGTACAAATCCCTCCTCTCACCACAGGTCATATTTATTTTAAGTTTTTTTAAATTCATCTACAGCAGCAACAACAAAAAAAATGCTTAATGTATTAAAAAATGATGAAGACTAATGGATGGGGTTGTATTTTTACAAATCACAAAACTCCATATGTTTCTCACTATAATTAGTTCTTTTATCATTTCAATGACAAATTCTGAATTGTGTGCTGCAGACTTTCATTATACCTATGCATGGATATATTGTACCAGCAGGAAAACCCTCATCTTTGTAGCCCAGGCTTCACCATAAATCAGGCTAAATTCCCTAGAAAGAAGAATGCAGGAGGACACTGCACCCAGCACTAAAATAGTATCACCCAGGGCTACTTCTGATTGAATGTTTTATCACAGACAATCCTGAGTGGCGGAAAAAAAGAAACTAATTCATTCATCCTGCTCAAGTAAAGAACTGTAACAACCATGTAATTCCTCTGAGATTTTGCCATTTCAGAGCACTTTGATTTGTCATGTTATTCATGTCTTTTCATCCTTCTTTCTTCCCGCACTCGGCTCTACAGTGCGGTGGGTATCGTGTGCTGTAATTCAGCTTTTTATAACCCCCTCGCTCATTCACCTATTGAGTATCTGCCACTGTAGTACCAGGGCCACATGAGTTCATCACTCCGCCTCAGTAAAAGGATACAATAAGTATGTGTCCAGGGCAGCTTAGGAAGGGCATGGATATCCATCAGCAGTGTGCATGATGGATCACGGTGGTGTCTGGGATGAATAGACATGCAACAAAAAATATAGTAAGGCCAAAACGGGCAGGAATATACATTACATCCATTTAATCATCGGCGTGTGTTAGGAAGGCAGACGGGTCTTGCTTTCTCTATTCCTGCCGCCTTCAAAAGCTTTGCGTAGATTGATTATGTACGGAGCGGCAGCGAGCATAGCTGCAAAACACCTGCCAAGAAGGGGAGGCAGTAAGCTTTTTCACTGATACACAAAAAGCATGCACGAAGACAGTGCGAAAGGAAAGAATGGATGACTGCTTAGCTACCCAGATAAATAGCTCTGAGTATGCAGAGTGCTGATGGAAATCTGGGTCCCCGGCACAGCGACACAAAATGCACCACCACAAGTCCAGATCTGTTGTATCGGTTTGCCACTTGTGGAATGTGGAGCAGAAAACCATGACACAGTGACAGTTTGTTAATCCTTGAAAGGTGAAAGTTCATCAGACAACGGTTGAGAAATGTCTGAGGATATCACAGTTTATTCACAGCCTTGAGTCAGAGGATCCTGGATTACTGTCCTGTAAAAGGAAGCAGGTCATTAAGAAGGAATACCAAAACATGGGAAACTGATAAGGCGTTCACTGGGTTCAAAATCTCATCAGCATTTCCAAGCACGTATCTGTCTTGATGCCCTAGGCCTTATTTAACCTCAGAGTTAAAATACTCACACTTTTTACACCCACATGAAACTGGGCCATTAAGGTCATCCTGGATAAATGTATTCATGAAGTGTGATCTGCATGAATAGAGGAAAAAAAAAGAGCGACAGCGCTGCTGCAGCCGTCTCCGTGGTGATGATGTGATTGATGATGATTAGAGATCTTGTCTTAAATCGATTTTACAGGACATGTCATCTGCATTTCATTTACAGAACGAGTAGCGGCTCTCAGTACTAAAATGTAAACATGTCTCTTGTCCTTAATTCAAAGCGCGCGGCACCACATGTCAAGCCTTTAACACCACAGGATGTCTCCCCCCCTACCCAACAGACACCAACAGAAAACCTCCTAGTTTCAGCTTAACTGCCCCTTGTCTTACGTTGGGATTGTGAAGGACTCACGCCTAACTAAAGATGAAGACAGAGGCAGCAGAAAGAGAGAAAAACAAGGCAACAGTAAGAGGAGCAAGCTGGGAGCAATTTTGTAACACTTGAAAAGACACTTTCGATAAAGGGGAGTAGAGCTCCTTTTATGTTTCTTTTATAAGAGGATGAAGACATAGGGAGCAGTCAGTTTTTCCAATATACATGGAAAGGTTGAACTGCTCTTTCATCCAGATTCAATGACACTCACTGCTCATGAATATAGATGAGAAACATGCAAATCAAAAATAGATGCAGATATTTTTTGGGGGTTGTTTTACCTTAACCCCTTCCTTGAAAATATGGAGGAAAATATGGAGTATGTACATGACCTGTTAAAAGACAAGTGAAATGGACTTATCATTGCAGCTCAGAACCTGAGTGTACTCAAAGGTCGTGCGTTACAAAATCTGTAATAAATATGTCAAGTATGTTTTTCTTATCTTCTTTTGAAAGCAGAGCACAGCCGGCTTCCTCTCTGACTTCCCCTGCTCAGGGTGCTCTGAGCTGTGTGGCAGTGGACTGTCTCTCACAGCCAGACAAGAGAGCCCCTCTCACCTCTGTGTCATCTGGGAAGCCCTGGGGTTGGGCTGAGGGAAGAAAGAAGGCTGAAGGCAGGGCTGGATGAAAAACGAGGGTGTCACAGCATTGTTGCAAGGTTAGCACACCCGCTAATGGAGCTGTGCTGGGGCAGGGCGCCCTGAGGATGGACCCCGCCAAGGGGGGCATGTACAAGCCCAAGATAAACTACTGTAGGGGGCATGGCACTGCCCCAAGCCCCTCTACTGCCCGCTAAGCACTCAAACACACACACAGACACACATAAACCTCCACCATTGGCTAGAGACACCCTCTCCACATTTATAGCTGACCATCAGATGCAATACTGAGAGATCCCCTCTGCTCCTCATAAAGCATTATGTTTGACACAGCACTATTCAATGTTTATAAAAAGCTGAGTAACACTGTAACTTTACTCTGATCGGCCAGGGTTAGAATGGAGCGCTGTCACTTCATTTTTTAAAACGACTTAACTCACCATTGTGCTCCCCATATAAAAATGATGACATCTATTGGCAGCCGACTTTGACAGTGGAGACACTGATATAATTTTGATTCCATGCGGCGATAACTGCTGTCCAACCCAAACCAATCTCTTCCCGCAGAAAGCAAACCTCTCACGTAAAAGGGGAAAAGCAAATTGAATGAGCAGATCCTGAGCCCGAGTGTGAGGGGACCACTCTGTGGTTCATGTTTCACTGTAATGTGCCAAGCCGTGCTGCTCTCCAGACTGTTCATGTAGACTACATGGAAACATGCTTGTCTTCTGTCTTTTCAGCAGCATAGATGAATTTAACACAGCCAGGTAGATCCTGATTATCCCAAGAGCTCTGAGGGCACTGCAGACAGCCAAGAGAAAAATGAGAGAAAGTTAAGAATGAGACATATGGCTGACATGCTCCTGCTGCGCGGGGTTGTACCACTGAGTGGTCAAGGGTGGGGAGTTTCAGACAGAGGGGACATGAAGAATGACATGCCCTGGAAGATCTCTCGCTCACATGGGACTCAGAGTTGACAAAGAAAGCTCTGTTTGGCAGAGTGGCAGCCATATTAATGACCAGTTCATCGCTGTTAGTCAGGGAAGGGAAAAAAAGAAAAAGACGGGAAGAAGGAAAACGTTTCCCAGCAGGCCTTTAAGGAGACTGACTTCCTGCCAGGAGAGGAGAGGAATGCTGACATCTTCCTGTTGGCCGCTCACAGGCGCTTTTGATTGGTCAAGAGGGGATACAGACGGGTCAGTAAGCCATGCTTTGATTGGACAGAAGGAATGCGATGAGGTCAGTGTGAAGTCCAGTCAATGTCAGGTCTGGGGTGAAGGTTTAAACAAGAGAGAAAGACCTGCCAGTGAAGTAAGGGAAGGAAGAACGGGGGCTATGAGGAGAAAAAAACGTAAATAATCTGATGGCGGAAAATATGCGTGTTTCTATACAATCTCTACATAAGTTGAAACACTGTGTTAAATACCAAATAATTCATCTTCTCTTTTGGTTTGCATAGTTGAAATATACACCCACATAATAAGAGTATTTGTAAAGTTTTCCCAGCTGTATCACACCATAAAACTTTTTTTGGTCATGGCTCAGATTGAACACTCTGAGGAGTGTGTGTGTGTGTGTGTGTGTGTGTGGGTGAAATGGGGGGGTTGAAGGTTTGTGGGGTTCCCTCTTGAGCTGTGACATCACTTTCGCTAATCAAGGCAAAGCTGTGCGTCTCTGAACTATATCCTGTAATACCTCAAAAAGAGTGGGTGTCTGCCTGTGCCTGTGTGCGATCTCTTCGTCTCTGTCTGATGGTGTGAGATGTGAGATGAGGAGGTGAAATGGGCTTGTTATAGGCAGGATTGAGCCCGCCTAGAATCCAGCAGAGAAAGGCCTGTCCAACACGCTTCACCAAAGCCTCTGTCGCTGATCTAACAAAGCCCCTCTTATTCGGGGCAGCAGACAGAGGCCCACAGGGAGAAAACCTCAAAGACTTTTAACAACACCTCAAACCCCAGCCTCCATGACAGCTTGTTTCTTTCATTACTGAGCTCAAACAGGGGCTCTGTGGGTGCCAGTGTGGGCATGCCCGTATTAAAGAGAAAATAAGCCTCTGCCCACACATTATCGCTCACATGGCACCGACACCCACAGGCATTATTGCGTGGAATTTTCCAGTACCGGCATCCCATCACCCGGCGTAATATGTTTCCATGTGTGGTGGCAATTAAAGTTCCCAAATACAGAAGTGGTAACAGAAGCCACACTGGCTCCTGTGTGCAGAGGCCACCGTGTCTCTCCAACATCAGCGTGGGGCAGATAACATCCGCCATGAACAGCACCACCACCGAGTAACACAGAACGCATAGAGCAGTTTAGAAACACACCGGTGGATGCAGTAGATAGATAAGTACCACGATGGACATCAGTTATATACAGTAAATCATGTTGCTGTTGACAATCACAAAAAATGTCTAATCTAATCTAATCTAATCTAATCTAAGAAATCTATGAGGCAGAGACTTTCTTGGTTAAAAATGTGTTTGCTGTCTTTCATCTCTTCATATCTCTCTCTCTCACTCTCTCTGAATTCACATGTGCCTGTGTGCTCCAACTGGCCATGACATTGTAGCTGTAGTTCTGGACCATCGGTAGTCAAGAAAAGCTCCTGTAAGGAAACCAGTGTTTTTCCATTCATCATTCTTCATCTGATTTTCTTCTCTCCGCTTTCCTTACGATCATTTGGAGCAAATTTTAAAACCATTTCATTATTCCTCTCAGAGCAGAGCATTTGTGGAAGAATATATTCCCTTTTCACCTAATTTGAATTGATAAAATCATACACACACACACACATATATGAACATATATATACAAACGGCACATGCAGAAAGGTTTTCCAGCAACGTCTAACAAGATTGCATACGAAAAAACACCCACGGAACCGCGACAGGACATACTGCACTTCCGCTTTCTTCAAAGCGTTGCTATTCCGATAATCTTTCCACCCACCTGAGCCTTACCAATACTGAAAATGGACAGCAATCTATCATCAGCAAACAGATCAGGCTGACAGTGCTGCACTCCTACTGCTCTGTGAAAGTGCACAAGTTCAGTCACTCTGCACTACACCCATCCAACTCTGACCTCTTCATATGCTGATGGCACTGCGCCGTTTAATCATAGTGAGAGACATTACATAAACTGAGGTTACCTACACCGGTATAATAATAATTGTGCAGAGGCCCGAGGAGAGTCTTATCATGAAGTTTACAACAGGGCAGAGTGGGGGTAAGAGTGGTAAAGCACAGTGAGCTGAAGCTGGCAAAAGGCTATCTGGTGTTACAGTTTGAGGGACAGTGGGAAAGTGCTATGGGGACAGTGGGGTTAATAGTCCAGGGAAGACAGGCCTGGCACCAGCATGTTATAATAATACACTTGGCAGCTAGAATAGTGTCAACCCCTTAATTCCCCCCGGGAGAGAAGGACACAGCCTAATCTGTATTCAGTCCTGACATTGTCCACATCTGATATGGAACATTAGCCCCTAACTCTCTCTATAGACTAGTGTCCTTCGGTTTATATTACTTTATGTTAATAGAGAGAGAAAACTCCATGTGCTGTCGTTTGTCATTGTTAGCAGGGGTGCTCCCTGAGCCTGTTTGAAATGCATTTGTTTGGAAGAGAAAAAGGGGGGGAAGGTAAACCTGACCGCTCGGGGGAACCTTGTCGTTTCTTCATCTCTATTGATCTTTGATCCAAGTGAGGGCCTTCCGTGCAACCCTTCCTGTCCTTGTCCTGCACTCTTCGTTGACCATGTACTTTCCGTGCCTCTGCTGCACAAAGTCAGCTGTGAGCCACGTCTAACTGAGCCAGCGGCATCCAGGAACCAATGTTTTATTCCATCTTAGTGTGCCGTTAATGGTTTATATGTTATTCTAATTTCATTCTTTTTTTTTTTTTTCCCATATAAAGCTTAGCATTAAGCAACCGTTTAATCACCTAAATGTCAATTTGATGGAAAAAATGGAATCAATTAATAAAAAATTAAATTGTGGCTGCAAAATAAAAAGGAGGTCAAAGAACAGTGATATCTATCACTCCTGATAGGTCCTGAGGAATCTGATTTATGAGTCCTAACAAGTTTACATAGATAATTATTTACAGTAAAAATGAAGAGCACACCGACATGAATAAATATGTTCTAAGCAGTTGCTCTACAAGAGATGAGCCACAGTTACATCGCTGCTTAACATAGCTTGCATAGTCTTATTTGAATAAAATGAAATGAGGGAGCGTCTGGCGAAGCTGGCGGAGAGAATATTGTTTAAATCTGACAATATTCTCTGACTTCTGTTGGAATTAATTCAGCTAATTGTCTTCAGCCCAATTAGAGTCTATTCCCCTCTGCAGTCTGGTGAAACAGTGCAGAGCTAATTGGATTAAATCTTTATCATTTCCTGGGAAACACGGAGAGAAGGGGGAATATGAAGCAACACCACTGCCTTTTTTAATTAAATCTAACCTAATGACTGCGCTTTTATTAACATCCAGGTTTTTCATGCTTCCATGCTGCAAATACAGCCAAAGCAGAGACTTTAACACAACCAATTCATTGACTGTGAAACCGTCTCCACAATGATACGCGTATGGGATCGCAAAAGAACCCATACAGGTTATCTCTCCTCTGATTTCTTTCCGCCGCACTCATCATTGTGAGCCACCAGCAGGGCAGGAGAGAGCCTCATTGTAAACCTGTGAGTGCACGGTACAGTAAAAAGCATGTCCCTGTGTACCTACCAGCCCCGCTCATCCTCTTAAATGCCAATAATAATTAATGGTATTACAGCAGGATACTTCAGAGCCTCTTAAACTCTGCTTTATTAGTGGCCTTTAGATAGGCCAGGTGGAGCTGGCTGTGTGGAGAAAGCAGACTTTGCCAATCCTTACTGAGACATAAAAAGGGGTTAGAGATGGGGAAGAAGAAAAAAAAATGCGGTGATTATGACTGCAAATGATTAATAGAAAGAATCCGTCGGTGTATATCCACACATTCACACGAGCTCTCACATTATGTTCATCGGGTACAGTCTCATCAAAGCTGCCGCAGTGAACTTTGTGTTTTTACGGTCTCCTGTCCCTAGAATGACCGCCGTCCGCCAGCTCAGAATATAAAATGGACCGTAAAAGGGCCCTTCACATTCATGATAATTATATGTTTTCTTAAAAATGTCCACGGAATCGCAGCCGCTGACAAATCCCTCCTTGAGGATAAACTACTTATTCAGAATTAAGAGCTAAAAAAAAAAGGAACAAAGAATCTCGGTGATTGTTGCCGACTGCGAGGATGACAGAGGAAGCGGGAAAGATGAACAAAGGCACACTTAAATGACCTTTTTAAAAACAATAACAGTCGAGCCTAATCAGACAAAGCACTAAGCTGATGGCTACTGTAGTTTAGGAGCTAGATACCTTGAACTCTTGTCTCTCAGTGCTAAGGGGATTGCGTGTGGAGATGAGCTACTTAATAAAGGGAGCATTATTCTGATGACCCAAGACAAAACAAATTACAAAAAGCAGGATTCCTCTGAATTAACTGTAACTGAACAAACTGGACTCTGTTATTTTAATCATGACATACTCTGCAGGTACTTTACAGTTTAAAATGTTCAGCTGCCCACAAAGGCTCAGTATGGGACATACAGTAGGTGCATGTACTATACCACACTTATAAGCACTCTGTACTGTCAATATGTACAGTGCATGCATCCACTTAACCTCAGTACATAACAACCATATGTGCAACAATCTCCTGACCACTCAGCTTCTTTGCTTCAGATTGAAGAGCCGCTGTATTGATTCAGAGAAACTCAGCCACCTTCCCCCTCTTTTAAAGAAGCCGAGTCGTGTGTCCGGCGCTGCTCTGCTCTAAGAATCGTTTCCTTATAGTCTCAGTGGGAGAGACAGGGGAGAGCATCTGGAAAAACAAACAGAAAAGCCAGTGAGACGAAGGCCGGGATGATATACAGCCAGTGGGGAGTACTGCAGCTCACTGCCATGAGAGTGGATCGGGCTGGAGGGCAATAGGGAGCACTGGGGGGGGAATGGTCCGCTTTATACTGCATGACTCATGAAAATATAATGAACGGGAGCCAACGACCAGACAGCCAACATGTATATGTCTACGCTTGTAGACACACAAATACACACACACAATCAGAAGGCACTGCAAGAACAATATTGTAATTTTTAAAAATGATATGCCTATTTATGCATATTTAACAGAACTAATAACAGTTTTTTGTATTGTATTCTGTATGATATGCTGTGTTTTTTTTGTTTGTTCTATGTGTTATTTTGGCTTTTTTATGGAAATAAATTTGGTTTTATTTTAAAAAAAACACTCCCCTATTTCAAACATATTAAGGAGTTTTTTTTTTAAAAAGCTTTCACAAAGCCAAACATTCAAAATAGATTCATAAATGTAAAATATGTATATTGTACTTTCCAAACTGACCTTAAACCTTAAAAGAAGCCTAAATTGAAAGGAAAACTTTATTTTTTCTTACTTTTATAACAAAATTATATAAAATTTTACTGAGAGCAAAATTTGTTAAAAGCTTGTGAATCTCTTCATGCAAGCACATACACACACACACAAGAAGAGCATGCCCGCCACTCTCGAGGGAGTTCACCAGAACTTGAGTTACCTGGATTGACTACAAGAGTTGAGTTCTGCCTTTTAGGGACTTGGTGAGAACAGATGGTAAAGCCTATGAGGCAGACATGAAGGAGAAAGCAACGCTTTAGTCACTTAGCTCAGGAGCAAAGGACAGTCATGTCTGATGATGTAATTTTAGTGGGACATGAAATATCTAAACCATGTTATTTCAAGCCTGTCTACACACGCTTCACTACAGAAATGTCCCATGTTGACGTTCCGAATAGGATTTCAAAGATCTGTTTTGCAGCTGGGAACATGCTTCATATATATTGAAAAGGACTGCTCCGGAAAATGGATGTCTGAATCTGAGCGGGCAAATGACATTGCACAGTGCACAGAGCAGAGGGAGCGCGATCAATGCAGATCATAAACAGAATACAATAAAATAATCCATTGCCATTACCAGCAAATGGGCATTGTATTGGAGGCCTTTGCAGACTGAGACATGCATTGCTTCAGTTTGCCAAGCAATTTGGATGAATGCATGAAGAAGAATGGTCGTATAATGTCTCACCAACGTGTTGCAGAAAATAAATAGTGGATCCTTTTATTCCGCAGCTAAAATATGTGTAGAGATCCTGTCACAAATGCTTTTATTGAGAGGTGACAGGGGAAATGATGTCGATGAAAGAAAAAAAAAAAAAATCAAACAAACAATCGTAGATACACACTGCAACACACACACACACAGAACTCATCAGGAAGCCCTGACACGCAATCCCTAGCATGCGCCTGTGAAACCCGAGTCCTTCTCTGTCACACTCCCAACATCTGGATCTGTTAAGGAAATTAACAGCCTGGCTATTCCACTGTCATTTAACCTGCAAGCAATTGAGCCATGTGTTGAAAAGTTTTCTTGGATACTCACAGGGCTGCTTGGAAAAGTGCCTCCCTGTCATAAATCAACCAGCTCCCTCTATCGAGTGGCAGAGGTTTTCTTCACAAAAGCTGACGCTAATGCAAATACTACGACAGCAGCGCCTAAAACCTAAAAAGGTGAGCGACTGTGTGATAAGGATGCTTGTCAGCTGATACAGAAGAAAAATAATTAGTTCAATTTTAGTGTGAAAAAATTGTTTAATGTTCAAGGATCTTTTTATTCTTCTTTTTCACACATTTGGTGGGAAAAATGGGTCCCGTTTTGTGCAGCATAGTACAGTATGCACATGGTGCAGTAAAATACGGTAAATAATTAGCCAGTCTATAGTTTTTTCTCACTGTCTTATTTATTTATTTATTTTTTAACCTTTATAAGAGAGTTGTCCAGTGATTTAAGCTCTTAGATCTCTGTCCTTGGGATGCTGTGGACATCTCTTAAATAATTCAACAAAACAAGAGAGGAGTGGGTAATAGAGCTGAGGCCTAAAGTAACTCAATCAGAGCTGGCTGTCTGACGTTCCCACCCTTGCCCCCAAGAACTCACACAATGGATATGCCTGCCACTCTCTGAGGTCAAAGGCTGTTTGTTGACCACAGACCACATAAAACTGGTTGCTTTGTAGCAATGACTGGGGGAAGACCACAGGGTGGTCAGTGCCAGAATCTGGCTAACTATGTAATCATGTTACACTCACATGTGACCACCCACATGTATCAACAGTATGAATATACTTTCACAAAAACCTACTTCTGTGTTTGAATGAGGTCGTGGGAGGGAAAAAAAGAAATGGTCTTTCAGTGGTAACACATCACAAAGCGCTGTGACATTAACAGTTATTTTCCTTTGACATAATAGAAAGTTCAAAGGCAGAAAGTAACCACACTTTTCCTGTCAGTTTCCTTTGACAGCTTTCATAACTAGCCCAGAACATGTGAATCAGACAGAACCAAGGTCCGGGTATTTTCGTCTTTCTTGCAAAATGTGGTCTTTTACTTTATCAGGCGGGGTAAATGTCACAATATCAATGATCAAAACATGTCTACATTTCTCAGTCATTGATAAGAAGGTCGCCAGCTTAATGAAGCCAACAGTGAATAATAAGTACAACCTGAACTCTGTGATGAAAGAACACACTGGTTGCTCTTTGACTTTGAAACATTTTGTAGCCATCAACAACTTGTCTTACCTAAAATATACCACAGATCATTTGTCAGTGCATTTCAAAATGACTCATATGAACACATCATTGATCAGGATCCCCAAAACCAGGGTTCACTGTTGTTCAGAGAAGGGGCACAAACCCTGGCCTCCGCTGCTGTGGTCTGACACTTTGTATTAAGGATTTTTGGCAGGGGTATAAGGACGTTACTGTACTTGCTGCTTGCCTTCTGAACACGAACAAAGGTCTTTTTAAGCCATCGAAACAAATATTTTTTTTTGGCGAGGAGAACCACTTTCTGCCGCAAATAAAAATGTTTTAAAAATTGTCTCTCATAAAGAAAATGTGTTGTGTTATTGAAATAAACTGGTCTTTCTTAAGAAGAACAAGTGTCCCATTCTTATTGACATGACAGTACAGTTCTTGGCCCAAAAGCGACGGTAGAGGAATAAGGTGCACCAAATTTAGGCTTTCATACAGATTTGGAACGGATAAATGAGAAGAGTTGTAAATACTGTAGGACTATACAAAATGAGAGTCTTTCCCCAGTTTAAGTATTGTACAGTATGCCAAAACTGATTAAATACGTTGTAGTGGATTTTAAGCTATCTGAACATGTCTTTAGTGAAAGAACTTATCGAGAGAGAGGAAAAAGACAACTGAAGGGGAAAGTGAGAAAGGGAGAGAAATCGAGCAAGAGTATCAGTGAGAGAGAGAGAGAGAGACAGACTGAGAGCTGGTCCCAGAAACGCACCACGATCAATTAGTCTAGCTGTACAATAGCCGGAAATCTCATATTGGGGTCATGCATTCCTTATCAGCAAGTGAATTTTCACATGCCAGATAATGCTCTAATGATTAATGGAGTTGAATGAATAATGGTGCAGAAGAAGGGTGTTATTTTTACTCCGTGGCAGCTGGTAGCACACTCAGTTAACCTAAAAAGTGAAGATCACACTCGAGGGCACTCTCTCAAGTTCCACCCACACATGTTGAAAGATAAAAAGGACCCTTTGGTACAATTAATCTGTTTTGCCACAGATTCAAATACAAATACCTTCGCAATAAAATTTTGCTAAAATCAGTGAATTTCCAAAGGAACTCAGCAGCAGAGAATGTGCTTTGCGTGTAACATCTACATGCTGAAAAATGCTTAAAAATTATTTAAGCAGTGTGTGCATTTTCATTTCTGTGATGCAATCATCACTCCTCTGGAACATTTATAACTGTCATGAGCACTGAGTTGCGCAAGCGACCACTGCCGATCTTTCAGCTGCACATTTATTGGCGGGCAGCGTCGGCTGTGCACTGCATTGTGGGATGAGAGGTGATAGCGATGGCAAATATTCATCCCCATGCTCTTTCCCCCCAAGCAGGTGTTGTGTGGGTAAACTGGCACTGGTGGACATGCCACTCTAATTTCATTGACAGTTTTATGACCTTTTATGTGTCCCAGCTGCCATGTTTATGACGGGCTGACTGTGCGTTCATGTTCAACAACATTAAACATGCATAAGCTAGACGCCGTGGCCCACCACACGGAACAGAATGCTCTCTCCACGAGCCCTGAACATCCAACGCGTGGAGCATGGATTCGATGGGAGCTATAAAAACAAGCAGAAACTGAAGAACAGACTGACACGTGGATAGATGGGAGCTCGTGGGATTAAAATAATGAATGTAAAAACTACAGATCTAAGTCATCATGGAGTCTAATTTTATAGGGCTGTTTGGCTCTCCAACGCTACTGTACACCCGATTAATCTTCCCTATCTGCCTAGCCAGACAAGGTCAGAGGAGGGAAGGTGGTTGGACCTACAGCACTTGGGGCGTCAATCCCACAGACCCAACAGCATGCTGGGTAATTAATAATACCTCTGGGAAAGTCCCAAAAAATAGGAGATGTACTTGCTCCTGGAGTACAGTAGAATAGCCCTCAGAAAGAGCAGCAAAGGGGAAGGGGGATGGAGAGGACACAGCCAGTGATTTATGGACCATTGTTGTTTGGAGGGTATTTGGCAAGAGTTGCTGTTCTTATCGAGCATGTAGGCCTCTGTCTTCACCAGGGCTTTCTGACCCTTTGAGTCTTAAATCTTTTAATTTTCACCACTGAGAACAAGATAAGACTAATGTAGTTTTATTTATGAAGGAAGAGAAACTCTCCAAAAGAGGTTCTATTTATTGTTTTCTTATGTTGAAATTCTACTGAATGATGTGGGTTTTTTCTAGAGAATGGTGAAAGGAAATTTGTCAAGAAACTGTGGATTACACAGCAATCATAACTCACCATATAAGACTGCCTTCAATCTTGTTTTCAATCAATTGCATTGCAATTGCATTATTGATTATTGCAGACTTATTTCAGTTTCAGTGGCCATAATGTGTTGGTCATCGTTCATTAAGGCAAGCTGTCAATTGATGAGCACGAGTATCAGGGAGAGAGCTGATGAGAGAGATTTACAGAAAAAAAATGGAGGAGAGATAATAACAGACAGAGGAAAACAAAAGAGAAGAAAATGTGGAAGATAAAATAGAAAGAGAAAAAGGTTAAATCCCCCCTGTGATTTGTCAGCGATATGCCCTAAAGCCAGCAGAGGAGGCGTCAGTATCGCGGGCCATAACAAAACATGTCAGGATCATTATCAGGCTAAAGATATGATTAGAGCCACATCATACCGTGCCCTGCGCTCGTCTCTCATGAGGAATATATTCTTCTCTGCTCGCCTTGTTTTTCCTCTTTCTTTTAAATGGCGATTATAATTTGGTCGTCTGGAGAGGTGCCAGGAAATAAACTGTTTAGTGTCGTAGCCATGCCTGAGCGAGGACGCTGTGGCCCAGGCCCTGCCTAGGGACAGGTGCCAGCACAATGCTCCATTTAACACCGCAGCCATGCAAGCTCTGTGTACTTTACCCAAACAGTCATAGTGGAGATGTCATCCAGAGATGTTTTTTGAGGGATTGGTATTTTGTAAACTAGCATGGTCACAACATGGGTAATTAAATTGATTGTTCCCACTTAAATCCACTTACCCATTAATTGACCTATTAGGGGGAAAAAAAAGTGCATGAGCCAAGCCTGACGTGCATGAACAAATTGGGAATGAGGAGGAACAGGGTAAGCTACAGGCTAAACTTACATTTACTCGATAGGCTCACATCCCAACAAGGCCTCTGTAGGGTTTGAGACTTTGCAGTTTATTAAAAGCAAACACATGGCCAGCGGAGCTGATGGAAAAGTGTTGAGACATGAAGCTGTTGCCGTTTTTATTTGAGATGTATGAAGCCCTGGAGTCTCTGGATTCCCAGAGCAGGGTTACAGTAAATGAAAGTAGCAGCTCTATCAGATTAATATTTTGTTTCAGTGTGGGGAGAGTGTCTTTAAAGAGAAAATCCTCTTTATATATACTAATATATATTTTCCTTGGTTCTATGTCTTGCTATAGTCATACTGGTTGGTTGAAGAAAAAAAATATACAGAAATAATGAGAAGGATACTCTGATCAATCATCTAATGTGTTGAACAGTTATCCTAAATCATGATCTGTTCAAAAAAAGAGAAATGGAGCCAAATAGCAAATTTATTGAAGGCTGTGTTCCACAAATCACCCAAGTATACAGAAAATCAATGTTTTCATACAGAACCCCACTTTTTCATCCAATTGTGAGAATTGTAATGTGTTTTTGCGTTACTGCTGACATATAATATGCTGTAATTTTCATTTTTAACTTTTGTTTATCGCTTGATTATATAGCATCTTGAGTCTTTAACCAGAGCAGAGAACAAAACAGCAGCAGCATCACGTTACAGCGAGGAAAATGAATCCAAATGTAGTGGAACATGTTGCATTTTAATAAGCACACAGTCATAAACACTGGCAGTCTCAAGAAATTTTATGATTAAATTTCATCTGCTTAATCGCTGTAGCCACGGTATTCATAACTCAACTACATCCGGACAGCTGGGATGTTGTTCAACTCTGTTTAAGCGAGCGGATGGAGGACTAAACACCATTTAGTAAAGAAGGAGTCATTGTCCTGTATCTTATTATAAAAATGCATTGTGGTTCTCATGTATCATAGTTATGAGAAGAAACAGATGCAGGAACATCCTGGATGAGGCAAATAGAGACAGAGACTTGTATTGCAGAGGAATGAAAGAGGGGACATGCAGGGGAGACGGTCCTTAGAGCAGAAGAAAAGAGGTGGAGCAGGAGGTGGAGAGATGCTTTAAGCTGATTTATATCAAACGGTAATAAACTGGGCATCCCCCCCCAGCCTGTTTAATATGCGAATATGCAGAGCATCCCACTCCTGACAGCTCCCCATTAATAAAAGCATGGCTGGGAGCGCAGGTAGCCATAGCTCATCTATATGAAAATACATGATGATGCTTCACTTGGTTTTACACAGAGTCATCTTTTAGAATGGAGCCCATGTGCCAGAGCAGGGCTGATGCTGGAGGCTGAGAAGTACACACACTCATAACTCTACGTACGTCTGTAGTTCATTTCTGGGATTCTGTCTAACCTGCAATGCAGGTGAATGGAATCAAATCACAATGCGGCTCATGCATGACAGAGGCGCAAAGGGAGATGAAATTCTCTCAGAAGATTGTACATCAGTTTCATACTCAACAAACTGTCTGCCAAGATGGCGCCAGACCATATGGTACAGTGCCATTTAACCCTACTAATTAATGAAACCATTCTCTTTATGCGCTAATGATGGATGCCTTTGTCAGACACTTTTCACTCTCAATGTGCAAAAAGTTTGCACAGTTTGACCAATCAATTTAAATTATATGGTGCCCGTAAGAACACGAGACATCTGTGAGGATATACCTACTATTTATCCAAAACAGTCACAACAATGTAAGAATAGTTGCTTCTAAAGGGTCACCTTGTCACTTTAAAAGTTATAGTATTTGAGATGAGGAATGATGCATTAAAATGTATAGATCGGTCTGGTGAGCATTTTTCTCCTCCCTTGGTAACGAGACCATAGATATCAGACAAAGATGCATTTCCACGAGCCCCAATATTCTTATAACGCACATGTATATTACCTTCGTCCCAGCAGACGCCCCCATAAGGAGGCGTGAATGAGGGAAAAAAAGAGGGAACACAAGGAGGCTGTGGACCTGGTCTGTCCAGCCCCTGGAGGCCCTGGTAATACCCACTCTTTAGTCCATGTATTTTACATGAACAATCCTCAGAGGGCAAAAAGAATAGGAATCTTACACTATTTAAATACAGGATTTGGGACATCAAAGCCCGGATGATATTGGAATACCAGAAATAATTAGGGATCGGATGGAAGATATTGCAGAAATAGCCACATTTCCATAAGATGATAATTAGTCCCAGGGCTAGCTGGGTCAGGAGAAAGCCTGTTTGTTAAGGCTTTGTATTAGCAGGAGGCCTCCAGCTGGCATTCCAGGTAATTACAAGAGACACGAGTATTACAGCTGAAATACTGATTGAAAATCAGGTTTCATTTCATTTTAGCGCTATTTGATGTATATCAGAACTGAGAACATAAAAGCTGCTTCAACTTAAATGACGTGTTAAAGCTGAACGAGCGGCTAGTTAGACCCAGTTAAGTAGGTTAACACGCTTTCATTTAGCCAACTGGAAAATATGATCAGTATATTTAAAACAGCACTTCACAATAGAAAAGATCATAGACCATTCTTTTGATGATGCTTACTGACATTACAAAGGCTTGTAAAACAGCTTGCATACTAAATGATTACGTGCCTGTGTGAATCACTTGCTTGTGAGATGAAAAACGAAACCTCATTTCCAGGCCTAAATGTTGAACCGGAAGAGACCGGACCACGAGTAGGTCTGCCGCTGCGCTGCTCTCTGTGTGCAGTCATTTGCTTTGTCTTGTTCTATTTCCACTTATGGGTAAACAGGGAGGGAGTAAAATCATTTTATTTTCTCCTGATGCTGAGAGGGAATGTTAAGAGCCAGGTTTCATTTCAAAGATTTTAGCTGCTATTTGATGTATCTACAGAACTGAGAACCCATAAAAGCTGCTTCAACTGCCAACTAAACAGGAGACAAGTGTTAACCTGGCAGCTGATGAAGGCGAGCGGGAGTCAGCAAATTAGATTTAGACATCCAAGTTAAGCTAGTCAGTGAAAACACGCTTTCATTTAGCCATCCTACTGGCTGGAAAGTCCATATGATCTGGTAGCTATATTTAAAACAGTCATTTCTTCTATTTGATGTATACAGAACAATAGAAAAGTTAAATCGGCTAGTTAGACCCAGTTAATAGTTCACCATTTAGCCAAGAAAATATGATCAGTATTTTAAAACAGATCAATGATGCTTACTGACTACAAAGGCTTGTAAAACATGCATACTAAATGATTACGTGCCTGTGTGAATCACTTGTGAGATGAAAAACGAAACCTCATTTAGCCTAAATGTTGAACCGGAAGAGACCGGACCACAGGTCTGCCGCTGCGCTGCTCTCTGTGTGCAGTCATTTGCTTTGTCTTGTTCTATTTCCACTTATGGGTAATTGCAGGGAGGGAGTAAAATCATTTTATTTTCTCCTGCTGAGAGGGATGTTAAGAGGGGCCAAAGAGTCTGTCTCCTTATCTAATAACCCTGCCACAAGCCAAATCTTGCCAACACAGGAGAATCCTGGCAATGAGCAGGGAGGGAGTCACAAAGCCATTTAGAATCCAAGCTTGGCTCAGTCAGTGAAATCCACACTGCTACTGGAAGAGTGATGTTGGTAGCTACAAGTCTCTCTCCGCTTCCTCAGAGGAAGCAGATCTGATGCATCTGGCAGCATCTGGCAAGCGTTTGAGTGTCTTTTGATATTCAATTGCTAAGCGTGGTTTAAATCACAGCGCTGTGTTTTAATACATACACAGACAGGCCTTACCATGAAATCTGATTCATTTACGCACATTAAAATCTCTCCCGGGGGACTTATTCCAGGCCCAAATCAAATCTAAAGGGATGTCTAGCTGACGGAGGGATGGAAAATGGAGGGTGGTGAACTTTTTTTTTGTTTGCCTATTGCTGTAGCGAAAGTGTTTTGCTGAGATTATCATACAGGACTCTTGTATTGCACAATATCTTGAATCCACAATCCTCAACTAATTCACGTGGAAAAGTGCATTAAGGTTAAACAATGTTTTGAGTGCTTCAAACTAAATGCTAAATTCAGCATACTAACCAAAGCCATGATGCAAACAATGCTCACAATGACAATGCTAACTTGCTAATGCTAAGCAGGTGTTTCCCTTACCATTAAAACCATCTTGTTTTTGCATACAGCATGCAAACATGGTTAATTAGTACTAAACACAAAGTAGGCCTGAGGCTGATGATAACGTCATTATTTTTAACCAAGCTTTGAACTAATAGATTTTTATGACTTGGAACAAAGTTGTAGTCCAAGCAACCGACCGGCAGACAAACCCACAAACCAACATTGCTATCCCGATTCTGCTAGCATGACTAAAAACCTGAAACAAACCCGGCAGGACTGCTTTTCATAGAGCGTGACTCACTCATCATTGTTGATTAATGGAAGAGAGAGTAAAGTGATACTTCCTGATGCTCATCCAACCAGACCACTCGGAGCTCCGACCCTGTCCCCCCACCCATCAATGGTGGGTGACCTTGTGTGATCCACAAATGCTGTTACTTTAATGGAGAGAATAACTGATGGACAGGTGATGTAAGAAGATGGAGGATGGAAAATAAAAAGAGAGAAAGAAATGTGTAAAAACGTGTGACACTGGGGTTCGCCTCCTGATCAGTTTTTGTGATTTAGAATATAATATATTGTAAATACAGGAAACTTCAAATATGGGGATGATTTCCATAACATTTTTTTTCTCAATTAATTTTTTCTCTGTATCATTATATTTTTTTCATTTGTCTTTTTCTTTATTTATTTCCCTCAGATCAAATGGTGTAAACTCAAACATTTAAAAAAAGAAAAAAGAAAAAAACTAAAAAGACTCAAGCATTCTTCACATGTTTTATAGAAAGTTGTCACAGAAGTTGACTGATGTGTGAAAGAGACCTACTTCATATATTGGCAGCTCTCAGGACAGCCCCAGCAGCCTAGGAGACAGTGTCCCCTGGTGTTTATAATGTCTCATCTATACACCAATAATTTGCTTTCCCAAACCAACCTCATAAACATTATTTAAGAGTCATTTTTATCCCAGTGGCTGCCAGTCAATCTTTAACAAACAGTTTTATAAGAGCCCCTGTCATAATGTTCTACACTAGTGCTGAATGGTGCCTGTGTCTTCAATCCAAACATCATGGAGCAATTAGATTTTTTGGTCAGTGTTAAGTTGGACCAGAAAAATTGGACCTTATTGTTGGCAAGAGAGAGCACTTTCAGCACCAAAAACCATTATGGCAGCAAGACACAGTAATAAACGTTCATCATAGGTGTGGGCAAAGAGGGCGTTCACTCCCTTATCTCCAAACTGAATTAATTAAGCCATTTCTGTTTTAAATGATGAGGCATGAGCAAGATGCAAGTGGTGCACGTTTTGGCAATTGACTCGCGACAAGCACAACCACAGCTCATAAGAAGAAAAATATCTCTAACCCCTGTGGTTCAATTGAAATGGTTTGATAAGAGCAAAACTACCGACTTATCTTTAAATTGATTTTCCCCAAACACTTTTTCCCCACATCGCTCCATCTTGTCACAGCACACCTGTTGCCTAACAGAGGTCTGGGCCATAGATCCCCAGCAGCCCTCTGGCCATTCGGGGCCCTTTTGTGGACGGAGGAGCAGGCCAAGCCCTGGACATTACAAACTGCTGACTAAACACAATCTTTGTTGCAGGGTGGGTGCATGTGACATCACGTCATCCCCCGGGGCTGTGTGGGATCTAGGGCAGGCTCAAGCTCTTTGTGTGTCCAGAGCCAGAGCACCCTGTACACGCGTCCTGGATCATCCTGCCATGTCACCTCTATTGTCCACAGGTCTGGGCGCACTACCCTGGCATTCTCACACTATGAGGTAGTGTGGGAGAAACATTCTCCGCTTGTCATGGTCCAGAGGTTTATTCAAAAGAAAGACATCTGGCCTGAGTTACATGAGATCCAAAAGACAACTACAGCGGGACAAATCACAGTCGCTAAATGTGGGTACACATGGCTGTTGAGATTACTTTGCTCATTTCTTTTAAAAGGCACAGAACTATTTCGGTGACTTGGGATGATCTTTGTCTTCCACAAATCCTTTCAACAAATGCTCACTATCCTTCATAAATAAACCAAATCCCCTCTTTTGAGGTTTTCTACGGTTTGGTTAATCTGAAAACTGAGGGAATGAGGCTATGCAGTCTGACTTTGTGGTTACCTTGGAATTACCCATAGAGTATTATGTGTCCTAATCTTTGAGGACCAATTTAGTGCTCACAGTCTCGCTGCTGCCATCTTCTTCCACTTTGTCAGTCCTCCTTCTGTCATATTCTTTTTGTCTGATCTCAGTATTACTGCACTTTCCATTCCAAAAAATGAAAAGACATTAACCCTCATATTAGATCTTTGTGAATAACATTGAGTTCATTCAATGACGCAGAACATGGAGACCACAGTCAGCGTGCCCTATTAGTGGTGGGCAGGAATGCAATAAGTGGGACCATAACGTCTGGCACAGGTTTCCCCTGATGCAACCCTTAGCTCTCCAGGCGCAACAGCACCTTCAGCATCTTCAGAGAAAAGAAAAACGGCCACATCCCTTGCAGTCAGACATCTTCGCGACACTCTCCTGACACCAATCTTTTCCACATGGATGGCCTTATCGGTGTCCTATTTTCCTGAATCTGTTATTTCCATAATCCAGCGGGTGCCATTGCCTAGGGTTAATAGATGAGCCTGAGTGTGTGAGATGGCAGGGCTTTGTAGCCCCTAACGAACAGTGTGCGGTCTGATGAATGACATTTGGGCTGCAACCACGTCACTTCTTCCATTAGCGAAGCCTGTCCCAACTCCGCCGTATTGAACCATGGCTTTCAGCTATTAGCCTGATGCATGACACAGTCAATTCCAGTTACGCTTTAATAAGTGAATATTTATCTTAGCCTGCTCTCAATGAAAAAAGGAACGTGCAAGAAAAAATGAGGACAGAAGTACCAGAATTGTTCTTATCCCTCTTCATGTGTTCAAACATGTGGTGGTACCTTTGTTTTGGTGTAGTTTATTTCTTCCTTTTCATATTTGACAGTGAGTGCTTTAAGGTTGGAGTCTGGTTTATTCATCATCAGCAAAACAGCTGGTGTGCTCATGCAAGGTTGTGAGTTTGTATTAGAGTGCCAGTATAGAAACCCACACAAGTCCCATAGGAGTCACTACCCTGCCATGTCACTCACCTAAAGGGTAGCTCATCACTTTAGTTCACTTGTCATAAGGAGTAGTACTCAGCCTATAAAAATAGTTGTATAATGTATTTTTCTACAGTCTGAGAATATCACCCTGATGATGTCACCATGGTGATCATGGACACTTGGATACTTGTGTTACAAACTGTGTGTGGAGTTTAGAAGAAGTACATATTTACCAGGAAGAAGGGGTCAAATAAAATGATGGTATTGGTTGCATTATGGGAAACATAAGATGCAGGTTTTTGAGGACATATCAAGATACTCATGCCTCTCTTGCTTCAATTTTGATTTGACTCTTTGTTTCGTAAGTCTCGTGAGTCTGCCAACTTCATGGAAGTGCAACACGCTAATATATCGGCCTATATTAGCTTACTGCAGATGTATCGTATCAGTGTATATGGTATGTCAGTCGATAAGTAACAAGATATTACAGTATAGAAATGCCAAACTAGGGCTGAGGTAATTTAGAAACACTGTCACCATTAGATAGTTTGTCAGCCTGAGACCACTGACAAGTTGATTTCTCAACTACAAAATGTCATCCTGAGTTTGTATCTTTGTCACAATTAAAAAGGTAAAAGAATCAAATGGTTCCATATCAACATCGATCCATATGTTATGTGTTCATTATAAAAATATAATTATTATTATATTTTTTAAACTCCCAATACCAATGTATATCAGCTAAAAACAAACAAACAAACAAAATAAAAAACAGGTCAGCCTATACTGTCACAGAAAAACTGGATTAATGCAAATTTCATTTCAAATGTATTTTACTGTGAGAACAATTCATGTCAATTTAGAATGATGAAAAATACCAAATACTTTTAAAAATCAGAATACTCATAAATTTAGCTATTTATGTATGATATTACAGTCTGTTTCTGTATGTGCGTGTTTAGATAAAGACAGAGAGAGATAGAGAGGCGTTGATCTGTGTGACCAAGTAGACTTGAGTGTCACTCTGACAGGCTATTAGTCATAAGGCTTTAGCCACTCAACTCTTATCACTATAGTAATCCATACTCTCAGATGGCCACTCTACACATTTCAATACATACACTATACACAGACACATTAACACGTGCACATCATACTCACATGACATATAACATGTGACTTACAACAAGGTCGATGGAGGCTGACAGGTGAAAATATAAGTGAATGTTTAAAATGATCAGTGAAGATATCAATCACTGTAAATTGTGACTGTGTCAGACAGGCCACAGTCCTGCGTCGTCTCCACCGCGGCCTCTTCAGCTTTACAAACAGACAGACGCCCAGTCCACCTCAATTTCAGAGAGCCAAGGAGAAACATTTAACAGATTCTATGATACGGCTGGTATGTATGAGTCATAATCGAGCAGCATTTTCTTTTGACAAACATCCAAATATTCACAAGAAACAGTGAATGCTATTTAAAGAGAGATTATCACAGGATGTTGTGGAACTCTCAGAGTTGCTTGGAAACTGGGAGCCAATCACTTTCTTTCTTCAGTGAGCCACGGGGGACTAGTTTGGAGTTAATTGCAGTGAATCCAATTTTTTAATTAAAATGAACATCATGACGATCTGACTGGATTGGGATTTGTTATTGCTATTTCTTTCTCTCTACCCGTCTCATTTTCTCTCCCCTGCAGGACAGCTTGAAAGAGTCCTGTTGTTTTATTTTAATTGGGGCAGTGATGTAATTGGCCTACTCCATGCTGGTCTGTTCAATTTAGATCCTGGCATGGGTGTATGTGTGTCTTTTGTGTGTGTGCAGAGATATAAAAGAGTGTCGGGTGGACTGGAAAATAAGAGACAGAGATAGAAGAAGTGAAGTGTGCACTTATGTACACCAGTCAAATTAATAGGAAACATAGGCCATTTTAAACATCAGTATAAAACAAATCCATCGAAACACATGCTCTCTTAAGAGCAAGAACCAGAATCCATATTTCAAGATAAACAGCACACTGAAATATTCATAAACACCTACATTCTTGTTCAACACCAAAAAATTCTAGGGTTTGGATTTGATCAAGTGTTTTGTATTGCAGCCCTTAGTAGATCTCACCTGTCGTGAAATCTTTCCCTCCTCTTATAAAAGGTCAACATGACAAGAACACATCACAAGGAACACAAGTAGAAGAAAATGAAACAAAACAAACGTGAAATGACAGACACAAAATTAGCTCTACTCTCAAGAGGAACAAAAGATAACGAAGTTGAGGTGCTGGTACGTCACTCCCTGTGTTGTAGTCATCTCGTCCTACTCCGGTAACCCTGTGAACAAGCCTCCCCATGAATTACTTCTATGCAAATTTACTGATTGGGTACAAAAAGCAAAGGGATGGGGCTGGGTGTTAAAGGGAAGGGGATGAAGGTGTACTTGGAGGAAAATAAAATGCAACCTGCAAATAAAATCTAAAATACATTTTGAAAAAAATCAATTCTTCACGGCTTGGTTTGGGATGCGTACCCTGCAGAGGTGGCACACTGATAAATATTCATGTATTTTTGCCCCTCACAATGACTGCGCTTTAAAAAAAAAAAGAATCACAGGTCAGGAGAGGAGAGGGTAGGGAGCTTTAAAAACAGAGACAACAGGCTCATCATTTCAGAGCTGCTTTTTCTCTCTCCAATTATATAAAGTGTGGAGGAGACATAATAGTGACCATGTGACATTTATCGGTCAACCTTCTCAGTGACAATCCCCTGATTTGTGAATTCTGTGCAGGCAGAGATAGCGTAGCTTTGAGCACAGACTCCCACTCGTCTAATAATATCTCTGTAATTAGCATATGCTTTGATTATAAAGGTCACTAACTCGGCCTAACGGAACATCATATGAAGTGTACCAGGGGAGGCTTGTTTAACAGTCTATTTCCATCCCTTTTAATCTACATTCAACTATTTAACATGCCATATTTCCTGATGTCGAGTCAGTGAACGTACTATAAGACACACTGATAACCCAGGGGAGATGTTGCTCTACAAGATTCTTTGCACCTTTAACTGCATAAAAAGAGGTGCGCGGCTGATAAACTTACACTTAGAGAGGACTCTGATTAATTCTTGGCTCATGGCTGGCCTGTTGTTGCAGCTTTTAACATATTAATGACTGGCACGTTGTCAGTTGTGGTGGTGGGTGTATTTCTGTCTTTGAGTTTTGCTTTTCTGGAGAGAGAAAAAATGTTATGACCTCTTCTGTGGTTTTATGGACACAACTTTAGTTTTATGTGTCTGTGCAGTGTTCAGTGCGTCTTCCTTTTGACACTTACAATCTGATTTCGTGCGCACAATATCCTACCTGAGTGCATTGTAAAGGTTGTTTGTTGTGTCAAACAACAAAAAATGTAAGAAATAAAACCATTGCAATGTTTTGCCTGTATCTGAACCACATCTGATGGCGGTCTGACCAGACTTCTCTGTCACATCTATAGATGAAATACAGTGAAGCATCATAAACTGCTTGGTTACTTGGTGACCTCTTGGGCCTGCATCCAAAATCACTTCTTATTTACTATATAGCACGCCACATTTACTCACCACCATATTATTTTTGGGTCCTAACTCTGAGTGTGTAAATTTATCCACTATACAGTGGCCTCCAAAATCACACCGTGGGACAAAGAAAAGTAACATCCATGACTTTACTGTCTGCTAAAATCCCATAATGCAATACATGACATTTTATTGATTGCTGTCAATCATGAGGCACAGGTATTGTAAGTTAATGTAAAAAAATATATATAAATTTACTGCTGTTAATTATTAAGTTTTTGCTGTAAAGGAAGTAGTGAATTTTATATAACATTTTATATACTACATTCTTTTCAAATATTTTCAATTTTAGCAGTATTTTTTATCTTATGTCCTAAGATCTCCTTTACTTGTGTGATTCTCCTATACATTTTATGGAAAAAGATTGGTGGGAGCCTAAAGTTTGAGAATTTCATTGCCAACGACTTCCTGTTTCCTGTAATAGTTGAGCATATGACAATAAAAGGTCTCGAATCATTCATCTTGATTTAAGAAGCAAACCATATCGGCTTGAGCAGTCGCTGAAGTTACTCCCTTGCCTTCAGTGGCTATTCATGTTTCAACACTTGCAGATGTGCATGCCTATATATGGAGAATGTAAACTATTTTTTTCCCAAGCCAACGCAGCAAAGATCAAACACAGAAGGATGAGACGGCCTGAATAAAGCTTATGCTGTTTACAGATCAGTGAAGTAAAGCTGGCTGTGAACACACTCACAGCACAGTCGGCCTATAGATGGTGCTCTGCTTGAGCTGCTGGGCTATTTTAAGTCTCCCCTTGCAAATACACTAACAAACAGAGAGGGGAGCCCCCTTGGGAGATCATTGTAAACAAGTGGGTATGATGCACTGTGTACAATCCCACTTTTTGTTTTATAGAAAATATGCTCCTTTCATCTGAAACAAACAAGTAGATAAACCAGCGCCTACACTCGCACACCCTGCGTTAATTACCAAATTCATTTACAATGTTTAATCTGTGTGCAAACTGAAAATACAACAAACAAACAAAAGGCAGACCAGGATTTTCCTGTTGTTTTGTTTGTTTGTACGGTGCAACATTTAGTAGTCAATTCTTATCTGCGGAAAATTGGTCTGCACAACAATGTCCTGATTTTGCCTCCCTCCATCAGTTCGTTCTACAGAAGATATTTCTGGCTTAATGATCTAGGTTACATACAATAAAAGAATGTATTAAAAATATCTGGGTTATGAACTTATCTGTAAAATTTATTGAGTGAAAAAGTTTTTTTTTTTGTTGTTGTTTGTTTTAGTTTGTCATCTTCAGATTTTAGGTCAAGTAAAACTGATGCCCAGCAACTGATCAAACATTTAAGTCTCTGTCCTGGTCAGCAGCCCTTAAGAGACTTCAAGGGAATGTGACTGAATTATTCCTCTCATTAAAGAAAGGTTATCGCCGAGCGGCAGTGCTGTGAGTCAATATGCAGAAATTCGGCAGATGACCAAATTTACAGCCACATTCAAATACAGGAACTGCTGTTTTCATATCAGAGTACTGTAAGGGCCCACTATTACCTACAAGCCTATCACAGGAGCCCGGTCACCTGAGCTCTCTCCATTTATTATCAAAGCACACAGCACATTTGAACCTGAGGGAAATATGATGCCTGACAGCTCCTGTGTCCAGCCAGAAAAAAAGTAGCTGAAGTTTCACAATTATTGGTGACCAGGCACAAACTAAATAAATAAATAAATCAAAATCTCTCCCGCGTACCAACACGCAATCCTACACCTGCTAGACGTTATAGATCGCTCTGCGGTTGCGGTCAACAAGGTAGCTCGAGGTATGGGAAGGTCTGACCATCACAATGAAAATATCCAGCGATTTCTACTATTCTGACATGGAGCGTGTTGACTCATGATAAATTCTTTGATGTGTACTATTCAGTTGCATTAAACTCTGTAACACTACCAGAAAATGGGGGGTATTTTCACCACTTTTATGTTTAAACTTCAATTTCTTCCTGCATTTCTCCCATTTACAAGTTAACAAACTTCTGTGATATCTGAAATCTCACATTTTGTTTTACTGAATGGTGCTACAATAAAAAGTCATATGTACGTCAACATACGAGTCTGAGAGAAGAGGGGTTAACACTGAAACTGGATGCTTCACAAGAAATGTCAGTACTTTCTCAAAGTTTTCCTGTGACTTAAATGCTGCTATTTTAAACGTTTCATAGTCAAACTGACAAAGCCAGTTGAACCCTACATGCTGCTGCAAAACATGACCTTGTGATGAAAGGTATTTTTACTACTGCTATGACAGGGCCATGGACACACCAGGTTTGTTGACTCCATTCTCAAGCTTTGATCAGACTGCTGTTAGAGAAGATGAAAAGGTTCAGAAAGGGCAGCCTCCACATCTGGAGGGAAGTCCCCTTTACCCGACACAAAGAGACAGGAAGAGGGAAGAGAAAGCAGAGGACTGAGACACGAATGACACAACATTTCATTCAAAGTGGCATAAACGTGCCACATCCTCACTTAAAACGCCACAGGGCAGTGGAACAGATATAACCCAGAGAGCGCCCCTTTTGTCAGAGCGATTGTTGATCATTTTCAACAAAAAGGATATATTAGGATACTGTCCTTTAATAGGAATGTTATTAGGTCAAAGCTTCAGTGTCGACAAGTTTTCCTCACAAACTGTTCTTTAGCAACAAAAACAATGAAAGGTGAAAAAGCTGCAGTCCTTAACATAAGGATAATTATTTAAATTATTAATTTATTTATTTACGATTACTCTTTACATGAAAAAAATGTCAACACATAATGTAACCGGGTCTCAAACCACAGCAGTTAGTCAGCTCTGACAGGAAAATATTCAAATCCGTTTCTAATTTTTCTCTCGTTCTCACACCCACACATGCTCAAAAAAGGACACATTGTTGGTGGTGTTGTATTACAGAAAGAGGATATTCATGTATCACTTTAGTCATATTATGCGCAATTTCTATCTAGTGCAACAATCAATCCATATATATGGAGGATGTCCATAGTGTATTTATGTTTATAGTATATTTGTGTCATTTCTATCTTCTGTGATTTTTTTGGTACTTTCATATTTGTCTCACTATTGAGCTGCTATAAATGTGAATTAATGTGGGTTTAATAAAGTTTATTTTAATATATCTTGTCTTGTATAATGTGTCTACTGTCACAAGATCACAGCAAAACTATCTTTATTATTAAAAAATACTTTTACTATGTTAAACGTGGACATCTGACATCATCACTATATGTAAATCAGTCATACGTCCATGATTTAAAACCCCAGTAGCACTTGTACAGATATACATAGAAGGTATTAATTAATCCAATATAGTGCTGCGTGACATTTGTGCATGAGAACCTGAAAGTGGAGCCCTCATGTTGGAGGATACGCAACGAAACCCACAGCGTCTTTTATAACCTCTTCATTAGACTAGAAGCATGAGAAAGTGCGCTCACACCTGCACACACACAGGCATACACTTGCACACGGGGTTTCATTATGATAACTAAACCCCCTCTGTTGGTTTAGACAGGAAGAGGGGAATCTCTGACACATCTGACAGCTACACTCTGAATTTAACAGATATTAGAGATGACCTCCGGCCTGTCTTCCCCCGATACAATACACATTTCCTCATTTTAAAGGAAGAATCTTTCTTTTGTAGTTATGAAGAAAAAAGGAAACAGTCTCCACCCCAATGTGCAGCTCTCCCCCTCATTCACCCACACTTGAATAGAAATTAAATTAAATTAATTCTCTCTTCTTTTTTTTTTTCTTTGTTGGGTCTTGTGAGGACTTTTGTGTTACAGGGGATGGGGGGTGGAGTGACACATCTAATCTAGCACAGCTTCATATCTAGTGGGAAGACTTATGAAATGAGAGGAAGGGGGATCTTTATCAGTGTGGAATTAGTGCTTCTCCGTGCCTCGTCCAGGAAGTGTATGTAGCGATTCCATTATAAAGGGGGGAGCCTTCAAAGGGGCCAGCGCAGCCAGAGGACACCTTGGGAGGAAAGAGAGGACCACGCTGAGGAACGGGATGGAACCTTGCTGAAGCAGCACTCTGCAGAGGGAGATCACAATCAGGCATTTGCACAGGTCCCATGCAATTACCTCCCAAATAAAGGTCATTTTTACATCACTCCAGCACTTGCATGGGAGGGAAAAAAAATGAATTGTAGTTATTCTAAAAGTAAATTGAGAGTGGAATGCATTAAGTTCTACCAATGAATTCACGAGCAGAAACTGCACGGTGGGGACAGGGAGCAGAGTGTGTCCAGGTGGGAAGGAAGTATCGGTGGTGTTAAAGGAGTACTGCTCAGACTTCCATGGCGTTACACATGAAGATGCTGTAAAATCACATTGATAATTGCAGGAATATACTAAGTGTGCAACATTAACAGCATGCTGCCATAGTTAAACGTATAACCAGTGTATGGTTTATATGAAAAAAAAACATATCAAACTACAGCACTGTTTGTACTCCGTAGCACCTGCAAAGACGATAAAACTATCATCTCTCTTAGTTCCTAAATACAATCCTTCTATGTGTTTGAGTTGGTTTACAGATATATATGAGCTAACTAACTAACTAAACCCCTTTAGTGCACACGTTATTCTTCTACTGGCATTTTGGCAGCTAGCAAACAGCTTCAGGTGCAATACCACTGCACCATACCACCTTCTGGACCGGAGCTGGGCTCACTCTGACCACGCGAAAGACAGGTTGGATTTCATTTGTGAGCTGCTCAACATAGATGCATATGTAGCTAAGTGTTAACAAAAGTGTATTATTGAAGCTCATCCGATTGTATCGAGATATGACACACTTTAAATATATACAAGGCCACAGACTGACTACACTGAGATCTCAGCAGAGCACACGCAGGAAGGGATCCTGCTGCTTTATCCAAAAGTGGACTTAATGTAAACAATTATTATTTTCTCGGAAGAATGAAGAAGAGTCTTGCTATTCCTTGATATTCTTAAAAGTCTCTTCAGGAGTGCCTTCCTGATAAAAAGAATAGGGTAAAAGAGAGATTAAGTCTAGAGGGGCATTCTTACTCTGTCTGTTTAACAGAGCTTCTATTTCTCTTTGTCAATGTTTGATTTCATGAAAGAGTGTTTCAGAACAAAACATGTAATTTGATGTAGTTTCGGCAGAGCTCACATTGTTTTGACCTCCAGAAACTCACCCTTTTAGTCAGTGCTTCCGTGTCTGCTCTTATTTCAAGACTGAGAGTAAAACGATGGAGTTTTATGTATAGCGTTCCTTTGACAGGGACATTATTGGTCTAACACATCTGCACCATTAGTGGTGCATTATCCTGATGCATTCACAGACACCACACTCTGTGTGTATTGCTGAACACGTTACCAGGTTCACACCTGGGGCCGAGGGTCTATTGAAGTGGGCCCACAGGGGCTCTGAAGTTACTGAGGACTGGCATTGTGGTTTAAATGATCTGGCCCTGCGGAAATGTAGAATTTTACTCATGGCAGTAATTGTACCTCACAGCTGGAATGAGAGCAGAGAGAGAAGAGTGCATAAAAGGGAAGAGGGGAGACTGTTTTATAGCTTGTCAGGGTTGTACAGGAGCTAATGATGAAAGTAACAGATCAATGTATTATATACACACACGTGTACATGTATAGATACATGATTTTCATTTCTCATGTGCATGTGGTTGCACTCTTATTTATACATACTTGTGTTTTTAGTAAATACTCCAAATTAGTACTGTGTTTATTGATGTTTTTTTCTTCGAAATACCATACCTACAGTCACAGTCTAGTTCATAGTTTTGGCTTGTTTGGAGGTTTTCACATCACAGACCCAGGCCTAGATCCGAATACCCTTGACCTCAAAGTCCAGTTTGTTTAATGCGAACACTGTGTACTATACACCTGAAAAGGTGGTCTCCAGTATGGTTCCTGTGTACTCTGTTATGGTCCCACTAGGTGTGAAAACGACTGTACCAAAACACAAAAGTGGACTTCTGTTCAACAAGTATTTCACTGTCCCGATCAAACGTGGCTGTGAAATTGTCTCTCTGGAAATTAAATGCTTTGCTTGGAATTTGGGCCGATTAAAACATACAATCACAACTGGACATTAATGCACAAAAATGCTGGGATTTACAGAAATGCTGGTTGAGGGTTAATCACACTGAAGAGGTTCTACAAGTGTCATAGTTAAACTGTTACACCAACAATACGCATATGGGTTTATCTGCACTGTGTACACTTATTTGTAACTAAGTGACATTGTTTAAATATGCCTCATGAGTCTTATTCCAGTGAGTGTTATGATCCATCACATTTGGCATATTTAAAAAGGAATGTTTGGAACTAGAAACAGGTCACTAACTACAGTCATAGACTTTGTAATAACTTCCTGAACCCAATGTGACCTGCATTAGAGAAAAAAATGCAAACATCTCTGCTGATTGGGAGGCCATTCTGTAGAAGATTTAAAAAAGTCCACATTAGATATTTGTTTCTTTGTACTCCAACTAAAGCCCCAGAGTGGTGGTAAATAGGGGAGGTTTACGCATGGTGTGGGGTGGACTGCAGTCCTCATGCTTAATTCATGCGGGGGCGTCTGGGAAGCGAACGCAGCAACTGACCGGGCTGATATTCCCTTTCATATTTTAATCAACCATCATGCAAAGGATGTGTTTGCTCCGAAACTGACCCATGTTAACAGGGCACAGCGCAGAACAAACATGGTTTTCAAACGCAGCTCGGACAAGTATGTGTCTGTGGGGGGTGGTTAAGGGATTTTAGCGAAAGATGTAGAGTACTGTCAGTAAAGCAGTCTATCAAACAGATATGTCATCAAAATCTCACTTATCAGACATCACTGGTAGCAAATTAAGTCAGTAGTAACAATGTTAATCCCATAACTCCTTAAATGAAAAGTTTGGTAATTCTCTGATTAATGTACAATTTTGCAAAATAAAACATTTGGTCTGTATGCGCGTCATTTGATATTGATAATTCGGAAACACAGTGTACATATTCTCTTTTAACAGAACACTGCTTGACTTTATTTGGATAGAAGGTTTAGTCAGGAAATACCAATCCATTAGATCTAGCGTGGGTTATTAAGAAAAAACATTAAAAAAAAAACTTAGGAGGGAGGAAATTAAAAGAACCATCAAATAAAATATATTTCAGAGATGGGGCCAAAATGAAGCATTTTAAAAATCAATACAAAAGATTTCTGTAAAACTCTGATGTATCATCGCCAGATAGCCATGATTTTATTACAGTTTTACTGTAAGAAAGAACTTTGATACTGCTTCATTTCTGATTTGTGATGAGCTATCATTATTATGGTCTGATAAGATTTCTTAGAAACCATTCGATAGATGAACATATATAAGAGAGAGAAATATCAGATGCTGTTTCAGCACTATCATCCATTAAGAGTGGAAATGGAGACATATCAGAATTGAAGTGATTATGACTACTGGAAACCAATAATTATGAAAGAAGTATTTCTACATGTAGAATCTGAACAATTTAGAATGAAATACTTTCCCTCCTCATTGCGCTCTCTTTAACCTTAAAGTACTTTAATTGTGGGAACAACCTAGATGATGTAGGCCCCCTCCCATTCAAAAGGATAATGGCAGCTCACTGTAATAGTGGTAATAAAGGTCTGGCTGCATCTTCAGAAGGATGAGAGAGAGCCACTGTGGGAGAGAACAAGTGTGTGAAGACAGATGATTGACTGTCGATACTGCAACAGGATGAGCGAATGTGTTTATTGACGGAGGATGGAGACATTTTCCCTGCAGGAGTCACATGACCCTCCTACGCCCGTTGCATCCACGCAGTAGCACGGCGCAAGTTTGCATTCAATGCAGTATAAAAGACAGACGTTAAAAGATCTCTACACAAAGGATATGTATAGATATGCATGCATGCGTGTGTGTATACACACAAATTGACAAACACAATTTCCATATTTACTGTTGGGTGAGAAAAGGAAAAGGAGGGGAGGGCAAAAAAACCTCATAAATAAATGACAATGCACAGCTTGCCCTGGAAATAGAAGCATCATTTTGTGTTTGTATTATATTCAGGCGGGTAAAATTTAATCTCCCTTTTAATACCCTCTATTGTATAAACAGGAGAGAGGTTGCTGAAATATAAACATTAGGAATGTAACCTTATGAAAATCGATTTGGCATTGAAAAATATTATCTCTGCCTGGTTGTTTATTAATGCAACTTCAGGCATGTAGCCACTATCAATGAGAAAAAACCCCTATTTTATTTTTATGTCATATGGGAGAGAATCTATAAGGCGAGGCTGTGGCAAAATAAAGTTACTTCAGATAAAAACAGAACATTTGCAGGGTTGTTTCAAATAAGATTGTGATCAAAATACATGAATAAAAAGTCCTTATCTCGACCAAACGGAAATAACTGTTTCTTACTGCTGAATATTGTGAAGTTTGGTTAAATAGCTGGATAAAAAGTACGATTTCATTCATCTCTTTGATTAGTAGCATATGTGTGAGATGTATAATTACGTGACATACCAACAAATGATAATAGCAGTTTCTTAACAGTAATGTTATGTGACCCAATGGGACCAAACAGCATGGATTATGATTTAAAGCATTACGCATTATGACACAAATGTGAAGTGACAGTTGAGTAACGGAGAGCTAAGGGTTTGTTTTGTTTCATTTATTTTTCTTTTTGGCTAAATATCAGCATCTCCACAGAGGGCTGTGTTAAGAACTGGATCTGATCTGCTGTTATATCATACTGTAAATGGTTGAGCCACAGAAACCAAACAATTCTGCCAACAGACTAATCACTTGGGCTGGTAAACCAATCCTCCATGGACATGCACCGCAAGTATGAAAGTGTGTCTGCAGCCCCGATTATTTATTCATTTTGTTTGATTCAGGATGATGTTCCTCCCTTGGATTACCGTTTTTCCTATCTGGCAAGAGCGCTGGCACTATGCCCTCTGTTTAAGATATCAAAGATTTGCGGCATCTCGTTGACTCGTGTTGGCTCGCCTGGGGAGTTTCACTAAACATGAAATGGATAAAGCCACACTGATGTACTGTAGGGAAAGGAAAAAGAGAAGGAGGGAAAGAGAGAGAGAGGGGAGGGGAACAAGGAAATCAAAGGGGGAGGAGGGATTGAAAAATGAAAAGATGTAATGGGGTTCCTCTGTTTCAGTGAGAGAAGGGCTGTTGCTGCCTCCAGAAGCTGCTGCCTTTCCTGGGATGCAAGAGCACGGTGGTCTCAGGAGAGCAAGTCTGCGGGAAACGATGGCTTTAAAACATCACTGGAGAGGACTGATCGGGACTGTGTGTTTCTGTAATCTGTGTATATTAGATACGGCAGATTAATTAAGCTTTGGTTTCATCTCGCAATTATGAGGTGGAACACAAACAGAGCAGCTAAATTTAAGAAAATACACGCCATTAATTATGGAGGGCCTTTTTGGACTTTACGCTCAACACGGGAGCTGTAAACATACAGTCGAGGCGTCCCAGCAAGGAGAGTACACGGTTTATATCCAGAGGCGCGTCTACAGGCTGTATGCAGCAGGCGTATATTAAGACATGGAATCTGTCTACTTAATCTTATGAAGCACCAGTCATCTCCATCCAATGATACGAATCCCTTTGGATGGGCACATTTGTTGAGGAAGAGGAATTTTCCACCACAAGTCAAGAGCGGTCAAATCTTAAATAGTGAACTAAATATCGAGTAGGAAGAAAAATGTATTCATGTTAATCTCGTCCATGTTTCAAGCAATTGTTACAAGCTCTTATGATTGGAAACTGGTTTGACAAAGCAACAGTTTGTTTTTCTTTTTCTCTTCTGAAATTTGTCAAATACAAAATACAAAAACGTGACAACAGGCTCAGGCTGTGTCAAGGTGTGATAAAGTGTGTCCAAAATTGTCCAAAAGTGATATAACAAAGTAGCTGATGTCCCGCACAGGAAACATTTACTTGACAGATTTACTCACCAAATAGAAAACCTAACTGCTTGGAGGGTGACTTTCAGACCCTGAAGGCGCTTATTCTATATCTATTTACTTTTCTATGGGCCATAGGTATTTAAACACAGCAAGACTTGTCTATGTATGCTAATTGAACATTAGATGTGGTGGTGGTGTAGATGTGTTTTTTTTGTTTGTTTAGTTTAGTTTTGTTTTTGTTTTTTTACAAAAATACCATCATATACTGTATATCCCAATGGAATATCAGGAAGTACGGTAAGGTATGAACAGAAACCACCCAAGCCAACTGAAAACCTTGAATTACTTGTCTTGTGGTGGTTTCTCATCACCTTCTGTAGTGATGAGTGTGGTGACAGGTGCATGTTTTTGAACACACCTGACTCACTTCCTGCTCCAGCCCTTCCATAGAGCCTAATTTTAATGCTGAAATTTGTTCCAAACACACTGCCAAACTCACAAGGAGGTCATGATAAATAGATCAAGATGAATTTGATTTAAAAAAAAAAGAAAAGTGTTGGGCTACCATGAACCACCAGAACAACTTCAGTGCAGCTTTCCCTCATTTAGTGGTTTGACGAAGGTGGTGGAAACTGCTGTCTAACACTTCCGTTCTCCAGAAACCACTAGTTTGTGCATTATGGACAACAGGAAAGCCCCTAATGTATCTGTAGAATCCAGGTTCCATGAGGCCAAAAATTTTAGGGCACAAAATGGTTATAGTTTACAAAAATCACTGAGTCATGTAATTGATTTTGTAGACTGGTTAAATTTTACATCAGTTTCAGAAAAGAAGCTATTCAATGTGACAGTAACCGAAACTTAAAATCATCATGCACAGAAGTACAACTCAAATAACTGACCCAGATCACTTAAACTACTTGAACTAGCATTTAGATACTTGAGTGTTCAGCCCCTTCTGAACACCACATTGCACACGAAACCAGGTATCTGGTGCTCTTATCTGGAGGAACATGGATGGGCTGGGATAACAGGAGGAGACACTGGGGCTAATACGACACTAGGTTTCTGATTTCCTGTCTAAATCGGCATAAAGCAGATGGATTACCTGTCAGTGCATTAAGTACAACTTAGACCGCATCTGAAGCCACAAGAGACGCCAGCTTGCTATTCCACAGGAGCTTTAACCATGGCCTCTTCAAAACCACAGAGCTATTACATCTGCCTGTTAAAAGCTTTGAGGGAGACGTCCAGTCAAAGTCAGAGCTCAGTGGGAGCTTGTACCAAGGTGACTAAACTCATCCCTCTCTGTCCAGGTCGCAGTCGTTTCTTATGGAACCGGGATCACTCCCCTCGTATATGCACTGCCTACATTAACAAGACCCACTTTCCTTCACTGCCAGCTTATTTGACTTAAAGAGACTACAAGACAGACATTTTGCTCATGAGTGAGCAAAATAACATTAAGACTGGAGGAACGAATGGAAGAACAAGGCAGTGCTTCAGACTATACAGGCCAGGAGGAGAATCAAACATACAGGAGGCGCATCTGATCAATGACCTCGATTGAGAGGCAATGGATTTCGCATTATAACCACCCTGTTCATTATTGGTTGAGTTAGCGTCTGCTCACTAACTCTCTCTCTGTCCTTTCCTGTTAAGGAGTAGTGATCAATTTGGAGGGATGCATTCTTCTTCACTCACACACACACGCACACACACACACACACACACACACACTAAAGTAGAGACACACATAGCATCATGGCCCATCACTCCAGAAGCCGAAGAGGTATTGTGGGCTGGTGAGATCCCGGCCAATAGAAAATCACACTGCTTACATGAACAATAGCTCAATTAGAGACGTCTGTTCATGTTATGAGATTGCTTTTCTTATGCTAATCTGTACACTTAACTAAATGCTCTTCAGTAAGGGGTTTGCGCTCTCCCAAGTTAGCTCACCATTTCATTATATAGTCACGTGTAAGCAGCAGCAGGCATTGACTGCCTTCGTAAATCATGTTCATGGGAGGAGGGATAAAAGTGCCTTGCTGATATGTAAGTGGATTTCGGAGATCGTTTTCCTATCCTTGTATTGATAAAAGCTTCATTAATCAATCATACATCTCTTCCCATTGATGTTCATGATGAAGTGCAGCCTTGTGATTTTTTGTGCGAGTACGTGTCTGTGTGTGCATGTGGGGGAAAACTTTGGTTTAAAACATCATAGACTGACCACGAAATAAGATTCTCCAAACAGCAAATTACAAATACCATGTTGGAGTTAGATGTTGCATATCTCAGCAAAATCTCTAAATAATGTAACCTGATATGCACGTGGATATCATGGCACTGACAAAAAGCAATGAGGATATTTATCAAATGAGCAATTTTGAATAATGACGGTGTCAGCCAATGCGGCTTTTTTGTAAACTAACATTAGCAGGTCCTTGCATATTCCTGAAACACATTTGAACCCACTTGCATCTTGAGTAAAATCCCATTTAGAGGAAAACACTATCAGTTATATGAGACACAAGAGTAAGAGACTACAGCCAAGCTAGCAGCTCAGTGAGGCTGTGCTCAGTGCTTTGAGCTAAATGCTACAATCAGCAGGCTAACATGATCACATGGTTAGTTAATTTTAGCATGATAACATTTCCTCATTAGCACAATAACACAAAGCACACTGACAGTTGATTGGATGGTTGGATTGGTTGGAATGTCATTGGTTTTGCAGAAAAATTCGATCATGAACCGCGTTGGACAAATAAAAATTTTAAGCTGATGGTGGTGCTAGATGAATGTCAAGGGATCACAAAAGTTATTATTAAAGTCCATCCTTAAAGAGTCATGAAAGTCTGTAGCAAATATCATGGCAAGCAATCCAACTGTCAAGGCGTTTTAACCAAAACTACAAATGTCAACCTGCTAGTGGCACAAGGGCAAAGGATCATTAAAGTCAGTGGGATTCATCCTTTGGGGATTAAAGGTACAGGCCAATTCCCTTACTCGATCATTCCTGGCTCAAGCCGGAAATCATTCTGGTCCACGGTCCACCATTCAGAAGGCGGTTTCATTGCTTTTGTTTCTGTCTTGTGGAGCGAGGGTCAAGGAGGGATCTCTGAAGAGACATGAGCGAAGACATCGAGACCAGCCTTTGTGGTCTTTTACCGAACAGACACACCCCTTTATTGGAAAGCTGTCAGTGATTGGATGCTGCAGCAGACTGCATCACAACATCACTGCTGTTTCATACCAAACTTGACCAATCCAAAACAGATCCAATACAATGCTACAGACTAGAGATGTTTTTTTTTTTTGTCAAATTTATTCATCAGAGGTTTTTTATCCTCATAATCTGTTATTTCATCTTTCACCCTGTATCATGATAAAAAAAAAAAAATCTCATGTCTGATGTCTTTTAGAAATGAGCACATTTTAACTGTCTGCTGTTGTTTCCATTGAGTCACATGGGAAGCTGAAAATATAGTTTGATGTGAGATATATTTAAACAGAACTGGACAAAAACAGTATCAACAGAATACAAACATAAGTGAAAATACAAATAATCATGATAATTGAAAAACACATTATTGCTAATGTGCATTCAGTGTATGAGTAATGAGGTCTATTTACACACGGGAGTTTGACAAATCTGACTACGTTGTAAATACATTATGCATAGATTTACAGATGTTTGTCAAGCATTTTAAACTTAACATACAGAAATGCACTCCTGCACTGACATTACACGAGTAAATTAAAAGTATCAAAAGTTGCTACAGAACGTGAAGGTGACAGCTGATCCAGCGGTGCCACCAAACGAAAGAACGTCTAATTTTTCTAAAAACATGTTTCTTCAAACCTCTCCTCCTGTCTTCAGTAGAAGGAACTAGATGCAAGGAAAAGATTACTTTTGGAGAGCTTTGTATACGGACTATGGTCTATATACAAGTCAGTGCTCTGTACATACAAAATACAAATAGTGCAAAAGACTATACATGAAGTGGGTATTTATGTCAGCAAAACATACAAGTGTATAGAACAAAACATATGTCAGACTCTCTTCCACAGCAGATTTGTTTCTGCATGTCTCTGCCACATACAGATAAATGTCTCTCTGGTAGTTGTGCACAGGGATGAATGGAGACGATATCTGTTTATGGGTGCAGTCATTTTAGCAGAACGCATGAGAGTATTCGGGTTATAAACCAAGAGACTCCATGGAGCTTGATGTAAGTAGGGAGCCCTCAGAGTGAATGACGCACTCATCTTTCAGCTTTACAGGCAAAGACTCGGGGACGTCCCCTCTCCTGCGCCTGTCAGGAATCCCACACATTCAAACAGTGAAATTTCAGGATTCACAGATTTATATCATATTCGAGACAGCACGGCTGCTGTGTAACGTAAAGCATGAAATGGTGGTAAGAGATAGTAAGACAACATCAATTCTTAAGGCTTTAGGCTTCCCGCATTCATTCAAGCATGCCACATAAAAAATATTAAACTTAATAGAATTTCTGATTTTATGATGACAGTTTATATTTTACAATTTTCCAAAATGCTTCCAAAAAAAAATTTCTAAAGTTTTGTAATTTACTGCTATGCAATTTTCTCCTCACCTTTCTCTCTACTTTATCTTCCCTTCAGTCACTTCCCCTTTCTCTTTTGTCTTGCTGCATCTCATCTGCTCTGCATTCATATGCCAAACTTCCTTTCTCCGATGCAGTTTTCTTCTCAGCTCAGCTTTTCCCTCTCTCTCTCTCTCTCTCTCTCTCTCCCTCTCCCTCTCCACACTCATCTCATAGCACAACCTATCTATCATTGCTGTAATCAACACAATGGAGTTCTCACTGTGGCCACAGTGACCCCTTCCTGGACATCGCCCCAGGAAAGTGACTGAAAGAGAAAGAGGTGGACTTGCCAAACACTGAATCATCACATTTATTAAATATTATAAAAAAGGTATGAGAGAGAAAGGAAGAAGAGTTTCTTTCTGAACACATACGCTAAGTAACTGCTGGAGGCTGTTGAGGTTATTCCTTCTGACTACTTGCTTTTACAAGTACATACTCTAGTTGTGCAACAGGGCACAAGCCCCCTATAGTTGCACTATTTCCACCTCCACAAATTACTTTTGAACATTCCTTTAAAGTTACCAAGCATCTCAGGCTTCCTGCTCAGCTCTCCTGTGCTGGTGTGATGAGTTTCTGTAAGAGTTGCAAGCACTGAGGTGGGACCTGACAATTTTGTAAGCATGAGTTATTGAGATTGGAGCTATTGTAGATTGAAAAAACGAAATGACCAAATACACCTTATGCACACAAATGTAAATAAATAAATGAATGAATAAATAAATAAATAAATAAATGTGAACAAGCTATGGTACTCATTTTGGCAACTGATTCAGTTCAAGACCAAAATGTTATTAAAATACACTGATGGAAATCATTCACAGCATTCTGAACAAAAACTTGAACAAAAAACCCCCAGAAATTCCTCTAAAGCTTTAACTCAACCTTAAAAGTGGCTTAAGAGTGGCTGCTTTGCAATTACATATTAATGTCCCAAACTGAAGCTTGGACATTACTGTAATATTGAAACGGCAGGGAGAGATCTGGGTTGAGAGTTGAAGCATTATTTCTCTTTAAGACAATCTGATGCCTGATGCATTCAGTTTGCAAAATGTGCCTCAATTTTGACAGGTGGAAAACAGCCTTAAAGATGGCAGTCCTATGAATAACGAAGCAAAATGAAATGCTAATTCACTACAAGTGTCAGGAAAATTTATAATTGCCCAAATTGCTTATTTCCTGGCGCCCGTGACCCACGGCACAGAAGGTGACTGCTTCTTGTTGTGAAGTTTAAACTGTGTCACTGAGTTTGAGTTGTCACGGGGCATCCTGGAAATATTTTATCATAAACTTGAAAGCAGAAGAGAATTCACTCCAATTTACAAAAAAAACAAAACTCGATTGAATTTTTATTTGTTGTTTATTATTATTTGTTATTTGCTTTTGATTTTTGGATTAATTAAGACACCACTCCATCATACACAAAATACCTCACTCTGCTTGAATACTTCATCACTACAGTCTGAGATTGAATGTCATGTCTATAGTTACTATGCTAATTAGATATTGTGTGTGTAAGCAATATAGTGTGATTTCATGCACACACACTAACACTGAGTGACAATTTGTGTATTTTGATTAAAGCATATTTGGCCTGAGTTATGTCTATTATTAGTGCTAATCAAATAGAAGGCATTTTAAACTGAACATATTTTTTAGATTCCTAGAAAATGTTTCTCCTCATTTTCCCAACAGAAACCTGCAGCACGTTGCAGCAAAACCTTCCCATTACCTTCTGCAAATGGCCAATGCAGAGAAGGGGATTAACTAAGTATACATTTAGGGCTATGGAAAAATGGACGTGTCCACAGATTTATTGGCATTTATTATGGTTGTTCTTGTTTTAAGTGTAAAACCCCCTCTAAACTGCATCATTGAATAGGCGGTTGCTCTGCCTCACACAAACCATTAGCGAGAGAATTTATGCATTTAATACATTAGAATAGAAAATGAATTTAAAAAGAAAACGCCATGAGGGAACACATTATCTTTGCTGTCGGCAGTTTTCTGGTTCAACATTTGGCAGCCTCGTCAGTAAATGAAAGAATTATTTCAATTATTGTACAGCATTAAATTATAGTTTGTGGAGAAAGTGGTGACAGGTCTGCAGAGCTATAACACTTCCCCTGCCTCTGGCTTCTCTGTCAGTTTTAATGAAGAAACCTCCCCACACTACACAGAGAGGAGACAGAGAGCTGGGAGGTTTTGTTCACTGATTCTTAAATTTGTTGCAATGACTGTGAATCATTACTTTGTTTAAAAAAAAAAAAAAAAAAAAAAATAGTATTCAAGGTCAACAAAAGCTGCAGGGCCTTCGACTGTCCCACAATCCAGACACTGGAATTGGGAAGAGAGTGAAATATTCTCTCAACAGCTAAAAATTAATTGAATCTGTTTCCTACTGTTGAACTTACTTACAGCATGTCATCCCATTAATAGCCCCAATGTCTTACTGTGCAATGGTTTGCCACAGGGTTCGAAGCTCAAACCCGACTAGGTATTGCAGATATTCCCTCAACAAACATTAGGGGATGTCATGTGTGGAAATATATTGCTATTATACCTGCTAAGAAAAACACCTAGGGGCAGGTGTATCCTCCTTATGCTCACATTAGCTCCCTGCTAGCTGCCCTGTCCTTCTGCGCATAATGCCCTCTATAAATAGAGAATAAAAGACTGGGCCTGTCTAAGCCAGCAGTTCCCATCCACTACTGTATTGCTATCCCCTCCATACAGATATCAAATGCCTGATCCCTGCAGCATTTAACCAAATTAAATACCACCTTCATTAGCAAGCCGGCACCTATCGGAGGCATACAAAATACCCCCAGCCCCAAGGACACGCCGCCAAATGGGCTGGCAGAGCTTAAAATAAGTCCACACCCCACAAAGACCAGCCTTCATTTGTATGTTCCTAATGTGCCAGCTTCACTCACCGTACATGGCCCGCTGCTCCGAACACATGGTGAGTAATTGCAAACACTCGACCTCCATACTGCACTTAATCAACACAGTAACACCACTGGGGATAAATTCATGAACAATACAGCCAAAATAATTCATATATTGGTCAACAGAACTAATGTGCTAAGCGGTGCGTAGCGTTAAGGTGTCACGATTCAGAGCCAAGGTTACTGTATGTTATCTGAGGAAAATACCAATGGTGGCAAGGAGGAGAATAAAAGAGCACGCTTATGACCCAAAGTCTAAGGCTAATCATTTATTTCACTTACTTTCCATCTAATGCTAGAAGATCTCAGTAACTCATTTACTTTTGTGGACAATGTACCATTTTATTCTGCATATACTGTTTGTAATAGTAATTCATTCATAGATGCTCATTGCCATAATCTATTTAATCTTTTAAATGTAAGTTCTGCCTTGTTATCGTCTTCAAAATCCTTTCAGGACTGTCTACAGTCACAAAAGAATGGACTGTTGGGATCCATGAACTGGATGCATGTTTCCAGGTTCAGAGCACCCTGTTCATCATTGTACAGTTGCCCCATTTGTCTCCATTCTCACCTTTGACCTGCAGGCAAATGGTGATAAAAGCACCCTTCATTGCATTCGACAATCAAAGCAATAGGCAGTTCTTGAGTCAAGCAGCACAGTAAACAAACATAAATAAAAGAGAGTGGGAATCAATGAAAGAGGAAGCATAGAAAAGCAGCACACAGACCAAGAAGCCGATACACCAACACTCGGCTGTTACCACCAGTACAACAAAGGAACAGCTATGCAGAGAAAAGAGAGAAAAAATGTCTATGCATATCTATCTGTAGAGTGTTATCTAATGCAACTCAATCATTGAGTTGATACCTGTAACAGCAGACACATTTTCATTCTTACAGCAAAAGGCATTTTTTTTTTCTCTTGTACAGTGCTTTTAATTTAACAGAAAAAAAAAGATGTTAAAACTAAGAAGGAGCAACCATAAAGAGACCAGTTAGGCTAAATATTATCTCCAGTAATAACATATAAAAACACCCACTAGTGAGCTTGTTACCTGAGAACATAATTACTGTATTACTGTATCAAACAATACACTCAAGTTATGATTGTCTGCAAAGGTGTGCACTGTCAGTAGGGAGAGGCTTTATGATTTTTTTTTGTAAAATTGGGTTGTCACTGTCTTGCTTATATTTGTAGTCTGATTACTAGTTAGTTGATGCTTCAAGATGGAAAGGCCGATAACCTAACAAAACTGTACAAGCTTGTGTGTAGGCACGAGTGTACAAAATAAAGAGATCGAGAAAATCAGAGACAGAGGGTTGTAAATATTGCCTTTGGGCTTAGTCTGATATAGTAATCGGACTGAACTGCCATTTCACTTTGCAGGAGTGAGGTTTTGTTTCACCCTAAATAAATCACTGGCCAATAAAGTATCCAAATCAGCAGTGCAGACTGACCTCATCCATGCTTATCACCATTTTGTGGCTATGTTTCTGTTGTTGCTTTACATGCATGCAGCTTGGTAGGTAGCTAGGTACGTAGATATGTGATGCCCCGAGATGTGGGCGGAGATTCAGGGGCAGCATAATATTGTTCGCTCAAGCCTGAATTAAATAACACTGTGCTGGCATTGGCCGAAACATTTCAGTGGCTAAGCATACAAATTCTGTTCCCTGTACAAGTCGCCCAGATGGCAGACAGGTTCCATGTCTGACAGTATGTGACATGGAGGCGGGGAAATGAGCGCCTGTCAGCAGGTGGACGCAGACAGCAGTAGACCAGCTGGATAAAAAGCAGACGCACAAAATGTGCTGTTTCTGCCTATTGATTTTTCCTCTCATTGAGGGGGGGCATAAGAAATCCCTCAATTCAAGAGGTACTATGAAGGAAGAATACCTTTAAACAACAGCTTCCTAATTTTCTTTAATTAGATGCTAAATATTGTCTTTATGATTCTGAAACTAATTCTACTGAATATTCAATTAGCTTTGGATCTCCCCTGACCTCTGCACTGGTGCATTATTCACATTTCTGAGGCATTTGGTTTGTATTGGATGTCTTTACAACTTCTGACATGGAAAATAAAAACAGTGGAGCTTGACCTTCCTCTTCTATCATCTTCCCTTTCCTCCGCTCCGAGCATCCACCCCATAACAGATTAGCTCAGAGGAAGACCCATTTCCTCCCTGAGGCTGCTAAAATATTAATCAAAACACAGAGGAGTGTGCAGCAGCTCCCAAGATGCATGTCTTCTAATGGTAATACATGGGGAAGGCAGAGAGGGAGGAGTGCTGCCTGTAATAGCCTCACAGAGGGGGAGGAGAGGAGGAGGGCCAGAGGTGACAGGGGCTTTCACAAGGGACAAAGAGAATGAGAGAGAGAGGGATGGATGGGGCAGGAAGAGAGGTGGAGCGAGGACATGAGGTGTGCGGAGAATCGACGAAGAGACTGCACTGATACGGAGCGCTCCAGAGAGATCCGGTATGAGGAAGATCAAAGAAGCCCCGCTGCCTCTCACTGCCCATTTTGTGCGCTTACAAGGGTTGAGGATAGCCTCACTGTATGTGAAAAGTATGAATAATAGATAACAAACCATACAAATAACCAATTTAGCTTAATATTTTCCTTTGCTTATCGCCAGAGCCAAATATTCGTCTGGGTTTGTGTGACTGTGTGAGCGTGTTTAAAAGAGAGAGATGTTACGGTTAAAAAAATGCTTTTTTTTCTTTTTTTTTTTACCCTTCTAAAGACAGAACTTGTGATGCCAGGTGGTCTGTATGAGCAGTGAAAGGCGTTTCTCTCGTAGGCCAAATCTAAGCCCATCCCTGGCACTGAGCCACTGCCAGTGGGGAAAAATGATTGGAGTATCCATGTTGGTGACACGGTAATCATGTAACGAAGCTTTGTTGCGGTGAGGGGAGACTAAAAGAGTTATTTCGGCTAATTTTCCATGCTTGCCTACTAGTCTGTTCATAGGTGACTCAAGCACATTGACAGTTGTCATGTTTTTTCGGGAGACTTTGGGAAGCGTGTTAGCTCGCTGAAGACTGTGAAATTAAGACACACACGTATGAGGCAGGCGGCCTGTTACCACTGAAGAAACACTGACAGTTTAAAGCTAACAACTGTTTAGGATACATGGACTGTAAAGAACAACAAGCGGATTTTATGGGGAATGCAAAACTGTATATACTCACGGGTCATCTTCAACTAACCTGCAGACAGATGTGACTGTGTTTCACTACCTGGTAATTAGGGAGATGTGGAGCCCCCATGGGTGACACACTCACAGCGTGCTGCCACGCTCCACCCTCTTCATCCAACAGGCTCCCGAGAGAGATGGCCGTTTTGTGAGAGGTGACACAAATCAGTGACCTCTGTCTACCTGGCCATGTCGATAATGAGATGCAACTGGAGCTTCATTGTATTCAAATGAGGCAGCGCGTGACAATAATGTTGAAGAGACAGACCAACATGAACTTCTCTGAGAATAATAAGAAGTGCAGAAGTGTAAAAATGCAATGAGGTGCTGTATTGGTGAGAAAGAGAAACCGAAAGGGAGATAACACACACACACTCTCTTTTGCCCAACCAGTGCTCTTTGTGTCCCTAAAAGATGGATGGGTAGGGGTTAAACTGGTCTGTCCCAGTCAGGGGCCTTTGTCTATTGTGTTGCTTTGCTTAATGTAAACCGATAAAGCTGGCTAACCTTGTGGGTCCAATCAATGCTTATTTAGAATACCATTGATTAACAGTTCTGATTATTGATTATGTCATCCCACTCAAGATATGCCAATGGCTCTGATAAGAGGTTACCCTGGAGCAGATAGGCCTGTCCACCAGGCAGGCTACTGGCCACACACACACACACACACACACACACACACACAATATGGGCCCTGCTCCTACAGTGGATTCACAGGAGTCTGACGCCTTTCTCTCTCAAACACACACACATTATGTACATCCTTATGTATTCACTCATTAACACACAAAGACTGAAGACAGTACTACTCTCTGTTGACACGGCATAATATCTGCTCATCTGAGACCTACACATTGAAATAAACACACCATCTGTTCCTGCAATGTGCCCAGGTGCCATTTTGAAATTTCAGGACTACTAACATATAGCACATATTGCACCTAAACTAAATTTGAAGTTTGTCTTGCTGGCTACAGTGCAGAAGGGATTCCTCTCACTTCATCCTACTGGGTAAAAGTAAAATCAAATTTATGTTTGCTGACCATTTGCTCATTCTACTGTAGAGTTGTGGGCAGTTCAGTAGTTTATCATCTCTGTGGTTGATTCCCACTGTGTTACTGTGAGTGTTGAGAGGTCATGTGTTGATGTGAAAGAGCTGACTAGAGGTGTGCTTAAATCCAGTTATTCCATTTATGGTAATCAAGGCCGTGAGAGGTAAAGAGGTTTTAACACAATTAGGTTTTCTCCAGTTCAATGAATGTTGCAAATGAAAAAAATATTACATCAGTTATAACATTAGTTATCAAGGGGAGATCACATAAATAGATTCAGAGAGAGTCAGAAACTAATAGCTCCACTAGGACAGACATGTTTATGTATGTGGTGTAGACTTAAAGTTATATCAAACAGCAATATTAGTCTGTATTGGCTTAACTGCTTAACTTTGGAGAGGTTCACTGTAACACTCTAAGTTGCACTACCTGTTTGGTGAGGGATTGTTCAGTCTGCACACTCACATTTAACAGCAAAGGCAGTGTTGCTCCTTTTATTGTACGGTAGCAGTGTGCTGGAGGCGGGGTGTAAACAATGTCAGGATCTCAATATCTCATCACACCAATTCAGAAATCCCTATCACTCACTATAACTGATAAAAGCATCTTGGATAAGTATTAAAAATACCTGCTTATCTTACCTAATTTTTTCTAATATTTTGGGGATTCTTCTTACCTGGAAAGCTGAAATGAAAATGCACAGTATAACAGTGAGAGTCTTAAAAGTGTAACTGCACTCCAGAGAGAGATCATGTTACATCATCACAAATATCCTATAAACAGTCCACCTTCACTCACTTCACTCTCACTGAGCATGGCACATTAAAGCAAATCACCTCAACCATATGTAATATATTGTTTAACTGAATGTTATAAGTGGAATATGTTGATTTAAAAAAAAAAGAAGAAACATTTTGAGAATATTTTCTATCCCAGGCCAGTGCTCCAGCCTGTGAGGTCATCGTACAGTGTTGTAAAGCCTGATGATAAAAACGTTTACAGCGCAGCCGTTAGTAAAGAGAGAGTGAGTCAATCAAAACTGTCAATAACACAGAATCCACAAGCAACCACTTACACACTGGAGTATGCCATTCATCAGAGCAGAAAGATTTCACCGCATTAAAAAAGAAACAATAAGTGGGCATGTGTAAATACAGTATGTAGCACTTGGTATTACTCAGGTCTGAATTCATTTAAAGGAATTTTAACTTTTAATCAATTAAGTAGGTTGATTTTGCTGTCTTTGGACACAGTCAGGCTAACTGTCTTCCTTTCTGGTCTGTGTGCTATTCTAAGTCAGCTTGCTTCCAGCGGTAGCGTCATACTTGACATGTAGACACGTCAACAGTCTCAATCTTAGTATTTTACTCTCAGTATTTCCCAAAATGTTGAACTTTAACTTTGAAACTTACTGAAAGATTTGTAAGATTAAATATGAATCTTCACAATCCTCTGTGCATTTCAGGGACCAGGAAAAAAAGAGGCCTGGGTCTCCTTTTGAATAACATCCTGGTCACCTTTTTACTTGTAAAGCAGCAGCTGCTGGCCTGTGCTGATGAAGGAACCAGGACACTGCTGGAGCTGTGTGGGGATTTTTTTTTGGGGTGGTGGGGACGGCCCTGTTGTCTTATTGTTAGGTCAGCAGTGCTAAGCTAGCCGTTGTCAGCCAGCCAGTGTTGAGCTCTGCACTTTGCATAAGGGGGCTCTTCCGTAATGAGCCGCTATGTATGGGTATCATGTGAGATATCTGAGCTAGCGCTTACTGTTCCATGGCCAAGGTCAAAGCCTGCCCACCCCACCACTGACTCCCCTACCCTATCCATCACCTGAGAACACAGACCGCAGCTAAGCTCACATTCCAACCCCTCTGGACATCCTCACACCAATTTGGAAGGACTCTCTCTTTTTTTTTTTATGGTGATCTCCTGTTTATTGTATGTGTCAATATCATTTGAATTTATTAAAAGAATCGCCCTCAAACTCCTGTAAGTATTTTCAGTACAATTTGTAGATGAGGCCTGGTGAAACAAAAAGGATTTCTTTGTCCACCCCTTGAGGGAAAAAATAAAGGGCTATGGTGTCAACGGTGTCCAGTCTAAATATATGCCTTTAAAAGACTGTTCAGGCTAATTGTTTGCGGTGTAACATTATAGTCTATTTATCCCGTCTTGCCTATGCGCATGTTTGATGTTTGCTCTTTTCAAATGAGCACTTACTATCAACATGTCAAAAGTGGATACCTTATGTGGCTCCATATGAGTAAAACAGGGGCTTAAGTGTACAGGACCCTGGAACAATCTGTCCACACACCACCATACTACCGCTTAAGTCCCCACAGTAATCAATAAACTGCCCTCTCCCAGATCACATATCAATTGCTTGCTGAACTCAGGGCCAAAATAAAAAAAAATGTTTACCTAAAGAATGAATGACCTCTGTGCTGCTGCTGTACACGTGTAAGTGGCATCAACATGCGGTCTAAGTTACATTTGTACATTCATCCTCTAATTTAAAAACAAGGAAAAAAGGTATATTTCTAATGTAGTGTAAATCTAAAAATAACAAGGCCTGTATGGTTTTGAACTCACAGGCATTACACACACAGCATAATGACAGCCATTTATTTATTTTCTTAATTGAGCTAGTTATTTATCTGTTTGTTAATCAACAGTGATCGATGCGGTCTAAAGTAGAGTCAGGCCTTTCTGAAAGACGGCTCATGTTTGTAACTCTGATTCCACGTTCGATCCCCCACTTTGTCAGAGTTATTAACACTTTTGGGTGGACTGTTTGGAAGCGGATAGATTTCATGATAAATCTGAAATCAATTTAGACTCAAATATTCACGTCCGTCATGACAGCAGGACATTAATTACCCCCTCTACCCCAGTCTGCCCACATCCTCCCCCCCAAAGACAGGACAGCCAATGTATTGCCACTTAGTCCTGCACAATAAACTTTATTGACAGCTCTTTCGCCTAGCAAGCTACATGGTAAAGAGCAGGTAGATAGGGCTGATTTCTCCATGCAGAGAAAAAAAAATCATACCCATCTACCCCGCTTTTTAAGGATATGAATGAGCTGTATGATAATCTGGTATGAAAAATCTCAGAGTGGGAGTGTGGACAAATAAAAAGGAGAAATGAGAGAGGAGAGAGATGGATTTCCTGCCGTTCGTGATCTATGACCGATCGCCCGTCAATCTTCAGATTCACTGTTAATGGCTATGGGCCGAGATTTAAATCCTCTCTTTTGCGCATTCACCACAATAAATAAATTGGCATTCATTTGATTGAATGCTCGTCTATTGTTCTAAAACAAGGTTGAAGGAGTTGTGTCTTTTTGACCAGTGAATTTATTTTCAGCACAATGCTAAAACGGCCTTTCATATGCTTAAGTCCAGTTTAGACTTCCACTTTGGAAAAACATGATTTTGGTTCGTCAAATATTCATTTGTTAGCAAATATTGAATTTAAGCAAAAATGTTAAGAATAAAGCTAAAATCAACTTTTATCCACAAGCATTTCGATTTGATCATAATCGGCATGCCCTTTTCCCAACTTTTCATGTGATCTTAAATGATCAATACATATTAAGCAATATGAATGATTATACATCGAAACTTCAGAGATATAGTGAAGACGGACTGCTCTCTTAAAAGGGCAAACACAAGAGTCATATAAAATAATTATGAAATCACCAGAGGAAAAAAAAGGACAAATAAAAAATGAAATTTCAGAAAACAAACAGCAGCACTACATTTGATGGCAAAGGCAGGCTAAGTTAAGAGGTTTTCTGTTTTTGACTAATTTAATCATTTTGATGCCATAAAAGTTTTTTTTGTTTGTTTTTCCAAGGTTAACTGTCAGTTTAGTTGCATTTTTAAAAAATACATGTTTGTCTGTGTGTCTTTGTATATATGTGTGTGACTACAAACTCTCAGGGGCCTCAAAAGAAGGTGACAAAGAGAGCTGCACTGTATTGTTATCAGTCCTGAGAATAGTTTTTATGTTAAGGTGCGCATAAAGAGACAGACACCATTTATGTTTTCAGAAGACATTAGAAGAATACCTTACAAATGACTTGTCCTCTTACAGCGTCTTCAGAAATCTGAGGATATTTTACTTTAGGTGACCTGAGATCAAATCAGTGGCTTCCTGTGAAATCTGTTTTGCTTTCGCTCACCTGACAAAAGCAGGCCAATTTACAGAGGAAAAACTTCTCTGTGCTTCAGAACTTCTCCAAGCGTTAGTCTCTCACCTTCAGAGCCACTTATATTTCTCATTTCAGTGTTTCAGACAAATTGCTATAAAAACTGCATATCTACAGTAATATCTGTGCCAAAAAAGGAGGAAGTTCATTTTATTTACATATTTTAGCAAAACATCTCCCTGGGAATATATGAAAGAAAACCTGTATTTCAGTTATTCCCTTTAGAGGCGAGTTGGCTGCAGCTTGATGAAATGAATCCTTTTAATTTGCATCTCATATAAAACATAATATGAAGTAATTTAAACTGGTGGAGAAAATCTGAAGATTGAGTGTGTTTAGCCATTGCATTTGCTGACAGAATGTGAAAAAAACAAACAAAAAAAAAAAACATGACATTGATACATTGACGCTTAAATTAGCATTCAAACAAAACCATCAAATGCAGTCAGCCTAAATGGAGAAAAGAGGGACAACTGAGTGAAAGGAAAAAAAAAACAGCAGCACCCATGGATAGCTACATAAACAAAGAGCATGCTCTCCGCGCCTGCAGTTAAACAACAATGCCCTCTATTGGTGTGATGCCGGATCTGTTCCCCCCCCCCCAAACAAAGGCCATCGCACTAAAAGCAGACTGATGTGTTTTCCAGCACACTCAGCAGAAATATCACATTGAAGTGCAATCACCTCGAACCTCAAAGACTGTCCTTATTAACCTACTAACTACCACAGAATGCTTTATTATTAATGTACAAAAATTATTCAAATATAACAGTCATTGCTGCCATAATCAAGGGGGGCTTATTAGAACTTTAAATGCATTAATTAGAACAATAATGAATGAAACCACAGTAGGTAGGAGCAAGTGTAGCCGGCACGCCTCCAGCATCAGACTCACAGACGGCTCTTGAGCTGTGTGTGTGTGTGTGTGCGTGTGTGTATGTGAATAAGGATGGTTTACAGGATCAGTGAAGGAGTTCTTGACAGGAATGCACATTGAGCCTCTCGTCTCCCCGTTGCTCTCTCTACTGAACCGGAACAGTGGTGTAGACAAACAGGGGCGCCCCGGAGAGTGTGGCGAGCTAAGTGAGTGAGCACAGAGGTTTAATATGACAGCTACACTCCTCGACTGCTGGTTCAGGGTGAGGAAAATGTCCTACACCATGCGCCTCGCCGTAGCATCATGGCAGATCAAGCGCGCGCCACTTAGAAATACTAAAGTGGATTTTGGACAGGTGAAGTAGCTCTGAATTGTGATTAGGACGTGTTGCTCACAGTGGTTATCAGGCAAAAACGTTGTTAATTGTACTTTTAAACAATGAAAGTGCGTAACATCACGGGCAAGTATAGAAAAGTGTGAATAGATGGGGCAACTTAAGCTAAATAAGTGTGTTACACATTCATTTTAAGTACTTCGTCAAAGGTTTTTTTTAATCCCAAAATTTTTCTCCCATTTCATGTCTCCTAAATAGTGAAGCATATGAAATGTTCTATTATTTAACCTCTGGCATCATTCATGGATATTTACATATTTCCTCTTACTCTCTTAAATGCATTCTTGCTTGTGGAGAACACAAACAACGACACCATCATCTGTCCAACAGTCGACCTCTCCTCTTCGTTAAAGCCAACAGTGTTCATTCAGTGTGCATTCATGGGGTTTGGACTTTTACACACGTCACTTTACACAGATATCTGTACGGCGTGCTTCAGCAACCTTCAGCCAAAACCTCATCCCTCAGTTGAAATGCTGCCTGAAAGGGGAAATTCAAAGATTACAAAGATGGCGAACAAAATACATGCATCATACGACACATAAATAAGATCTACTTTACATGATTTACAAACTAGCAGCAAGGCTAAAAAACAATTAATACACAATGGTAAAAATCTATAACCACTGAACTGGCTCCCTGCTGGTTTTTTTTTTTTCTTTTACACATTGTCTGCTGCTTGTGTGGATGAAAAATTGATGTCTTTTGGTATGCTTACACCATCCTGGCAAACAACTTCTCCCCCTTCTCCGAGCAGACCATAAAACACTTGCAGACAGGGGTGGGGCCAACAAGGCAAAGAAAGAATAGATGGAGAGAAATGGTAATGGCTGCACAATGTTAAATGGGATTATAGCAAAGATTTGCGGTGGCTGCTTTTACAAATGGTTTTGGCAAAGTTTAACAAATCTCATGGAGAATAATTTGCCAATAATTGAAAGGGAGCCTACTCTGTTGACAATGTTCATGAATAATTTTGTTACACTTCATTTTCAAATACTGTGAGGGAAATTATAGGTGGTATCTTTCATTGCCAGTTTGAAAGCCTTGAGAGGGAAACCACACAATGCAGCCAAAAGACCTTATGATACATACCTGAGCAAAGCTATTAGCCCGAGTCCCATCCCACTTTTTTATTTCAATTAAAGCACTCTCTTTGATTCAAAGGCATCCAAATCTAAAGTGTCTTTGATCTCCTAACCATAGGACAGACAGGAAAATAAGAGTCTCTTTAAAAGGGTGGAAAAAAAAATTGTAATTCCAGAACAGGGGACAACTTCTTTCCCTGCTGTGGTTTTAACTGGCACAGGGGTACTTAAAAGACCTCACGCCTGGTTTGGCAGTAGTGAACAAAACAATCTACCACGAGAAAGGGGAAAAAAAACCGACTCGGTCTGTGAGGGGCTGACAGGCTTTCTTTCATTCTGAATCTCACTTCCCCGAACGTGATTAATCAAGTGTCTCAATATGCACATGGAGAAGAAGGAAAACACAGCCCCAGAAGACAGAAGTGCTAGAAACACCAACATATCACCACCAGGAGAAAGAGGGGGGGAAGAACTCTCTTTACAATTCAGCTGCAGGTTTTCTGATTAAACAAAGGATTTTTAAATCAAAAGGGTTTTGGATCCTAAGGAGAATTTAGATTTAACTCTGAAACTTTCCTGATTTGTTTTATAGAACTGTGTGACTCACCTGCAGGAAGAAAAATAATCTCGAGAGTGCTTGTTGGAAAGCTGATACTATAATACCAACTGTGCACATATGACACATCAATTATGTCCTCTGAAATAAAATGAAATATGACAATAAAAAACACAAATATTTGCATGTACTAAAACAAAGTTTCTTTCAGCTGTTGAAGCTATGTTTAAGTCTCTGCTCTGCCACCATGCGCACTTTGATCTTCTCTACTGCCCACCAGGGCATGCAGGAACAGCTACATGACAGCCGCAGTGTGAAGGATTGTGGGTATTTTCCCCACTCAGAGTGAAGGATTATGAGCTGCTAACTGCCTTTGTATGAAAGAAAAACACCAGTGTGCGCCGTGTCGGAGCCCCGGCGAACAACAGTCGCTCCCCGGAAGCCTGGCTGCTCTTTGATGTGCTGCTGAGCGGTGCGGGGCCACACAAAGTAGACGAGCACAATCAGTCATCTGTTAGAAAGGGACGAGTAGGCCTCAACACCAAAGAGGGGTCGCTCCACACCGGCCACGGACAGAGGCGGGTGGGGGAGACGGCGCTAAGAGCAGACATTCACATTCACTTCCGTCGGTCGTGTCAGGCCTACTTTCACCTGTGGTCTCTTTCTTAAATGCTGTTTATTCAAGTGTCCGCTACCTCTCCCTTTGTTCACCCCATAAGGATGTAATTAACACATCATTTTGATAATTCTGGTGTTTGTCTGTTGTGAGTAATCTTAATCCATTTAATCAGTGTTCTGCGACTCAACTGGATCTCCAAGCATTTTCATGCCTTTCCTCTCAGCGCTTTATATGATGCAAGTATGCATATTAAAGCAAGGCAGCCAGCTGTGAAAACAGCTTAATTAGTAGTAATCACTTCTGATGGAACATGTTTCCACTATTTGCCTCCATTAGGGATGCCTTATTTCTCTTACTCTATCAGCCAACTGCTACCACTCTGTGCCAGGTGGGGCTGGTGGAATAATGAATGTCTCCCAGAGGTGGTCTTCTGTCACTAAAAACCTCCCCTCAAAACAGGTTTGCACCGCCCCCGGATACTGAGACAGATTTCCATAATTACAAAAGCACAGGAGGTGCTTGTTGTGTAAAATGATCAGTGTGTCACTTTCATGGACAAACTGAAGAATATTTTCTTGTAAAAAGGATTACGGAAAGGCACTCAAACACAATTCAAAGGTCATTACAACAACGTGGACCAAGAGAACTTCCACTGGAATCGAGCTACATACGTCAAAACTTATGTCATCATATCTGGCAACAAGAGGCTTTCAACCCCCACAAATCAAACCGACACTCCACTGAAGGAGAGCTGATGATGAAAAAAAGAGAAATCAGTGGTATTAACAAAACATCAAGGCCCAAGACACATGAAAACTGAAGTTCATTTCAGGCAACTTACTTTGATTTACAGCATCCACTTCCACTTTATCTTACAATTTGTCCTGACATGGTTGAATTAATGGTAGCATTGGTATGGGCATGTCTGAGGTGTGGCCTGGAAATCTGGCTGGCCCGCCCCATTTATCCTGAACTATAATGTGTTATCTGCCTTTATCGCACTTTTAATGTATAATAATAATAATAATAATAATAATAATAATATAATAATAAAAATGTATTAAAGTGCTGTCGAGCCTAGACAAGAATAGGCAAATTCAATTATTTTTAATGTCCAGGATGGCTGTAATTAACAATTATATCTTTGGCTTCTGTGGCATTTTACTGCAGCACATGTTCTGTCAGAGATTTGTCTTTTAGGAGTTCTGCACAGTTTCTGGATGCAATATTTTGTCAACATGGACTATTTTACTTTTGTTGATACTTTTTCTAACCATACTTTAGTTGGTACTATATCCAACTTTATTTATCTTTTAAATTAGAGACATGAAGTACACATGCGCCATGCCATCCCTGCAAAGTTCAGTCACCCACTTGGGCCACCCCAGTCAAAAAACTCCATGAACGCTATGAAGCAGTTGGTAGTACAGCTGTTCTTATATATTCTATTCAATGAAAGATTTAACAGAGGACTGGGTCAGCATTGGAAGAGGTGAGGAGAATGATGGGCAGACAAGAAGAGCATGATAAAGTCTTCTTTTAACTGGAACAACTTTCATTGACAGTGACATGCACCACACCTCATTATTTTGGACTGATCAAAACTGAAACTGCTGTATGTCAATTATTTATTTAAGTAAAACACATTTTCACTGACGACTTTTCAAAAATGTTCACAAACTGCGAAACCAAAACAGCAATGACAAAATAAAGCGTTTGTTTCATACAGCATATTCATTAGCATACATAAACTACTATGACCACTACTACTGCTGCTGTTTACGTTGAGATGCAGATCAGAGAGTGTTTTGGCTTTCCAATCATCCTACCATTCAATGTGCCTCTGATACTTTGTGGTTGGCAAGGATCCTTAACTATCCACCACCTTTGGCACTGGGCCATTAGATATTATATCACACAAGCATCAAGAGTGGTCTGAATTTTTGAGGTGGTGTTGTATTGGGATATATTTTATAATCTGGTGTAATATATTTGCTCCTACATATTTAAACCATAATGCAGTTCATTAGACATTTTGATATGTTAATTTATGTTTATCAGTTATACCTGTGCTTTTCCTGCTTTATATAAAGTAATAGGGCCCATTTTGAATTTCATGATATTCAACATCTATATATACTATACTCTTTATTTTTTTCTTTTATACTTATGTTTCTCTCTTATATCAATATATGTGTAAAAATGCTTTATTTGTCTGTTCTGAGTTGTGTACAGTTAATATAAGAAAAAGAACTAAAAGTGTGCAAGAACTAGACAGGCATTTTTTAGGTTATATGGCCCAGCTGTTTCATATTTTATAGTACAGTTTCACAGATTTTACACATTTTTTACAGTAAATTACCAAATCAACATTAAAAAGAGTATATTCTTGTGGACATACATAAATAAGTAAAAAGTGGTGGCCAGGTGCAGGTACAGCATCACCATTTTAATGCTTTTGACTGGAAAATTCTACATTAAGTGCAACAGCTCATTTAGATCTTAGACAACAATAAACATTTTTTAAGCCCACTTTGTTATGTCATGTACTATTAGGTTATAATAATATTTGTACCACATCCACTGTATGTCTCTGTTGTTTTACTTTATTACCCGTGTGTTGGACCACTCAAAGGCCGCCACATGGAGCCATTTGCAGGTGAACACGCTGCATATATGGACCATAAAAGTCAGTCTGCCATACATGTTTGAGTGCAATTACAAAGGGTAACCTATCTGTGCTCCGCGGCAACAGTATTACTGCCGGCTTGTCAGTGACCACTTGACGGACAGAATGGACTTCCTATCACTCTCCAGCATGCTCAAGCATCCATCACGCAAGCTTTCAGTCAAAACGTATCAACTTTAGTGAACACATGTACACTTCTACAAACACACACATGCACACACCATCTATACACACCCATAAAAGAAGCAGATGCCCAAAGGAAAGGACAACATTCAAGTCAATACCCTTAAACATTTCTGCTGAGTGGACATTACCGAGCATGGGGATTAGCACTTCACCCACGGGATGGAGGACCATGCCTGTTGGTGTGTGTGTGTGTGTGTGCATGCAGAAAACTCCTAGCGTGTGTAATTCAGAAAGAAACGAAGATAGATTTAGATCTGAAAGATGAAGTTGCAAAAACTTTTGAAAACCAAATCTCAAGATCTCTTATATGATCTCTTATATTTTGGATGTCTTCATCTAGTTTGTTTCATATCAGTATCATAATATGTGTTTCAAATGATCAGCATGTTCATGTATTCTATGTGTGTAGAAATGACTGAGAAATTAGCACGGCCTGTCTTCTTGAGCAAGTGTTAAAATTCTGGCTGAAAAGTGAGGAAGTGTGTTGCTTGCAGAAAACGTGTAATGGGCAAGAAGTTAAAAGTACCCTGAGGACTATTTGACCACTAGTGGCACAGTAGAGCAAAGCTGGAGAGTTAGATATTTGCATCAATTGTTATGTCTTCCAAGAATATGCGCACAGAGATGTGTATGCATGGAAAAGCATGGGAACGATATGATCGTGTACATATCAAGACCATGTCCAATTGCTTATTGTATGTCACCCCTAAGCTCTTCTATGGATGCACATATATTACTGTATGTTGTCGCTTTTTCATCTTTTGTGGCATCAAAAAGCAACAAAAGACCACAAAAGAATATTGTGGTTTTTAAACATTCTTGAAAAGCTTTTCCAGTTCATTCGTGTTTGTTATGCCTTAAGTACATATCCTTTGGAAAAAAAACAGAAATTAAACAAATTAATGTTTTAACTAACTACACTGGATACATAATCCCAGTGATTTTATTATATGTTCACTTCAAAATCAGCCCAGGCTAATAGTGAGGTGGAGAAACACGGCAGGGGCGGAGAATCTAATCATGCTCACTGAGACATTAGACCAATTATCTGACAATAAGCAAAAACAACGGCTTACTTAGAGCCATAAAACAAAAGACTGATACTTCAGCGGCCAACCTGTCCAAGTTGCATTGATGGGGTGTGATGCAAGCCGCCTGTCAGCTGTTGTATCCTCTTCTACGGGAAATCCAATAGGAACGCTCAGTGTCACTAATGCCCTCCACCAAACCGAGAGAAAACACTGATCAATGCTCAGCAATCAGCAGATTGATCACACATGATATCGCTGGCCAAATCAAGATGGATCACATACTTCCCTTCATTTCTAAGTGTGTTGCTGAGCCAACAGGTGGTTTTTCACAATGCTAATAATCAGATAAAGATACTGTTGAGATTTTAACCCCAAACCTGTTAAGAAGCCAAGAGAGACTAAATATATTTTGTAATTCAATCATGACTTGTAGAACCTGTAGTTTATGTGAGGCACTATTGTTTGTATGATATCTGATCAGCTGCCAAATCCGAAACAAGGGGTCAGTTTCTTTTTATAAGCTGCCAGGGATAGCTTCAAAGAAAGCCTGACGTAAAAAGGCTTGATAAAAATGACCAAAGCCAAGATAATTTAGCAAATTAATTTCATGATAATTCTATTTTCCTTTTTTCCTATCTCTTCCATTCTCCTCTTCCCTGCGCCAGTTCTCACAGTCCTGCCTTGCGGCCAGTAAGTATATGCACCATGAACACATTTAATTTTCCCTGTTAGTCCACAGCGCGGCCAGAGGTGAGCTTTAATAAGGATCAATGGCACTTTATCTGGGACAGGACCCACTCCTGTGCATGCAAATCACAACGCCAGCAATGGATTCAATTAAAAAGAGAACCTCCAACCACTGGCACTGGAAATTCAATTAAAGGATTTATGCAAAGGTTCACTGGCTTTTTTGTGTTGCTGTTTCTGTTTATGTAATGAGCTTTTCATATCAAGAATCAATATGTAATCTGGAGTGGGGCCATGGGGAGGGTGGTGGGTTGCTTTCTCATATGCATTTTGGATATAATTCAAGAACAGGCATTTTTAAAGAGCGGGATATCTGACCACATCACTCCACCCACTGGGCACAAACAGGAGTCTCCTCACCTTGTGGTATTCTCTGCTGTGGCCACATGTGAAGTTCACGTTATGTATTGAATGGGACGCATTTTCAAGTACAGTCATCCTCAGTAAAACCACTTACAAGACCCCCCCTCCCTCCCAATCGGCCCAGCAAAGAGGCTAAAAGGCTGGGGCCCCTGCAGCAGCCCCGGTGTGCACCCTTAGGTGTGTGTTTTAGCCTAATGAAATGGGATCTCAATGGACAATAATCCTTGTAACAAGATTGAACGGGGACACCCATGTCAATATTAGCTAATGGGATTGCTGGCTTTTTCGTGTTTGCGCGCGCACACACACAAACACACACGCTGTCTGTATGCTCGCATACCTGTGTGCCCATCAGTGTAAAAGTGCTCTCTCATTGCTTCCCCACCTAGGTTTTCAGCAGAACACAAAAATAAGAGTGTTCTGGCTGGACCTTAAGGCTGTGGGTGGGGACCCGTAACATTTTCCTACACCTACACGATTAGACGATATAAGCCCCCCCTGAAGTTCCTCAGAAGTTTTTGATTAATCTGCCACAGATGCGCCAAGAGGGGTTGTTCCAAGACAGAGGTGTGAAAAAAAAAAAAAAAAGGGGATGCTGTGTCGACAGAAAAGAGGTGCATAAAATAAAAGCTGTACAGTAAATATCTGGCCAGTTAATGAAGAGGGGCACAGACATTAGCTACCCTGCTACTTGGCATCCCCAGAATAACTGCCACAGTGGCAGTCTTATGCATCGCAGTTCACAGTTCAGCTGGGAGGCACTTAAGCCTTCAGTAACATTACTTAAAAGGTTTCTGTCACTCATACACTTTTAAGGGTGTGGCAAGTATGTGTGTACGCGTGTGTGAGGGAGAAAAATCACATGTAGTAAGCAGAGGAATAGAGACACCAGTCCAATGTAATGCAATCAAACAAATAAACCATCCCTAGTGTTGTGTGGTAGGTTTTGAAAGATTGCATTACACTGAAAGGTGTTTCTAATATTTTGCAAATCTTTTATTTTTCAATATAATGAAATCCAATACAACACCACAAAAAAACTAGCTTTAAAAGTAAGCTCACAGCTATATCCTTACTGAAACACAACAATTAAAGATGATCAGTTTGACAGAGGGGCTGTTGCATTGGATTGCTTCATATTGTACAAAGGTGTGTACAAACATATGTGTACCAGGACAAACCACGTTTATTTAAAATATAACTATGAGCATCATATTAGTGTCAGTTAGATGCAGCTCACACTTTATGCATCTCTTCAATAAAATGCAATCAAAATAACACAAAATGAAAAGACGATGTTTGAGTGCTCCATCCTACATCCCATCAGCACTCTCAGTGAAGGAGAGGGACGAAATGCGGCGCTAAAGAAGACTAAAATTACCATCTGTATGAAAAGTGAAACTAGACAGTCTATTCACATCCTGGCCTGGCTATAAATAGGGTAACACACACAGCTAATGTGGTGGATTAGTAGCAGGAAGCAGACAGGCAGTCATCACAGCCCTTGTCCTCCTCAGCCCACCAGGCCCTGGATCCCAGCAGACGTCACCCTATCTACCAAATCACTATCAGCCTGGGGCCTCGTCCATTCACAAAAGCGACCCCATACAACTCTCAGTCCGATCGTGTCATTCACAAAGAAGGGAAAAGGGTCCTGTTTCAGTAGTTGATATTCTGTCAGGATGTTACTTCCACTTCCCTTGTCGTTGCACCATATAAAGTAAGTGTGTAACACTACCCATACCTAGGGGCCCTTTCTTCATGTTTATTTAGAGGCTGATGGTAAGAGATCAGGGCTAAAGTGACCATTTTTAGATTAAATCACATAATGGCCACCAAAGCTCTGTCTCTTAGGATGAGGTCTGACTGATGGATACCGGTTTTTGGTTTAGCTCCAACCTAAATAACCAAAATACGTGATAACACTCAAGTCACACATCACAAGCAACATAAATACTGTTGTGGAGGAGTGATATATCTAATATAAATGGCATCTTTCTCAATTTGTCTTGCAAGAAAAAGATAATGAATTATTAATATATTTATATTATTACAGTTTACAGTCATCATTTGTTTATGGGATGCAGGTAGTGCAGTAAACAGAGAGGCATCTGCATAAAAACAGTAATTGCTGTTTTGTTTCACTGAAACTGTGAATACAGCAGCCTGCTGCTTCATCCTGCTAACAGCAGACTGCCTGTAGACACTCCCTCACCTTTCCCTCTCTCCTAATCACCAATTAGGACTCCATTAGTCTGGCCTGGCAGCTCATTTGCTCTGGAGGCGGCTGAGGGGGCCTGGTGTGTGGGACCTCTGCCCACTGCGTTCCGCCCCAGCGACCACAGCACCACACGGCTGTCACAGTAACACTGCCACCATGTCTCCCTGTTCCACAAGTGAAAGTCCCTTTCCTCCTCCCTTACCACTTCCTGCCTAACAATGCTTTGTTGGGGAAATCCTCTTCCACACTAGCAGGCTGCAGACAGAGACACCCCCTCTGAGGATGGAGGGAAGCAGGAAATGCGAGACAGAGGCGAAGGTGGGGGGGGGGCAACTAGAGGACAGTCAACGCAAGTCTGTGGAGTCACTTGTTAGGCACTTCATTAAATGTCCGTCCCCATGGCGAACGGGTGAAGTGGGACCCTTATTAACTGAATAGGGAGACATCCTTCAAGAGCTGGGAGATGGCTTACAGCCCCAGCGCCAGCTGCCTGAGAAGGCTTGTGGGGAACAGGGGAAACACAGGACAGCCAGGGGTAGAGCGATGGTGGGAAGCTGGGGAAGGAGTTTGATGAGACAGGGAGCAGGGACAGAGTCACATTCAAAGCACTAAACAGCCCCTCAGCAACATTGTGAAATTACCCCATTGGCATGTAAGACGAGGCCCAAAGCTCTCAGGAACTTGTTAAAGCCAGCTCCCTCTCCCACTCCCCGCCGCTCTCTTGGCTAATGTCACACCAGTGGGCCTTGGTCAAAAGTTCAGCACGTGCATATGTAAAAAGGTAGGTGAGTGCCAAAGGCAGCAGACGAGGAATAAGATGGGGATAGAGCAAGAAGCCACTGAACAATGTGTGCACGTTTGTGTGCGCACATGCAAAAGTACATGTGTCTGCATGGCTGGGTGTGTTTCTGTGTGTTCTGTTAAGCCTAATGCAGGTAGGAAACAGTCCACTTATATTTCACCCTGTTAAATCAAGGCTGTTTAGCAACCGCTTCAATCAATGTTTGCTTCTATGTTAGCAAGTGTGGCTTTACTGCTGCCTTTAATTTCTGCTCCCATCTATCAATTATGCTGCCTTTTTTTGTAAGGTGTGTTTTGTCTTACAAGTGTTATGACTTGCCTGACTACCATGGCTTTCTTGAATGCATTAAGGATATACAATCACTGTAAGCAATTTTGTCAAGTGACTGCAAAGCAAATCAAATATAGCTAATGTATATTTTGGCTTTCTTTAGTTTGGTTTTGTTATCCCATTTCCAATATGCTGGCATCTGCAGTCTCTGTAAACTCCATGGATCCCAGGAGCATGTACAAGCAATTAAAACAATAGCATCTTTACGCCCCTGCAACCAATAAACAAGCTAATGTCACTGCTCTATAAAGACACTGGGCGTCTGGGGCAATACCCCAGCTGGATTAGAACACAGCTCTGGCTTTTAATACCCCGCCATAAAGAAGGTTTAAAGAAATGCATGCACTTTATTAAAGAGACTCCGAGGAAATAATATCAAATACATAACCAAGAGAACGCACTGAAGATAGGACGTAAATCCGTAGAATCCCATTCAAATTGAAGTTTATTTATCAACACTCATTCTGCATTGTTGGTGTCTTGGGAGAGTTCTTAAAGTTAAGTTGTTTTTGAAGGAATCTTAAATGTAGTTATTTTTCCACTTCTTAATTAACCAAAGCACACTTTAAAATAAGTGAAACTTCCTGAGATTTCTATAGGTCTACTGCCATGCAGGAAACATAATAAGCCACCTCACTGTAAAAAAAGGACTGAGGGTGATAGAAACAGCCAGCGGTCAATGTATGTGCACAACATCCAAGGGCTCGGCTTTGCCATCGGTTTGAGCCTGAGGCCTGGAATTAAACCAGGAATGGTTGTTGAACTTTTGTGGTGCTGACTGGGCATTGGCAAGGGAATCTTCAGCCCTAACCTCTGGAGGGGAACAAGAGAGCAATGGGATCCCACGCAGCCACAGGTGCCATCTGGGCCCGAACCTGAGAACTTCCTTCTGCTCGACCGCACCACAAGCCCAAGGGCAAGGAAGTCCTTTCCATGAGTCAGTACATTTTTCCTGCTAAATCCTGACAATAGGAGAAGAAAAGCATTGGGGGGGGGGGGCATGTGTAGAGGGTGTATGTTATGGAAGGAGAGAGGGAGAAATGGAGAGTACCACTGAAGTGAAGTGTGTGGGACCGCATCTCAGATTCCTAATATGCTGCTTTCATTGGCCTTGCCCCAAAGGTTTAACAGTGCTGTCCCGGGAGCGGTCCAGTGCCTTCAGTTTCCTCTTACTCCGGCAGACCATGGATTTGCCCTCACCCTGTTCTCGCTTTCCTTTTCAGATTACATTTTATTCTGTGTTTTACGAAAGGTCTGATGGGACTTTCCCTTACCCCAGGTAAATAAGCCATGCAGCTGGGCAAACAGAACCCCAACCTAGCACCGGGGTCAGTATAAAATTGGGTAAGAGGAGAATGAAAGAGAGACTTAGAGAGGGAGAGTTAGAAAAATGAAAATAGTATATGTGAAATTTACACACACACACACACACACACACACACACACACACACTTCTCCAGGTTCTGCTCTGGGCAAGAAGACAAGCTCCACAGCCTCCAAGGCCAGGTTATGCAATCTTCTGCTTAAGTGACGGGAAGAGCTGGCCAAACTGAGCTCCAAAGGACCCCGGGGGAATGAAGAGAATGTGACAGAAGATTCAAGGTGAGACAGACAGAGGAGCAAATCGTGAAGAGTGAACTAAACTAAAAGATTCAGTCTGAGTCCTCATGTATGGCACAACTAAACTGCCATATGTTTTCTGCTGTACTGGTGTTTCACTCCACAATGTTCCAGAAAGTTTGACTCTTTCTTACTTAAGTTTCCATATTTTGTGTGTGTGCAGGTTTAAAGAATGTGTATGCCAGGTCTGTGTATACTGAATTGCTTTAAATAGGTAGTATTTATGTTTACATTAACTTTAATAAGTATTGGAAAATTAGTTCTTGTCCTTGTTAAAACCTACCAAAATGAGGTAAAATAACCTTTACCTGACCTTTACCAGTTGAAGTGTATATAAAATGAGACTAATGTAGGACCTGAATCACTGTCAGTCATAAAAGGAATCAGACTGAGTAACTTTCCCAGCCCACTTGTGTTTGTTACTATCTAAAAAGCACGGTGACAGGGCTGGTTTTGGTGCATCAAACTGCAAGACACGGGCACCAGTATGCTGCAACAAATGAACCGAACTCTACACAATTCGAAGCAATTAAGTGAGGAAAAAACACAACTTTTCAGCACTACACACAATGAGCCCCTGTTAAATATGCTTTTCACTGCACATACATTGCCAAGACATGCAGAGTAAATGTAAATGTATTTCGGTGTAGGGAAGGAGGGAGGAAGGAGGAGTGCCAGACTGTTTCAGTTTCAGCTGGGCTCGTCTTCAGCACCCGCCTCGTGCTATGAAAGGGCCGGAGAACCGTTGACAGCAGCAGCCATTTTGGGACTCTGACTCAACCAGAGGTCAACTAGAGGTCGGACACAAGAAAAGACCTGCTGTTGAAATGCTTTTTTCTGAGAAGGCAAGACAGACTTTCTGTAACTAGGGATAAAGTTACTGTTCACTGTAAAATTGAATTTATGCTTCTTCCTTTTACAAATTAGAATTCAGCACATTGCAGGGAGGCTACAGCTGTCACGTCAGATCATGGAGGACAGCTGACGTAACTTTTAATGTCCTGAATTTTTCTCTTTTGTGAAACTGTTATAACCATTACCATTTTCTTTACAAAAAAAGAAATCAGGGGAAAGAAATCGTCAGGGGGAGGTGATGGTAACACTGATGTTGAAACAAAAAAAGGGATCTTAAGGAAGAGACCACACAGCCATCATCTTGTCTTTGAGACTGCCTGTGCTCAAGCAAAAGTTTACTTCAAAATCAGAAATGGGTTAAACACCAGTTTCTTTGGGTTGAGAAGTGGGCACCCTCACTGCAAAGGGAAGATGGTGCAGCAGCCTCATCCTCCAGCAGCTATAATCTGTTCCTGGTCACCTTGTGCACCAAACAAATCACGACACAAAATTGTGCTCTCTGGCTTAACTACCTGAAGAGACTGTCTGATTTCAAGCAGGCCATAAAAAGCCAAACATGCTGGACATCTGCTGTGGGTGAGCTCATGAACAGTGAATAGGTTAGTGAAGTCAACCTGCTATGCTATTCTGGACATGAGGTGAAATAAGGTGAAATGAGGTGAAAGTTTCGCCTCCCACCCCTGAAAACAAGGGCGCGCTGAATGGGACCATGTCGTTCCCCACAAACAAGTGGGCCACAAGGACAAAGCCAGGCAACCCCAGAGTCAGGCAATCTTGCCCTCAGCGCTGTTGTTTTTCTACATTCAACTTCATAAGAGGAGACTGTTAAAAGAATTCACCCCAAGAACAAATAAGACATGACAGCATTTCGACTGTACTGCTAATGCCAGAGCGGGAGAGGAATGGTTGTGTGGAGTAGCTTTCTTTGAGTGTGTTTGCAATTGATGTTGTTATCACTGATGGAAAATGCAGGAGGAGCAAGACAAGCACATCCATACCTACAAAGGTGAATGGACCCACTCTGATCGACAGGGCACATGTTTTTTTTGTTTTTAGCACACAGGTGTGCAAAGAGGCGGTCAGGTCCAAAGAGCCCACCACAAAAATGAAATGAAATACACAAGAATATTTGCAAGGCTTCTCAGACAGAGAATGATTTCAAGTCACAGCGAGAGCAAAAGACAGGAGAAGAGTTCGAGGATCATAAAAGGCAGCACTGGGAATAGTTCGGCTTTCTGCTCAAGGACCTCAGCACTGGTTAAGTGCTGCTCCTCACACACACTGCTGCTAGGGAAAATATTTTTATTCTGAATGACAGATGTAGTACACTGAGTCCCACTTTACTTTTACGAGTTAACTCTTGTTTTCCACAGTCTACATAGCTTCTTTTAAAGGTTATCTTAAAGCACAACTAGTAGATAAAAGGGTGAGTAAACCGCTTTATAGGAAATACAACCCTCTGTATTAAGTTAAAAAAAAACATTCCTATAAACACTATGACTCTATGATAGGTAAATCCATTTTTTCTTTTCTTTTTTAAGAATTATATTTAAAGCAGATAAAATGATGCTGTGTTCTGTTTAATGTATCTGGGGTCAGTATAAAACCTAGGGTGCAAAAAAGCTGTAATAGTGTTCTTACAAAAATGAGGTGTAAAAAAAGACAAGTGTCTTCAAGACAGCGAGTAAAGGATCATTACTGTGATCACTTCCCAGAGTTTCTTTCTCACAGTATTGTAAAACGCTGAGCAGTGTTCATACTGATTTCATACAGCTTTTACACTCACAGTTCTATGATGCTAACTATCCATGCTGAACAGTATTTCATAACACAACCTGTATGCACTATGTAGCAACATGTGCTCACACAGCAGCCTACAGTGCCATTTTTGGTTTAAACCTGGCTCTAATTTTAAATATTGCCGGATGTCCATCATGTCTGAACACCACCTTCTCATGTCTATTCTTTCAACAGAACTGGCAAAAATGTGTTTGCTGGCATCAAGACAATGAAGGAGGGTTTGTTTATCTTTATTCTGGCCTAAAGCAACACAGTGTCGGGGTTGATTTGGCTGTACATGCTCACCTGAGGGTACCATGATGAGAAAGGACGTGACGAACGATCTCAAAATTAACAAAATAAAAAAACATGTGCTTTCAAGAGAATGTGCATAGACACCATTTCAGAGTTTGGTTTTACCCTTGATGATATCAGCAAAAGTTTGTACAATTTTAGTGTTTGTTTTTAATACACTGACAAAAAACCATAACCACCAGAACTATGACAATTACAACTAGATGACAGACATGTATAGGTCACAAACATAAAACAGTCTGTATATGCAACAGATGGATCTGTTTAGTAGCTCTAGGCCTGTTCATCTGCTCAATGTATCGCTTCTGTGTGTGAGCGCGAAGGAGAATAAAACGAAGATAAACGCACGCCTCGCAGGCACGCGAGTGGAGAGAAACTGGTGCCAGGCAGAGCGAGACTTAGCGTTGGCAGAGCACAGGGATGTTTTCACAGCACATTATGTTTGAGTACACATCAAACATGCCACGCGCCGCTCTTTGATTGTCTCTGGTGAAGCTTTCTGACAGGTGTTAGACGAGGTCCCCGGGTAGAAAGGCGAGTGCACTGTAAATACACACTCATAATGACATATCACGCGCTCGGCAAATAGAGAGATGACAGGGACCTCCCTGACGATGTTTATGTTGAGGTGAGGTTTTGTGAGGGCGTCACAATTGATATGCCAGTTATACTATAATCCCATAATTGTAGAAATATAACGGCATCAAGCTTTTAAAGAGCACACTTGCTAACAGTTGAATTCCCCTGAGCGGCAGCTTGCAGAATGTTTGAATGAAACTAAATACAAACCAGCTACTTCTTAGCAGCTTATAAGAGAAGAAAAAAAACGTTGGCTGTATATTGGATAAGTAACGCTTCCCTCTTTTGGCAAGCCTCGCAGCTGCACTACACCAACAATAAGAGCCAAAACCTGTTTAACATCGATTTGGTGGGAGCAGGTTTACACTAAACAGACGCCATACAGGAAGAAAAGACCTGACCACATATATTGAGTATTTTCTCAGTGTCTGTTATTACTGTATGTTCAATTCAATACATCTCGTCCTCTCTGTGCCTGTTTCCATTCTCTCATCATCCCAGACCACAGTGAGGTAGATATTAGACAATCTTCTAATTAACAGTAAAACCACAGTCCAGTGGTCACATGTGTAATTTCTCCATAGGACACGTTCTCCACCCCCAGCGTTCTGCGTGCGGAGGCTACGGGCTGTAATCGCATTGCCCCTTACGCTAGAATAACTGTGAGTACTTTCTTGGCAAAGGAGTCCACAGCTCAGGGGTTACTGCATGGTCGATCCTCCAGCAGGGTCCTTTCCATTCTGATTCAATCAATCTTTATTCCATCCACTGCCAAAATCAATTGCACTCCGCCTGGGATGCCTGGTTAAAATGTGGGGAGGCACAGAGTCAGGCGGGGTACTCCGTGCTGCGGCGCTACCTCCACGCTCTGAAAGGGTTCCCTTCCTCAGTAGACAGTGTAACGTGGAGGACCAGTTCTACGCCTCCTATCAGACAATCACACTTTATACTGTTTTTTGTGTCATCACGGGAAAGCCTTCTTAGTTTTCTTATGTTTAGGTTTTTTTGTTTGCTTGTTTTAGTATGATTAAGGTTACTGTACATAAATGTGCTTGTTACTATTCAAATTATAAGTATCTCAATGTAGGCTTCACAATTTTGCAAATTAACATGCAAAAAATTCTTTCAAATTCTAAAAGTTACAAGTAACATTTATAGCTATTGTGTTGCATCACATCAACATGAACACAATATCATCTTACTTCTAAACTAAAACACTTGTTTTTCCTCTGAAGGTTGACAGTGTTTTAGTGTATTTATCTTGCAATATTACTTTTAAATACTACTGCTAAATTACATTCATGTGCTGTTAATGTACAGTCAACACACTCTGCAGGTTGTTCAAACACATTAAGTCATTTTTCTGAGATTTCTTGCCAGTGGATTTGTTTTACACAGTGAGTGTTAAACAAAGCTCTGCAACAAACTTTTGCTGTTTGGGTGAATCCTTAAACACCCAACACAGCGAACAAAGGCTATCAGGCTTTTTCTTGTTTTACTGTTTTTCATCAAACTTACCAAGCAGGCCTGTCTGGTCATAATGTCATCATCCCTTATAAAATAAATATGTATATATATATATATATATATATTATATTTATATATATATATATATATAAATATAATCTCCTGATATTATTTTTTTCATGCAATTTGTCAACTGTCTACATGCTAGCTATAGTATAATAGGTGTGACATTTACATTTACATTGTTACATTTTTACGATTGTTTTCACCTTTCTAACCTTTTTAAACATGGTGACCATTAAAGTCTTCAAGAGCTGGGAGCACAGTAAGTCACAGACAAAGGTCGGACTGCCCCCAATTAGGACACAAAGAGTAAATTAACTGATTATTTGAAGTCATCCATCAATAAAGAGTGGTCTTTGAACATCTGCTGGTCATCTATCACCCACTTATTCTCCCCCACTCATCTATTGTTAAGGTCCAGCCCACACAATCATCAATTAAATTTTGACTAAATTATTCCAGATAGAAATATTTGTTTGAGGGAATGCTCCAAGTATTGCAAACTTATTTTGTGATAAACTAAATATATGCACTTGCAATTAAGGCCTTTGAGTTGCAAATTGGCATGCTTCAATACACAGTCTCTGTATTTTCAATAGTTTGTAGCTAGCTCTTGCCAGGCCTATTTCCTCCAGCAATGCTCTCCCCCCAACCGTGTAGTTTCCTTGTAGTAACCTTGTAGTTTCCACCCCTGCCTGGTGTGGACACACTGGCCTCTTCATCCCAGTCAACGGCCGCCGGCAGGCACCTGGCAGCTGAAAAAATATGAGGCCTACTTAATAAGTTCTTTAAGAGAGTTGGAAGTGGCTGGTGTTCATGCTCCAATGCCCAGAGTTATGAGATAACCATGCAGCAGCAGGGCCTCCACCACAGGCTCCAGCTCGAAGCCTGGACCAGAGCTCAAACTTTAGCCGAAAGTCTGGATAATGACTAACTCTAACCTTAGTAATGATTGGTTTGTTTAGTTAGTTAATCTTGTGGATTCATACTTTTTCTACACAAGATCACCCGAGATCAGCCCAAGTCACTGCTTAACTTTAAGCCATAATCCTTGTTTATTTTGAATGGAACAAAAGGTGGAAAATGGATGAAAGACAATCAACACCAAGAAAATGATAAAAAAAAATCCAATGGTGCATAATCATCTTTCTCCCCACCTAAACTATAAATAGTGTGTATTGTGAGCTGTCCACATTTTGACAGCAATGATAAGCAATGTTAGTCTAGTAGCAGCTAACAACCACCTTTGGATGACTGGGGACATAAAATCCTGCTCCACCTTAGTTTAAATCAATGTCCTTCTAAATCTATGAGTATGGTGATGAGTATAAGTCTTAAAGATTATTCACAGCTCCTTTCTCATCCATTTCATTTTCTTGCTTTTCTTGCATATCTACTGTATCTCTCTCTATCTCTGACTGTTGATGATGAAGTGATGGAAAGATGGAGAAGTCTCTTTGAGGCAAGGTAATGACTGCCCCTGATTTAGCTGCTTTGCAGCAACCATCCCATATGGGAAAGGAGGGCAGATAGAAGAGGCTATTGGCCCACATCCAACACAAACACGGCCTTGAATCCTTAGCACAGAGCTCTCTGCCAAAACACTGGTTCTCTGTGAAGGCAGAAAAAAGGGGGATAGGAAGGGAGGAGGAGAGGAGACTTGATTAGGAAACCTTAATGGGACTACCCTGTCACATTGCATGGGTGTCTGGGCCATGGTCCAAAGCATTACTGACACTGCACTAAAGTAACAAGGAGAAGGTGAGGATCATACAGCTGCTCCACTAAGAGACTTCCCAAAACTCAATTCCTCACTTACCCTCTGTGTGAATAATACAATTAGACTTAGGCAATTAGTCTTTAAAATAAACTGGAGGTGAGCACTTTCCTAGAAAATACAACTGATACCAGTAACATGGACTATGTAACCAGAGAGGCTGGGTGTAATCAAATACATGTCTGTTCTAGCCAGGGTGCTGGTTCTTTACTTGAAGGCATTTGCCACAGAGTGAATTTTGTTAAGAACAACAACAGCATCTTCTTTAAACAATATTTTCATTCATTACACGACAAAAAGTGACCTTGTGTGGGCTGAAAAAAAAAAAAAACAGGACGCTACAATATGCAAACTGGAATTTCAACCACTTCAAATATAATCACGGTGCCACACGCTCAAACAATTACACAACTATTTAAAGTGTGGGCATGTAGATGGCCAATTTGGCCACTTTGATTTTCCCTTTCCTGAGTCTAAATGCAGAATGCCGAGCTCCAGTGAGCAGATGAAATGCATGAGGCAGCCAGGCGGCCTGGTGCAGGTTCACTGACGGCTGGGAATGATGAAGGCTAAGGTGTGGCCTCACGATGGTGTTTCAAAAATCAAATAGTCTAGTAAGACATTGACACATTTCACCATAACTAGCAGAAATTCATAAAAAGCACTATTGTTTAAAGGTTCTCCACTGCTCCTTTGTATCACGATGGCATTAGGTTAGATTGTTTTTGGCTGGAAAGGCGGTTCACTTTTACAGCAAACTGAGACACAAGATAAACAAAGTTAAATGAAAAAGGGGTGAAAAGAGCGTAACTCAGACCGTGGTAATTGCTCATTTGTAACCCAAAGCCAGGCTCCCCTGGTGGGTGCAGTGGAGAGAGTGATGGGGTGTGCTTGCTGGGCCCCAGTGTGATTGGGTGCTCTGAGCCAGTACACCCTCACTTGGCTTCCATGTATGGTTTGCTTGATTTGAAGAGTGACCTTGAGTTAGACAGCGCTCCTCTTTCGTTCCCGCTCTCCTCCCTAAACCATCTTTTCCCTCCCTCTGTCTGGGGAATGAAAGCTTTGCCAAGCCACCGTCAACACAAGAGCTTCAGAGGAATTACAAGCTGCTCGAACCAGGGCTGTTTCAATGAATGAGGCTAGTGTCCTCACTCCTACTGTGTCTTTATGCCTTCAATCCTCTCTCATCCTGCTCCAGCACTGTGTTCAACATCGAAGGAGCAGGTAAGCGTAGAGAACACCACAACAATGCCTCTCGGGGATAGAGGAATAGCACCCTTTTTATAAAATGAATGCCATTTAACTCAGGGATGGTTTGTCCTGAGAATAGCCACATATTGGAGTTCCTGAATGCTAAACTCTGTAAGGGAGTGGTTACATCTGACCACAGATTCCCCTCTCAAAACCCCTGGGAAAAAGAAAATCTGTGTCAGAAATTGGGGAGGCACACAGCTCCAGGGGCAACATCTAACCCAGGGGGTGTAAAAGCTTCACCCAATCCCCCCCCAAAAAAAGATGGACAAGAGGCCGTCAGAGAGCAAGATATTTCATGAGGATTTACCTCCGTTCAAACTGTTGTCACACTCTGATTTGTGCCTGTTTAGTAGAAATTCTAGTAATGAAGCCCAAACAAGTTAGTTTGAAGTCCTTCAATTGGGTAAACCCTTACTCCAATCCAGCCCCTCTCCAATTATAGACAATTACTGAATAAATTACATCAAGAGACCAAAGCTTGACAGTGAGAAAGAGCAACAGCCCAGAGCGATACAGTAATACTGTGTGTAGTAATGAAGAGTGCAGATAGCTAATTCATGGAACAACCATAGACGCTGGAAAATATGGCCGTCCTGATGACAAAATAATCACAGGATGACAAAATAATAATAGGAAAGAGGAATCATCCCGAACAGGCCTTAAAGACCACTAGATTTACCCCCATCATATCTTTTAACATGTACAAACTGCCATAAGACAGGAGGAGCAATTTCCACTGCTCCAGAGCACTGTCTGGGTTTACACGAGGATTAAGGTTTGGCTGTCGAATCGGGATCCAATGTGGAGCCTTCTGTTACAAACTGAAGTAATTAACAGCTCACTTCTAAGGGCTAACCTCTTTCATTTAGTGTCTTATGGAGCTGCCTCTTCCCAGGAGTGAAGACCTTAACAAATGACTTTAATAGGCAGACCTTCATAATGTAAACCCATAGTCTTGTGGGACGGCTCACAGCTTTGACCACAGAGCAAATATGAGTAATTTGTATACACGTCTGCTGGGAGCCATAACAACCGCACTGGGAGGAATTACTTTATGTAATTACTTGAGAAAATATCTCGGTAAGACACATGCGAGCCTATGTCATGCTATGAAAGAGAAAAACAGAGGAGTGAGACGTGGAGGGAAAAGAGAACGCGAGAGATTATGTGATCTATCCCTGTGGTGGTTGGGGTGCTCGGTGGAGAGGCTATGAGGCAATCACAAAGGCTCTTCAAATGCACCCGGCAAATTTACTCACATGGAAAATTAAGCAGAGACGGCATTCTGTCCCCCTAAAGACTTTAAGATATATGGCTGCTTTTGTAATTATCATGGGTCAGGTACTAAATTGAGATATGTTCATATACCAGCGATTTCAGTGTAAATCTTCCCCCGTCTGTGATGATTCTTTCAACAGCCTACTTGCATGTGTGTCTGGCTTTTCATTTTACATACTCTGCTGTCTATGTGCATGTGTGCGTGCATCCCTGTATCCATGCTTGTGTGTGTGTGCATCTGTGTGTGCATGCAGTGGGTGATATATGAGTTGCGGTAGGATTGAGAGAGCTCTGTCGACAGCTGCTGGCTGCCATTCACACCTGAGAGGACCCATGTCCTGATGAGAATTAATGTACTCTGACATCCTCTGGGACTCTGGCAGCCCCCAGAGGGCCTAATGAAGAAATACAACCTTGCCAAGAGAGAGGGGGCATATCAAAAGGCTCCCTCAGGCCCCAAGAGAGGGCATATAGAGAGGGCATGGCTAGATAGACAGAGGAGACACAGAGCAAGGATATTTGAGTGAGAGAAGACTGAGATTATTCTTGGGCTAGTATACGGGTTAGTATAATTTTGTTATATTAATTTTTTCTCTCAGATACCACGTGAGCCTCAGATGTTCATCATTATGCTGATCTTTCTCACTGTGTTAATTAAACATGCAGTAAGTGTCACCAAGATATGCTGGAAATTTCTCACCTGCTCATTAAAAACCTAATAATCAATCATGTCTATATATATATATATATTTTAGAGCTGTTGAGAATGAACCAATTGCCTGCAGGTTACATGTTGCTGACCTCTCTGCTGCCACCGTAGAGACAGGCTTGCAAGGTTAGAGGACCAACCTCTTTGGGTCATCTGTGTCCCAGAAAAGGTCACGTTTGCTCTATCTAAAAAGGACTCGTGTTTGGGATTTAAGTATTGGTCATTATGCTAAATCTATTTGGGTCCCAAGTGATGTTTCATCCAAGTAGCAATTAAAATGCTTCCCTTTAAATTCAGGGTGACTTGTACATCTCTAAAGGGACAGATGGTAAAGCGTAATGGTATATTTGTCCAGCCCAGCTCTCCATAGACCACAAAGTCAGGGCAGGAGGTAAAAACAAGTCTTCCAATCCCTCAACCTCGGCTCTTTCTCTCCCTAAATCCCTCATTTGCTCATCACTTTTCTTCCCACACCATCCTTCCCTCAATCCATCTCCCTGTAACAAAAAAAAAAAAAAAAAGCAGTACATTAGATTTCTAGTGCTCCACCACTCCTGGCAAACAGGGTGACTTTCACAAGTGAGGCAGGCAGAGTTTATAATCTCAGAGGAGACTGTGAAATTCTGAAATAAAGACTCAATATGAAAGCCTGACCACCAGGAAGAGAAAAGAAAGAAAAGGCAGACAGACAGACGCAGTAGTGGGGGCAAACACGGAGGTTAAGGGGAGAGGGGGGGTGTTGTAGGATGAAGATGTCTGTACAGTACATACAGTTGTTGATTATAAATGAGAGCCAGGGCTTTGGCTCCATTAAGAAGGGGGTGCCTGGGGGTAGCCTGGGGCCAGTATAGTTTGAGGTGCTCCCATAGGTTCAGGAGAGGACCGAGGCAGAGAACGGAGTACACTGGGACCCCGGCCAGGAGGACCGGCAGCCTCTGGATCCCCTCATGATGTTGACTAGCCATCCACAAACCACCAGGAAACGGCGGTAAGAGCTGACCCAGACAGAATTCCAGGCGTGTGACCATGTGACGTCAGCGCAACCAACATCTATCATTAGCACATCCACAAGCTCTGCCCGCATGTCCTTCTGTCCATTCTCCAATGCAGGAGACTGCCCTGTGATGAAGCCGGGCCCGGGATTGTCAAAGAGGCCAGATGCCTGTCTTTCTGCCGTTGCGCAACAGCTAATTTGAAGTTCATTTCAACTGCTTTTTTAACAGCTGCTCAGTAGTCGCAGAGCAACGCTCCTTGCCAAGTTACCCCTGTCTGAATTCGGCTCTGCCACTAATCCCCGAAAATTACAGTGTAACTGCATCCATGGAAAGTCACGGTGGCCACTCAGACCATCCTGTTCGCTCACAGTGAAAAGAAGCCTAGAAATACACGCATTTTCACTGAACCTATGGAGAAACATATTTCTAAGTTCAGATTTAATTCTCTGCTCCCAAGCTACAGGCGTCTTTTTATAAAATAAGGTTTGCCATTCTGCCAAGTCTTCAACTGGGATTCTTTTTCCTAATTCATTTTAAAAGCAAACTGTTGTCAATCACATCCCTAAAAAATACTTTGCTGCGTGTGAATGAATAAAAAACATATTTTTAAATTCAATTACTGGGCAACAGATAAAAACAGAATAGATCAGTTTTACATCTTTGAAACAATCCATCTCCTAAAAAACGTCCTCTGTGCACATCGATTCCACTTGTCAAAAGCTAAAAGTCTCTTAAGTGACGTAGAGGGGGAAGGAGGTGTTTTCGTCTTAGGCTCCAATGTTTGGACAGAAATTGCTCTTTCATCCTCCATTAAAATTTCCCACACATTTCTGTCAAAACAATCCCTTCAAAGTCCCCTGTCAAACATGTATGCAGATGAGAAACACTCTTACCCAGTCATCCTGTGGGCAAACATTACTTCCAGCTGAGCAAACACGCCCAGACAGAACAAGCTATACATGACAGAAGGCTCCAGTTTCTTACACCATATTGGTCAAACACTATACAGCATTAATACGTGCACTGTGCTGTGTACATGTTACAGCCTCCAGCCTTTTACTACTTATACTTTCAAATCAAAAGCGGGTAACTTTTTTTTTTTTTTTTATAAACTCTTTACAAAATGGCTCAGTAAATGTAAAGCAGAACATCTGGGAGTGAAGATGAAAATTAGACTGATTATCTACAGATTTTATTATTATTATTATATAAAATTCATCCGGCCATACCTAAGCTAAACCTAAGAGCTAATACAAACTGTGGGCCTTACTTAGCTTATCCATATGTGGCCAAAGTAACCATCCCTCCCACGTACGTGCTTTATATCAGAGGTGAAGTACTACTGATATTAAAGAAATTAATATATTTTTACACGAAGGTCTTGTTTGTAAGTGTCATAAAATTTTGGTTAACAATGGTGTACCTGTGGCTGTTGTATCACCTATAGTCTGCTTCCTGTCGACTATTGATGTGACGCACAAGAGACTGAACATGACTGACAGGCTTCATGCTGATAGCATGCTAGCTAGCTTTATCAGTTGCTGTTTATCTAGCTTTCACCAAGAGGCTCAGCAAAGTCAGCAGAGCAACATCATCTAAATGAAAACACTAACAGTGGGTGAGCTCGACAGAACATCAAAAACGAGATGTGTTGCCTGCTTTGGGTTGTGAGTCTGTGTTATGTAATGTGCAAGTCATTTGTTGGCGTTATCTTAGCAGACTCTACTTACAGACAACAATCAAACAACTTTTAAAATGTTTGTTTTCTGAATGGAGTTTGGATCAGTCAGGACTATGCTAACGTTTCGGCTCCATCAACATTCAAAATAACGTAAGCTAAATTCTGCATAAATATGAAGTAGCATCATAGAGCTAACTAGCTAATATTGTACACTGTTAGCTCTGTAGTGGAGCTGAAGAAAGAAAAGAAACTTAAGAGTGCTAAATCAGTCCTTTACACAGAAATCATTCTAGCAATCAAGTGTTATAGTCAACAGAGAAAGTGAAAGGAAAGGTCTAAGAGCAGAGGCATTCCTTCACATAAAAATGCAATGTGTTTAATGTGCATGGGTATGATGTTCAGGCTGTCATCTATTACAAGACGATTCAAGATCTGGGTGGCTTACCTCCTCCTGTAAGCTACCTAGATCTCAATGTATCTGACAGGTACAGTGGATGAGTGGAAACATGGCAGGCTGCTAGGAAATGTGTTCAGGTTATATTCACATGGAGAACTTCAATTGTTATGTACTGTATATTGCTCTCAGGTGGTACCTTATCACGGGCTTGTTAAGATTTACATTTATTCTCTATTGTTTGTGTTTTTGCCTTTTTCTTTGTGTTTTGTTTTCAGCCCATGGATACGGGTAGCGGGAGCTAATTGCAGCTTATTATGATTTATGCACTGGCCTATGCACTGGATTTGGAAGCTGGGGAAGTTAATAATGGACTTTTTTCAACTCAGTTCTCCCCATCTCTCTCTCTCTCTCTCTCTCTCATTAAAAGCGAGAAACAACAAACCTTAATCAAGGTTTAGTCTTAATTGGCTAAAGTGCAGGTTTATGGAATAGTCAATGATCCTCCAGATACCAGTTTGATGTGATCATTTTGTAGCTGCATGTCAGGTGAACTCTGACCCTGCATCCCTACATGATAATAGTGAGAGCAGACCTTTGGCCTCTCTCACTATCAAACCTCTCATATTGGTCACAATGGCCGTGTACAACGTCCACTGTGACCAATAATTGATGTGAAGTATTCTAAGCTTCTTTTATTTATTGAAATGCATCATTTTAATTGAATGTGAAGTGTGTGTGTGTGTGTGAGTGAGAGAGAGGGAGGAAGGAGAGAGAGAGCAAGAGAGAAAGGGGCAACATTTTCTAGAAAAACAAAACAGAGCTGTAGGATTAAAAGTGAATGATTAAAACTGTGACCTGGTTCAAACGACCCACACTCTGGGATGACTGCACATGCACCCTTTTCCTCTAAAGCAGCAAAACCTCTGTAGACTTTGACAATCCACATTGAACTACTCTGTTGCACTTTTCATAAAGCCCTATCACTGAGATGTAAAAAATTACCCTAACCCGAATGATGAAAATGGTTGCCTAATCATCACTGAATAACCCTTTTTAAACACTGACCTTTTCAACGGCATTCATAAACAACCTGTGCAAAATGTTTAGGGGGGTGTAATGCAGGTTACTTTGGTTAGCAAAGAACACTCAGGGTTACTGTCCGGTTACATGCAACCTTACACCCTGCATATTATGAGGTTTATACCTGGTTCCGCACAGAAGGTTTATTCTGGGATGAATAGAGATGAACAGTATAAATTCAACATGGAGCCCATTAGACTATGGGTCGAGTTCATTTTATTGTGCGTGGTTGTTGAACAATCTATTCAGCAACCACTAATAAAAGTTATTTTAAAAGATCTGTCTTCTGACACTCCTCATTATGTTGTATGGGAGGCACAAAAGCAGCTAATGCAGCAATCTATAGAAACTGTCTTCACAAACATGGCACATTGCATTCCTGTGGAACTTAATACATTTTGGCAAATAATATGCAAAGAACGAACATGCAAGATTTGAAAATCACATGAAATTGGTTGTCATATCAATGCATTCATTTGAACCAGCTAAAGGAAAAGAACTGAGTGTAATGTTGGTAGTATTATTACTCCTGGTGAGGTTAATAATCCGGTTATGGTTTGGATTGTTTTTAAAAGGAGGAAGACTGGGTCCAACTATGAAGACGTTTTGAGACTCTGAATAAGAATCTGTGGAGTGGTGCTTGCAATCGTGAGAGTGGGTGTAGGAGAGTTATGGCTTTAGCTAGCCTGTAGTTTATGTGCACTCTGGGTAAAATGCAGAGCACTTTGAGAACATTTATCATAAAACACAGGGAAGGGACCGGGATGTAAAATGGCTGCTCTGCTCAGCCTCAGTATCTGCGATCTGATATAAACTCTCCAGATAAATAATGCATGACTGCACTGTTGAAAAAATGTCAGAGTGCCTCTTATTTCTTGCTCTGACAATTATAATGCTTTGTAAGGTTTTTGTTTTCCTCTTTTTTCATTTGGGAAAAGCCTACTTCTCTTTTATTGTACTTAGAGCCAGACATTGTGGGTTTTGCTTGTCCCAACGTTAACTTTACTGTACCTAAGAACCTCATTGTGAAGTGACACTGCACTGGCTTTTCATTCACAGTGGTGTGATTTGTTCAAGGAAATGTAAGGCAAGGGATTGAGGAGATAGACAGGCTATCAGGGCTCAGATAAAGCTCAGATCCAGGAAAGATAAATGTTTACAACACATCAAAGTTAATTTAATATTTCATGCACTTAGAAAGGTGTTGCTATGCTCCCTTGAGGAACTCAATGGCGACTTATCCTTTCTAATGCCCCCCTGAGTAAGTCTATGATAAACTGCACTTAAGAATATTAAGAATACCTTTGTCTCTTACAAAATGATGATGGATCAATCAGGTTTCCATCTATCCATACAGATTAAATTAAAGTTACACTTATTTTATATTATCAGTTAATCTGCTCATTAAAAAAAAAAAAAAACGTTTTGCTTGACCAAAACACCTTTTCAACATTCTGCCAATTTAATGTATCAATAATTGTCTTAGCACTAAGTACTTAAGCTCTTACTATTCCCCATTTCTCCACACTTTTCCCTTTCCTTTTCCCAAAGACATAAATAAAACCAAGATCTAACCTCTCTAAAAAAAGGACACAGGCAGTGGGAACTCCATGAGCATTGGCAGCATTTAGCAGGTGACAAATGGAGTTTCCCAGGCTGAACCAGCCCAGAAGGCTCACTCAGATGGGTTGATGAATGTAAAAGTGAGCCCCGACAGGTAGGTTTGTTTATATTACGTTTGTCATCCTACCTTTGCAATGTCTCTGCAGCAAAAACACACGCACATTATATGCTGTACCAGGAAGAGGAAGTAGTCTTGAGTCACAGTAAAGACTATGTAGATGTCATTGCATTACATTAAACAATTTTTTTTAATGCGCTTTCAGAAAATTGTTGCATGAGATTTAGAATAAATCTTGAGCAAAGGAGTCGAATCAATGACTTTTGCCAATTTCCTTTCTGTTTCCTCTAAGACAACATTGAGGGATGAGATGGTGGTAGGCAGCAGATGAGAATGAAGAAAAATGTAAGGTTTATATACAAATAGACTGTAGGTATGAAAAATGTATAATTCTCTGTAAGATCCCTATCAAAGTGAGACAAAACAAAGCCTTCGTTACACCCAACTACTGACTGAAATCCAAAAGAAGACTTAGAAGGGCAAACGTACAAACAGTGGCAAAAGAACATCCACCATCATTTCTTGCTCTCCCAACGAGACAAACACATGATGGCAGGGAAAAACACTGTTTCTTTATTTGGCTGCACACAGAGTACTTTATCTATTTGACAGAGGATGTGAAATCACAGAAAAGGAGAGTGGAAAAAGGGGGGGAAATATTCTTTTTAAGAAAATGATTCATGGGCTCGGGGCTGTGCAACTCATGAGTCAACAATGTACTGTGGGTGTCTTTGGGGGTGTGTTCAGCGAGGGTGTGTATCAATAGGTAATAAATCTCTGAGCATTCCCAGGATGAGGACAGCCTCACAGGTGTCTCGCTGTTAACACAGCAGCTTCAGCAGTACACACAGGTCATGGAAATACTGTGACTCAGAGGAGACCACGAGACAGCTTGGAACATGCCTGTTCATCTGCGATGAATGTGGTGTCACCAATGTGAAGAGGCTATAAATGATGGTATTTTTTAACTTAACAAAACAGTTCGAGTAATATTTCATAATGGGATGTGGTTTCCAATGGAATCCACTTTAAAAACAATGATTTCTGTTCAGGACACGTGAAGTTGGAAAACACTCATGAAACATTGTTTAATTCAAATTATCCATGTTTCCAGTGTGCAGATGTCTCCTTTTTACTTATTATTAAGAAAATTACCATATTATCTGAACAGGAAGTTGTTGAATTCAGTACTAATAAAGATGGCACAAAGTTAAATGCTGCCTTTGGAGCTTCTTTGCTTGCTTCTTGAGTGTCCATGGGGTTTAACATGCCCTGAAAACGAACAACAATGAAGAGAGGGAATCGAGAGGTACACACCTATCGATGATATTGACTGAAAATTGGGAAACACAGTTGCTTTCACCTTGTCTAACGTCAAGCTTCACCACAGAACTCAATCAAATTAAGAGCAGCCGAGCCGAGACCCTACTCTTTTCCACTCAAATGAGCGAGAAGAGACACTATGACCTGCTTAATGGTGATAAAATGGTCTTTAATGGTACTGGCGTGAGACAGATTTAATGTAGTGACTTAATGCTGAGGTCTCTCACCTCTCCCAAAGGCTCCAGGGAAAGCTACCATTATGTGATCAAAACCCCCTGCCACCTGATGGGCTGGCTGGAAACTCTATATAATCAAGGTCAGCAGGGGCCTCTAGATAAAACAATGAGACTTAGGACTGCAGAAGATGATTCTTTATATTGTTTAGCCTATAAAGTGAAACACACCTACACACACGCCTTTACAAAGATATAAAACAACAAATACAAGTGAATGTTCACAGAATTTGGATGTTTGACCTCATGTATGATCACCTTAAATCTGAATTTAATGTATTACACCTGGTTAGAAGCCAATCGAGGTCCAGTGCAACTTACAGTACAGCAAGTGTGATGTGGAAACCTGACGCATCAAGATGACGCACTGTACACTTAGAACTGACTTTAAGTAAAGTAAGAAACATTTCAGACACAAATTATGATGTCTTAGAACATGTCTGAAGGGGATCTTTGATAAATGACTTAGTAACTGAATTGGTTGTCAAAACATTAATCTTGTGGTAAGTGACAATACTGGGATCTGTGGGATCTGCCAAACACTGCAAAGTTTTCTCCCATCTGATCCACAATAACATACAGTGTGGGTTCACTGAGCCAATTCTTTCAGTTCCTTCTTGAAGAAGCACGGTTGCGTATCAGCAAAAATCAGCACCCTGAGATCAAATGATTACAAATTTGAATTTATCTGCGTGTGACACCTCTAAATTCATCTTTCTGTTGTGTCATTTCTGTTTCTTTCAGCCAAAGGAGGTTTCACTGTGCAGTTCATCTGGAGTTCAAATGGAGCATCTGGGATTGTTCACCCTGTCGGTGTCTGTGAGGTGTCTTGTAAGGAGCGGCCGGGGAGGAATCCTTTCAATTAGAGTGATTTATGGGAGACCTTATTGAGCTTATTACGCATGGGCTAAGACTAGGAGTATTCTGCTATTCTGTCATTTACGTGTTGATTACATGAAGAAAAATTGGAAGCTTCATAAATATTCCTTATAGTATCACATCTCATTCTGACTGTCATCAATCTACAATAACTTGCACTCCATTAGTCATAATGAACTTCTTTTCCATTGTGTGCCACTAACAACAAAACAGACAAAAAAAACTTTTTTTAAACAGTTGTCTTTGGTAGTATTATAAAAAAGGTGGAAATTGTTAAAATCTCTGCTTTCTTTAGATTTGCAAATAATGCATATTTTTGCAGTTTCACAGACTGCCTACCTTCTCCAAGGATGGTCTAATGGTGGCACTAATAATGTTATCTTAGAATGTATCTGTGCTGCAAAGTAAGCTTTTAAATCTCAAACAATTATGTAGGCCTCATTATGCAATTCAGCACAGACATTTAACTGTAATGCTCCAACTTTGTAAAGATAAAAAAATATATATCTCCAGCACAGTTAAAAAGGTATAAACACGTGTTATTTTTCCCCTGTCTTGCAAAAAGTGGGACTGGGGAAAAGTTTAATGACAACTGTGTAATTTTAAAAGTCAGCAAAAAGGTATTATTAACATGAGGAGGACTACCACCATGATGGTTTCACTGAAAATCAGCATAGGCCTCTGTGGGCCTAGAGCTTAAGAGTTAGAATGTGTCTTCTGGAAACAATATGAGATATATCAACTTTCGCACATTGGGTATATAATTACAATAGAGATTTGAACATTTGATTTAATTGTCTAATAATATAATAAAAACTACTGAAAAAAAGTGGTGTCAATGGTTTCTGACAGAAGAAGCTGCATATCAAGTAAGACCTGTTGAGAGAGGAGACAGGTCTTTATTCCATTTGTTGAGACTCCACTACAATACAAGAACTGGCCTCTATGTCGAGCTTGTTCCTGCAGTTGGTTGTTAAGACTGTTGGATACAGTTAGAAAATATTAAGTCAATGGGGAGTTTGTGCGTGTGTATTGGCAAGGGCACGTAACAGGCAGCAGCACTGTGATCCCTGGAGCTGTCGAAGTCCCTCAGTTGATGCTGATGAGACGCACCAAGGGTTGACTCTCCTCTATATCTAATAGAACTTGTTAAGTAGGCATGCAATATCATTAGAGATAAAATAAATCCTATCTGACAGCTTTCATTGAGGTTGTCATTTAGAGATATGGAATCTATGTTCTTGTTCATTCACAATAGAAACATTGGTTCATTTCTTGTCTACACGGATGAGCTGCCCAATTTTACGCCAGCCTTTGAAGGTAATTTTACATTGCTTAGGCCTCTCTGATTTCAACTTTGTATGCATTATTTACAGGGGGAAAAGGGGGGCAGGGCAGGTCTATCGAAATACTCCTTGCCCCAGGTAATTATCCAGAAGTCTTAGTCCAGCCCCGTTGATGAAATGTGCTCATGTTTATGCACATGAAGAGGATTACACATTCAAACAGTCGAACCACTATTTCACTTCCTCACTGTGTAATTATAAACGGATTAGACTGCATTCAAAATGCAAAGACACCCCTTATTTTGAACCATATCCTGTTCCAAATAATATTGCCTGTATGAATGCATGTGCTCGTCTTATCTCTGGTTATTTTGTTTGGCGGGAAAAAAACAAGGTGTTTTGGAGTGTAGAAAGGAAAAAAAAGCCAAAATGGTGAGACAATAATTTCTTTTTCAAATCCATTGAGCTTCACAGCGTTAAAGTCATAATGGGCTGCAGGCAATGAGAGGAAAGACATGGTGAATTAATTAGCCTGGCAAATAGAGAGGCGCCCTGCACTGACCCCTCGGTGGTTTTCCCCTCCGCCTCTCTGCCAGCCACACAATCAGCAGTGTCGCTAATTAAGAAATACCAGTTCAGATTCTGTCCTTTGTAACTTGCATCAGACAACCCCCTTAAATTAAAGTGGTGCACACTCACTAAGTGACTGAATATGAGCACCGGCTAACCACTTTAAAAACACTTTATTTTGAGTGTTTGGAGCAGATTGTGACTATACAGTGGGCAGTGTTTCTAGCATACGTAACATATATTATTTTAAACACACACGCACATCTATAATAACATCACCAGCTGAGCACAGGGTGATAATAAAAGCTGGTAATCTATTTGGTGCTTACACATCTATATAGAGTTCAAAGGAGACACTATAGCTGGAGCAGTCTGACAGAAAACAGATTGATACGTTAACTGACAAATGCAGAGTGCACCTATATGTTTATTGTATTTTTCTGTAAAGTTTAGCCTTCGATTTGGAATAGGACATTAAATCTTTTCAGATACCAAAAATCAGCCTTCTAAACTACGCATTGTAGAGTATTAACGCATACGCATGTGTATTTTTTAATACAATGTACATGATGAAAGAATATTACAGGATTATAAACAATAAATATACATTTGAAAAAAATATATGATACATAAATGTCTACACATCATGTGGCTATATTTTAAATTGTCTTCACCACACCTTGATGCCTGTTTCCCCTTGACACATTAACTAAATACACAAATAAATGACACTCACCAGGATAAACACTATGGTAGTTCCACTGAAGTTTTAGTGCCAGTACAGTGATACCAAAAGTTTCGTTACTGTTGATGTGCATTACGCCAAAGCATGAGTTCTATGGATCTTTTTCCTTTAATCAGGAAGAAATCCCGCTGCACAATGCTGTAATGCTTGCAGACGGGCAATATTACAGCTATGGGAGCCATCTGGCACATTAGAGAGGTGGAGGTTGAGAGAGCAGGCCCCAGTCATTCCTACAATAAGGAAGAGTCACACCAGAGACAGAAACAATAACTGCACACCCTCTACAATGGTGCCCCCATGCACCCAAATGCAGAAAAATGACAGGAGGTGACGTTCCCCGCTGCATTACTTTTGAGTTACAGAGGCGATTTGCAATTCAAAGAGTCTGAGGAGTGCTGACCACAACACAACGCCTCCATGGGCCCACTGAGGCAAATAAGACCTGGGGCAATTTGCAGCCCCTTTTGCTAGGAAACACACTTTTAGGCCAAGTCATGTAAAATAAAAATATGATAAATACCAAAACTAATGAGGCCAAATTTTGTTTTCTGAACTAAAAATAGAGGCGGGTGTTAGGAGTTAACTTTAAGTCAAGGCTACCTTTTCCTGGAGCACCTTTGATAGAGTTGGCCTTGACAACGCTGCAAAGTAGCTTACATGTTCCACTTGTAAATTAATGCTTTGCATATCTGCTTAACTGGTGAAATCACAAGTAAAGTCTTACTTATGAAAATTGTGAACAATGTTTGGATTTGCATTTGTTTGAAGCAAGCAAAGTGCAAACAGTGAACTTGAGATTAAGCATTTCTGTGTAAGAATAAAAGCTGTTATTTCAAAACTATTTCAATTATGACTGCCACAACCTGAAACAATTTTACCTGAACTATTAATCATAGCGTGTGACTTCTGCGCTGCCATATGGAGGAGCAGCATGAGAAGAGCACGAAACTTGCTGATCTTCTGTAACTGGGCCCAATTAATCCTGCCGCCTGCATCATCCACATCAGGTCTGTAGTGTGCTCTAGCCAGAGAGAAATATGAGCACTGTATTTCTCCCAGCAGCCTGTCCAGTCAGAAACAGGAGAACTCAAAGCACCTGTGATTAATGATGGAGACTTAAACTACTATAGATGATTTAAGATGACACAGGCAAAGGAGGGGCATGGGATTTAGCAACTCCTCTCTTGGTACAATTGTATCTAAGGCAATTTACATTTAAGAAAAATGTTCAACATGTGAACAGGTAGTGTATCATTCTGATGACAAACTTGCAACAAAAAACTAAATTCAGCCTGTGGCCACATTTCTCCTGGATATTTCTCCTGAAAACTTTGACCTAATGTTAGCACACAACGAAAAGTCAGTAGGATTTGTCGTCTGAAGCAATCCATCCAGTCGTTGCTGAGATATTTTGGTCCGGCCCAAAGTGATGGACCAACAGGCTGACCAACAGGCAGACATCTCTGTCCCTAAAGTCTTGCTGCTAACATGGCTAAATTCAGATCACTGAAAATGTAGACTGGCTACATTTTTTGTTGGTTACAACAAGTAGGAGTTTGTTAGGCTAGTACAAGCAGGAGAAGAAAAAAAAGATGATATAACAATAAAATAAAAGAGCTGTCATCAACGGACAGATAGACAATCAGGGTGCATACTGACATGCTCAGCCCAAACAATAGTTCTCTCTTCACAATTTCACACTGGGGCTCCATTTTCATGGCGATGCAAAGTATGGAACAAAGAGACAAGCTGATTATTTAGTAACAAATGTTCTTTGCTCCTCTGCTTGACATTTGTAAATACCAATACATTAACAAAGCCAAACAAAAAAATGATATCAAATAATATTGGATATAGAATCAGAAGAAATTCCACACAAAGCCGCTTGTAAAATTTTGTGCTTCCCAACAGGACATCAATGCCGGTGGATCTGCATATACTTATACAGCACTGTCCAGCTAAAGGCTGCTGATGGTGTCTCTATCCATCACTATGCTAATCCTAAACAGCATGGAAACTCTTTCCAATTGTATTTGTAGCAAATAATCCTGCAGACATTATTTGGAAACATTTATCAGATGAAAGTATGACAGTATGAGAAGTATGAGAACTAATAAGGTGCCAATATTTGTATAAGTAGTTCTTGGTTTCCTAAACCAATCACTTCTGATCAGGTTAATCCAGCCAGATTATGATTTCTAAATATGTTTATGCATAGCATTTTAAGTATGTAAATATGAAAGGTTATATAGTCTTTTTCACAAAAATAAGACAAAGTGTGTCTAACTTGTACTGCTGTACTATTGTACTTTGTGTACATTTTCTGATGTGACTCCCTTTACAGCCAATTGATTGATAGATTGATTGACCTCTGAAATGTGAGAAGGCAAAAGCCACTTTCTCATGCAAAAGAATCAATCAGTGCTACAAGGAGAATCTATGGCTACAAATCAGTTACTGGTGGGCTCAAGGTGAAGAGCCCTATTGCTGTTAATCAAGATGCAAGCACAGCAGGTGCTGTAGGTCTTCAAGTTCTCAAGATCAAGTTCTTTGTTATTTGTCATGTGCACAGGAATTATTGTGAAGCAGTCAGTGGCAATGAAATTCTTAGTTCTCAGACTCCCTCCAACAATGCTTACACTTTGCGTAGAAAAAAGAAAGAAAAGAAAAAAGTAAAAATAAAGTGCTTAGCATTACAGAGAAAGCAAGTCATTTGAAAGATCCATTAGTAAAAAAGACATTTAATGGCATAAAAAGGTAATTTAAGCATCTGGGATTCCATGTGAAGCACGAACATATTAAGAAGTGGTGCTATAGACAGGCCAAGGTTAAAGAGGTATGTTTTCAAGTGATATTTTAAGGTTTCAACAGAGCCTGCCTCTCCAATATCTTTGGGTAGGCAGTTGCACAGTTTGGAAGCACAGCTGAAAAGCTGCATCTCCAGTTTTCTTTTGGGGTTTTCGAGTAGCTAGAAAACCAGCAGTAAGAGATCTAAGGGAATCAGTGTTTTAGGCTGGACTAAGCTGTTGAGAGCACTGTATAAAGAATTAAAAATCTAATCTAGAGAACAAAGGATTAGGGCTGGCATAAATAAGATGACTCTTTAGAAATTGGGAACAGGTGAGCAGATGAAATGATTCAACACAGTTGTGTTGGAGGAGCTGCGTAGGGAGCAAGGAAGGGAGGACCATGCCCACAGACACACAGATGGAGGGGGACACAGGTATTGGAAAACACACAGGAAACACCAGAGGCATGGGCAGGGCCATAACAGGCGCAACAGATATGTATAATTGTCTATCATCAACATAGCTATGGAAGCTAACATTAGGTTTCCTGATTATATCACCTAAAAATGTGCATGTAGCATGTCTTCTATATAGCATGTAACTTGTGCAACACTAGAGGTGTATGTTTAGAGCTAGTTTATACCAAATACTACTAGCACCAGATAGCAGCAACAGAGAGGACACTGTAAAAGGAGACCAATTCCAAACCCTTAGAGTCGCTGTTGTTCAAAAGAATGTAACCTCTGTTTAAAATTCTTCGGTCATATTTGGTGATGATAGAAGCATCAGCCGAACAATTCTGGGATAGACAGCTAGCTAGATGTTTTGAAGGCCTGTATGTTGTTAAAATGAGTACTGCTTGTTCCACCTTAAGCACAAGAGAAATATATTCAAAAGATTAAACTTACCCAGACCCAACTTAACTGAGTCTCACTGACTCATGGACACAGAAGTTGTAGTCTGGTGGATATACCTCAACAAGAGTCATATTGCCTTTCATGTCTAACCAGGCCTCAGTTAAAAGCATAAAAATGATTTGTTCACCAGAAATCATCCACATTTAGCAGAGCTAGTTTCAAAGAACTAATTACAGGGCCTAATACAGTTGGCAGCTGACAGGGAATAGCTATCAGATTTGAAAGAGTGATGGTGTGTGCATTATACATCAGTGGGTGGCGCTAGTAAGCAAGATTGAGAATGTCCGTGGAGGTCAACAAGGCAGTGGACTGTAGTCTAGAAAAAGAAAAACTGATTTTTTTTGTAGCCCCTGAGTAGTTTCATGCTTTAGTACTGAAGCAGTCATTGGCAATGAACTGATGTGGACCCAGAGAGTCCAGAAGCTGCTGACTCTCTCCACCTTAGTTCCAATGATAGTGATGGGAGTGTATCCTTCTCTCTGATGCTTCCTGAAGTCTACAATCAGCTCCTTTGTTTTGCAGGCACCAAGCTGACATCTTGGTGCCTGCAAAACAAAGGAGCTCTGACCTTTTCTCTGTAGGCGTCTCATTGTCACTGGTGATCAGGCCAAAGATGAATGTGTTGTCAGCAAACTTGATTGGAGCTGTGGTTGGCCATGAAGTCATGCATGAACATGGGCGCCAGTGTTGAGAGGCAGGGTGGAGGATGTGGTGGTGCTTATCTGCACAGCCTGGGGTCTACCTGCTAGGAGGTTCAGGATCCAATCGTATAGGACTCTGAAAACATCAGTGAGTTTGCATAACCAGCTAAGAAATGATATAATTAGACCATAAGTGCTAGCATAGCAGTGTTGTGAGCAGGGTTGGATTAAAAATAAATTAGTGCCAAGTATTTTTTTGTTTTCTTCCCTGAAAGTGCCCAGAGGTATAAATGTGAGAGTGAGTGGTTTGTCTGTCTCTATATTTCTATAAGTCTCTATATGTAGGCCCTGTGATTGACTGACGACAAGTCCACCGCTTCTCACCCAGTACCAACTGCGATAGGCTCTAGCAACCCCCTGACCCTCTGAAGGATAAGCAATGTCGATAATGAATGAATAAATGGATTATTAGACAGTATTATAAGAAAAATTATTACCAAACATGATTATGAGTTGTTAAGTGTGCCCAGCTTGTGTTAAAATGTGTTAATCCATTTATCTAATCATTTTTCCCTATTACTGGTAAAATAAAAAAAATAATAATAATAAAAAAAACTGAAAAATCTGAGCTAAAGCTCCTTTGTTTTTTTAGCATTCAGTCAGTGTAGTCTAAAAGGAATCTAAGTATATAACACAAATTGAGGGTTGCTATGAAAGAACTCACACTTCTGTGAAAATTCACTGTACTGGTCTCACTAGCTGATGGCTATCCAGTTAGCTAAACACTCAGTTCAATAAAAAACTCCAGTTGAAGCCAAGGATTGTTTTGAATTTTTACTGAACCAAAGAGTGAAACTGAAATAAAGACATACACAATATGCTTCAGATACAATGTAAACATAATAAAGAGTTTAGGAAATCATATGGTCAGCATAATAAACTGAAATTAGCACAGCTAAGGCAGCAGTGATACCATACAACAAATTGAAAGTAATCTACAAGTTACAATATCCTGAGTTTGCAAATAATGCACTCTTGTTGAAAATACATGTGTAACAAACAAATATACTCACAGACATTGCATCTCATAAAAGAATGTGAAGAGAATGGAGAAGGATTATTGTCCACCACTGTTAAATGCACACGAGGCCATTCAGCTTTCTAGATAACATCCTCTCTAAACAGGAAATGAGGTAATACTGATGTGCTTAACACTGCTACATACAAACTGTCAGCAGGGGGCTCCAAACAGGAGACAGAAGGACCACCTCAGTGATAGGTCGGGAGAAAGTCTTCTGACATCCATCTTTGAAACCCCTAACATCTACTTGTCTCACTTTCCCATCCTGGCTTGCGGTGGCTTTCACGATGATCGCCATAGGCCACTCATTTCTCCTGGTCTACTTATCCTTCATCAAAACTATGTCTCATTCCTTAAGGTTAAGCCTGTTGTCCTGCCACTTTCGTTGATACTATAGCATGTTAAGATACTCTCTACGCAATCTGGTCCAAAACATCTGTGCTAGACTCTGAACACACTTCATTCAGCCTTTAAGAGTTCTCCATTCCCAAATTCTCCAGGAGGAGGAAAGGAGATGCCAGTTTTCTGGGTCAACAATATGGCTGGTGTCAAGATAAGAGGGGCCTCAGGATCTGAAGACACAGGGATGAGGGGTCTTCCATTGCTGATAGCTGTGACCTCAGCCATGAACGTCATAAGAACTTCGTGTGAGAGATGTTTTGATCTACCTTCGAGGAGCATACAGTCAAGGATCTGGCGGGCGATGCCTATCATTCACTCCCATATGCCACCCATATGGGATGAGTGAGGTGAGTTAAAAACCCAACTGCACTTCTGCTTCTGAAGATACTTTGCCACACTGCCTGAAGTACCACTTGAAGCTTCCATTTTCAGCTCATTACAAGCACCAATGAAATTAGTACCCAGATCAGAGCTTATCTGATTTGCTGGGCCTCGGATAGCGAAGAATCTTCTCAGGGCATTTATGAAACTGCTGGCACTCATAGTCTCAATCACCTTTATGTGCACAGCTCTTGTGCACATACAGCCAAACAATGCAGCCCACTGTTTGCTGCTAGCATGACCTCCTCTTGTATAGTGAGACCACTTCCCATGGGCCGAAGACGTCCACACCAACATAGGTAAAAGGTGGTGCTATTTGTAGACGCTCAGCCGGCAGGTCAGCCATCTGTTGGCATCCTGTCCTACCGCAAAGTTTTCTACAAGTCACACACTTGAAAAGAAGACTTCCAATCCACTTTTTGGCTCCAATGATCCAGAATCGGGCAGCCCAGATGGCACCCTCCATAAAGTGTCTGCCCTGATGCTTAGCCCCATGGTGTTGACGCACAAGCAGTGTTGCCAGGTGATGGCGACCTGGATTGATGATAGGACTGGTTTGATCCATTTATAGTCCAGACTGTGTAATGCGTCCTCCAACTCTCAGCAATGCATTGCTATCAATGATGGGCTGTAGCTTCCTTAAGCTACTCTAAGAAGGAAGGTTGTGCCCTTCTGCAATGCACTTCAGTTCTTTGAAGAAATATTCATATTGTGCACTTTTGATCACAAGGATTTTAGATTTCTCCAACTCTTCTTCCATGGGTCCTGTACAACAGATGTGCCATCCACGACAGGCCTTGTCTGGAGTTGGCTGAGAGAAGGAATGGACTATGTGAATGAGGCGTGCTACTGCCATAAAGGAGTGTGGTGTTCCATGTAGAATAGCGCTCAAATCTTTGGCGCCTAACAAGCTCTTTGAGACTTCGGTGACATTAGCTGTGATGAGTGGACGTATCTCTGAGTCAGAAAGGGGATTGACGAGATCAAAGGTTTCTTTAGGCTCAGAAAGGTGTGTGGATGGATTTAGGAGAAAGGCTGGTCCAAGGAGCCAGGTTGTGCTGCTAAGGCAGGCTGCAGGAACTGACCATGGTTCTATGGTCAGCCGGATTGTGGCCTGTGGGAACATATAGCCACTGGTCTGGAGATGAAGACTGTCGAACGCGCTGGACCCGGTTAATCACATACACATAGAACCTCCTAGATTGATTGTGAATATATCCCAGCACCACTTTGCTGTCCGTATAGTAGGTGATACGGTCAAACTTCAAGTCCATTTCCTCAACAACCAGCTCTGCAATTTCAACTGCCAGAACTGCCGCACATAGCTCCAACCTAGGTATGGTGATCTCTGGCTGAGGTGCCAGTCTGGATTTTACAAAAACAAAGCCTCACTTTGCCCATCGTCAGTAGTGAGTTTCAAACAAGCCAAAAACATGCACATGCATCCTGTAGTCTATAACGTCGCTGCTTGGGTTGTTGTCACGATACCAAATGAAGCTAAGATAGCCCATGTGGTCCTCTCTTACCACAAAACAATGAAACATGCTGAATGTCGGCAGTTACAGCCATAAGTTCCTTCCTGAATCTCATGAGCACACGAAGCAAGCTGTTGTTGAGGTCAGGAAGCAAGAAGCATGTCCTTTAAAGAGACTCCCTCAAAGGGAGCACTGGAGTCAAAGACCACACGGATGTTCGGATCTGATGAGCATGTCCTGTTCTTCTCCTGGCGAGAAGTCTAAGCCAGCAATGGCGCTTTGGAAAGATGATTTCCAGGCCCAATAGTTTTCTGGTCGGTCATCAAAGGTAATCAACCCTGTAGTTACCAGCTGGCTGCGTGCCATATATCTCACTAGATCAAAAGTGGTGGGAGCATTATTATTGTTACCTTTGTTAGGAGTTTCGACTGGCTTGCCATGGAAATGAACAGCAGGGGGTTGTTGATAATCTGTGTTTTGTTTGACTTTATTTTTCCTGAAGCTCACATATTCTCCTAGGAGAGCACTGTGACTTGAAGGGGCTAATATGGTTTCCACTTGACCAGTGTCTTGTAGTGGTTGGTATATCGTGTCCTTTTCTTCCAGTGTTGTTGTGGCAGGATAATGACTACACTTCATGCTGTCTTGATCATTCACATAGGCTGCTATGTGCTGAAGCCGGTTTTGAAGTGAAAGTTGGAACATTTTTCAGTGACCTCCGATGTGCTTCCATCAAGCCTGCTTCCATTATTTCCACCTCAGCTAGAGCAGCATTCATTTCCTTTTCTTGTTGCAAAGCTTCTAAGGTAGCTTGGAGGCGAGCAGCTTTGACTTTCATTTCTATTTCTCTTTTTGCGAAGGCGGCTCTGGCCCTTGCTCTGACTACGGCCATGCTGGAGCTGGAGCCGATGGAGGATTTGTAAGATCGAGTTGATATTGGCTGTCTATCCTCATGCTGTGAAGCATCTTCCCAATTGCTCATAGCCATAATGATGCCGAGACTTGACTTGTTAAACTATAGCAGAGATTTGCTTGGTGCTGGCGGCCAGCTGTTTCACTGAGGAAAGCGTTGAGCTCGAAGCAAAGGCTCTCTGTTCTTCACAGCCTATTGTGTGGATGTCTTTTCACTGTACTGGTCTCACCAGCTGATGGCTATCCAGTGAGCTAAACACTCAATTCAATAAAAAACTCCAGTTGAAGCCAAGGATTGTTTTGACGTTTTACTGAGCCAAAGTGTGAAACTGAAATAAAGACATACACAATATGCTTCAGATACAATGTAAACATAATAAAGAGTTTAGGAAATCATATGGTCAGCATAATAAACTGAAATTAGCACAGCTAAGGCAGCAGTGATACCATACAACAAATTGAAAGTAATCTACAAGTTACAATATCCTGAGTTGACAAATAATGCACTCTTGTTGAAAATATATGTGTAACAAACAAATATACTCACAGACATTGCGTCTCATAAAGGATGTGAAGAGAATGGAAAAGGATTATTGTCCATCACTGTTAAATGCACACAAGGCCATTCAGCTTTCTAGATAACATCCTCTCTAAACAGGAAATGAGGTAACACTGATGTGCTTAACACTGCTACATACAAACTGTCAGCAGGGGGCTCCAAACAACCCTTTCTACACAGTCCACAACATTCACCATGAGAAACTTAGGTAAGAAAGGTATAAGCTGGCAACAGCACAGTAAAACCAGTTTGCCCTGCAACAGTCTTCTTGGAAAGAATCAAGAACAGCTTCATATATACTTCTATACAATAAAAGACTGTCCAACAGGTGCAGAAACAGAAAGAACAAATTTATACCACACCACCACACCTGTCACAGGACATACTGTATAATGCCCCATTTTCAGTCAAATTCCTGTTTGTGGAGATTACAGACATTATCACTGTACTTGTCAGCAAGATGTCAGTGAGCCGTTTTGTTGTTTTATGTTTTATTTTTTGTTTTTATTCACACAGCTCCTGGTGCAGATCCTGACGAGCTGTCAGCTGCTCTTACTGGTTTTACTTACAGTTAGTGTCTGAAAGGCTTGTACTCAGTTATTCCTAGCTATGTTTACATGTACACAATCATCCATCGACTGTCAATCCTGTAAGTACTGTAAGGTTTCAAGGTCACAGACAATGTGATGGTGAGTCACAAAAGTTTGCACCAAAACAGGTACAGAATGTGTTTGCACACAATAAAATCCCAACACATGGTTGTTTAAGCTGCAGTGGCATTTAAAAAATGAATCCAGAGCTCTGTGATGACAAACTCAGACAGACTCAAACAGTTTACAACTTGATATATGTGACAATATCATAGACAATTTTTTAATGTATTAATCCTTGCTATAGCAATCTGGGCAACACTTCAGTATAGATCATCAAACAGCCTTCATAATGCTTTATTTTGTTTCAACGTGTGTTTGCGTGGCTGCTTGTGTGTGATGGGAATAGAGGGAATGCATATATACTTTCAACACAGCAAGAAATAAACAGTAAATGCCCAGAACAGGGAAATAAATGTGTTTTGAGGGTGAAAAAGGCAACTTGAAAGTGCCTGGAAGCTTAAAACAAGCAAGTGTACCACATAACTGCAGATAATTATCACAACATGTATGGCATTCAGCAACTCAGCATCTCATTATAGTCCAGCACATATTTTGTTTAAAGTCACTTTGATTGTGTTTGACTTGAGCAATAACTGAGCCTGTTGGACCAGAGTCTATCTATGCTTGCCTATAACTCAAACCAACACAGCACACGCTCAGTGCAGCATCTGGCTTTCACATTACATTTGAGGCTGAGTTTTGAGGAGCCTCTGAAATGTGTTGGAATTAAATTAAAATGTGCGCTCTGCCTGGGCAAACTGGACAAGTTCCAAAAGTGCATTTCACACACCATAAACACTACAGAAATCTTTAAACATATAACCTAAAAGGGCACTGCTGAGCCTTTAAGATTCATTGGGCAGAATGTGTTTAAAAATCTCCCAAAAATAACAAGGTGATTTGCATTTGAAAGAAAGAAGGAGCCACTAAATTCCTCAGAATTTATAGTTCTTGAAATGAAAAGTTGTCTTTTTTATCTTGTTTTTAATATCTTAATGTTAATGTTTCACATTGACTTCAGAATATCTGGAGTCATGAGGAAGGCAACACTGTAGGTGCCCGAGAATACATTACTGTAGATAATGACTGCCAAGATTAAAATCAGCAGAATTTTTTTAAAATGTATACACACTAACATAAAAGTAATTGAGATGCAAATGTAAAATAACTGAAAACAGAATTCCCTTCCAAAATATCTAAAAATTATTTTATGACAATTGTCATTATCTTTCCTCTCAATTAACACTATGTAATGCGCACATTTTATTACATCTTTGCAGCTTGTTTATGCGCAACAATTCAATCAAATGCATTTAAGTAAGGACAAGAAAGAAAACACAATCAGCATCATAGCTTCCACAATATCATTGTGGGTGTTCAAAGTGAATGCATTCATGAAAGAGATAACAGAAAACAGCTTTGAACCACAAAGGGAAGGTATTTCTCAAGCGGTGTTCTCAATACAGGATCCAGACTGCTTAGAAATCCTTTTAGCCCACCCCTAATGCAATATTTTACCAGTTATCAAATTAAGGTTCACATATGGTGTGGCCCCTGCAAAATCCTAAAAACAAACTGTTACTAAGACCCAAAATCTATGTCAAATAACCACCATCTGTACCAGAGCTGATTTACAGTAAAACCAATGTCTCGTTAGCAGCTTAAGCAAAACTACTGCACGATATGGAAACAGATATGATTATATAACATAATACAATAACAAATCTGGTTAAAGCTAACAGGAGGGACAGAGACCCCATTCAGAATCTCAACCTCTTCTTCTTATTCCTCTCCAAATCTAATCCTGTCAGACAATAAACGACATAAATGTGTCTAATAGGATTATGGCCAGTGAAAATATGTTGGCGAGAAAAGGGACGGAGACATGGGGGAAAGAGAGGGAGGAGGGCAAGAGTGAGAGGGAGATAAGTGGGGTACCTTTACCACTTTCAAACACTCAAAAGAAAGCATGAATAGGAGGTCAAGACTGGTGAGAGGACTACAAGTTTCCCAAACTGTGGATCAGGGCTAATTCCTCCTGGCCCATGGCTGAGTGCTGGGTTGTGGCTTCAAACAGCCGTGCGTTTATTTAGTAGGTTTCTGGAACATTCCTCAAGTCTGAGCTGAAGCCCAACAATAAGATGTCTGATGACTAAATGACCTTTGTCCTCCATTTTCAATTTTTAATATCCATAAAAATGTTCAATAATTAAAAAATCTGGGTGTTCCTGTTACGTAACGCCTTTTCCAAATAGTTTTAAAAGTAGCTATGATTCCACTAGCTGCCAATTTGTGCTTCAACTGTTGATTATGTTGCCATTTAACGTTGGCACTGGTCTCACACAGGTTTTACCATGCTTGCCTTGGCCTGAGACCTGCTTCTCCCCACAAGGTTATAAGGCTCAGTGGAGGGATCTAGATCTGCTGACATTCACAAATACAGGGCAGCAGTCATATTTACACAAACTGGCATAGAGAAGGAAAGAACCCTTTACAGTGAAGAGACATGCAGAAGAATGAGTGAATAAAAAAAGATAGAAAGGACACCCATAATTGTGTCTGTCACTTTGCATTAGAAAAGAAAGTACTCCAGTAAACGCACATATACACACATCCACACAGGCCTTGCCTCTAATGGACTATTGCTCTGTGATAAACGGTCCTGTGCCTCCTCAGGACCACCTACCCGGCAGAAAAATCAGGTCATGCACCTGGAAATGGTCAGAGCCACAAACACTAACAAACGGTTTGTGATTAAGGTTGGCTGTTACTCAGGACCTTGGCCCACACCAGAGCCAAACGGAGGTGGAGATAGGCAGCGCTGTGAGCTGGGAGAGAGGAGGGGCGGACTTACATGCATTATCGGGAGAGAGGAATTATTAATATAAGCAAGGAGCCAAATCTAACTTAAAACAACCAAGACCAGAGAATGCACACACACACCCACACACACACACACACACAGGGGACTAATAAATACAGGTGCTGGAAAACACACCCAGACTGACAATATATACAAGAAATATTTAATTGATAGAACTGCATAACTGGACCTCAGTGGTACACAATGCTTATCTGCTGGTGAAAACAGGTAACCCCATCATTTTTTCAAGATTTTTTCCAAGATATGATGCTGGTGTTTTTCTGACACCAACATTATTGTTGATGTTGCCATTTTCCACCATGGAAAAAGTAAATCATTGTCACTGCCATCTCCTATACCTGTCAGGGGAGGGTCATGACTAATGCTGAAAAATCTGAAAAAGTTCAAATGAACACAGAATGTGGAGTAAAATCTTAGATATGTCAAACAGCTGCTTGACTTGTGGCCATTTACGCAGGATAGAGCTAATTCCAATGGACCTCTGCAAGTAATGATCAGTAAAAGAACAAATTCGGGAGCACACTCCAGTAATTCCTGCCACTTGCACAAAGCATTATATTATCAACACTTCAACATCCTGTGTAGTGTTTTGAGTGCGGGTCGTGTTCTGCAGGACATTATTAAGTTGGAAGACCTTCCAGGGTCTGGATTGAGAAGGAAGCACTGCCTTTCAGTTTTTGGACAGCAGACAAACATCCTCCGACTTGTTTGTACTGTAAATCACATTATGCTCCACAACGCCCTCCAACAAACCTGCCGTCTACTAACACCTCCTACTGTGACACATTAATTATAGCTTCCTGTATACAGCCTATCCCAAGCCATGAATACGTAATGCCCCAGAATGAGTCATATTCACATAGCAGACGCCCAGCAGTGAATAAATACAACCTATCCATCACACACTGCCCAGTGAAGAATTATTGAAAGCCCACAGAGGCAGGCAGGAGGCTGGGTCTAGCCAACGGGAAGAGTGGAAATTATTATACTTTATCTTTAAAAAAAAAAAAAAAAGTGAAGTTCTACAGCCATCACAATGTCCCAATTATGTCCTCTATGCCAAACAAGACCAGAGAACCAGAGAAATGAAAGACTCAATGAAAATACATGTCACAATCACAGTGGGTAACAAGCAGGTGTTTTTTTAAATTCTGACTTCATATCATTTCAGTCCAAACAAGGTTCTAACATGGGGTGTAACTTGATTTTCTCTCTCCTGAAAGCCGTCTCTGTCTTTGCTTAGGATGGTGAAAAATGCAGCGGAAACTGGCAGGTCATTCGTCTCTGTTGTCCCAGTGGGTGGTGTTGGCTACAGGTTGACTAATGGTCCTGTTGAAATGCTTCAGATGTCTGAGTAATGACAAGCTATAAAAGCTAAGCTGACTATAAAGTCAACTAATCTGAAATCTACTGGCTGTTTTCCAGCAATGAGAGCTGAAAGTTTTAGAGTAAGGAAATGTCATAACAATACAGATGTTAGATAGGGCTGGACTGAGGCAGTGAATTAGTAGTCCATTGATGATGAGAAAAAAAGTCCAACTAATTAAGTAAATTGATCTTGTACATATGAAGTTAACAGTGAGGTTGGGTACCGATAGCCAGTTCAACTTTAAATCAGTTTCCTGGGATGCAGAATATTCAGATACACAGAGCTCAGATGCTAACAAATATTTTACTGAACATTTTATCACTCCTCTGTATTTTTTATTAGCAAACACATCAGCTGTAGCCAATTTGTTAAATTCTGTAACAGCTGCACTGAAACTTTTGTCTGCTGTTTAATACACGCTCTCCAAGCTGCTGATTGTACTCCGCTGAAAATTGTTTGTGAGTGAAAAGACAAATCACTCTGTAACATTACTCTACAATCTCGAGTGAACTGCATTTTTGTAGTAGTATGTGGAAAGCTGCAAGAAATCATCAACCTATGTGCAGCACAGTACATACAGGAGAGTCTATGGCTGGGGTGATTCATCGACGTAATCGACTACGTAATTAAGTCGATGCAAAAAACATGCTTGGTTGCTTTGATCCGGGTGCGGTGGATTCTTGTCGAATGGGCTCGGTGGCAACAGGTAGAGCTGGAGTAGTATTATCTGTTTCATGTACTAGTGTCAGGACATAGTGGCAGTTTTAGCAAATATAACTAAAAGTTGTTTTTATAGAGGTTACCCACTTTTGCTTTAATGGTAGCTGCTTTTCCTGAGTTCTTAACATAATTATCATTCCATCTGTTTCCTAACATCTTAGTACTGAAGGTAAAAGCAGAGGAAGGACTGAAGTGACAAATTACAGTGAAACAGAATACAAAATGACAGAAAGAGGCCAGAGAGAAAGAAAGTATGGAGAAGTAAATTCAAGATCTATCCTGACTACACATCCACTGCCCGTACCTTACCTCTTTCCCTTTCCACTTACACCCCCCACCCCCAAGCCCTGCCTCCCCTTCTGTTATTGCTCCTTCTGCTCCTCATGTCTGTTAAGTCAGCATGACATTTTATGATGCCTGGATATTAAAAAGCAGTTTCTATTATGTGTGAGAGGGAAGTGGAAACAGCCATGCTCATGCTAGGTAATTAGGGGAAGCAGGCGAGGGGATATTTATGAATGCAGGGGAAGGCAAGGGGGAGACCAGGGGAATTGGTGTGTAATGTCCTGCTGTCAGTAACAGTTTTCTCTTTAACTCTATACAGAGCACCGTTAAGGATGGAAATCGTTTTGAATCTCATTTATGATCCATGATTCCTCTGAATCACTTGGTTCATTTGTCCTCCGTGATGCGTCCAAGTTTTAGCAAATGAGGCCACGGCAGGCTAGATATGATTACACATGATCCAACGAACACAGATAGGTAATATCGTTAAACAGACTGCTTAGGGCTGTCAACAGGGCCTTTACTTCACTAAAATAAAATTCTTCATGCAGAGGTTGTATTATGACCTTGTTCTAAAGCTGTGTAAACCCCTGCAGCAAAGGTTGTTTAACATATGCATTAGGATGTTCAAGTTGGGGTCAAACTGTGCAAGTCACATTATAAAGTTTATTACATGTCACCTAAACTTTGAGAATCATGTTGCATGGACAGATGATCTTGTCCCTCTTTTATTTAAGAAATGCTGCCAGGGTCTGTTAAATGTAACAGACACTTGTCTGTCATCAAAGTTTTAGCTTCTGTGCACTGTAATGAGTAAATTAGACAAACAAAAAGATGGAGACAAAGCAGCTGGACTCCTAAAAAACATATAATGTTCTTATTCTGTCTGTTTGTTGTAATATTAATTCATTGGTGTTAAAGTGTTTATTTACCTCATCCCAGATTATATAAACAAGACTGGGGCAGCATTGTTTGGGACCGACCTCCCCTGACTGAGGAAAGAAAATAAATGCTTATCAAAACAGTTTCCTATCATTTTATTTCAACTACTTATTTTTATGTACATTCTTATGCTCCTGATGTTTGATACTTGTGTTAATATTTTTACTGTTGGCAATTTTACTTTTTCTAGCTGTTCATTTGATTCTTGGTACCTACCTGATCTCAAATAATGATTTATGTCTTTTCGTCATTTTTACTCTTTAACTGGTTTACGTTGCTTTGTAAAGTACTCTGTGATGCCCCTTTAAATAAGTGCTATATAAATCTTAATATAACCAAAATAAAGAAACAAAAAAAAAAGATTTTAAAAAATTAAACATCTACTCATGATATTCTCTTCATTCAAAATTCCTTTTTTGATTTTTTTAACAGAGATTTGCATGGCGCCAGTAGCAACATTTTTCACAGATGGCCTCAGCAGATATACTATAAAACCACCCTGTGTTCTTCTATCCTGATGTGGTCGGCATATCCGTTTCTGATACTTGCTGGAGAACTTTGATCAGCTTACTGGCCACAAACCGTGAAAAGTCATTTTCATGGAAACCAAAGTTGTAATAATAAGTTCACTTAACCTTACTTGAAAGCAAATGTACCCTGTTTAACAGCTACAGAGGAAAAGAGTTCCTCAGAATAGAGAGTCTACAGGAAATAAATGTTGATCAGTTTTTCAGTTTTGCTCAGTGGCCTATTTACAGATCAAACACACATACACACACACACACACAGTGAATTGCATCCGTTACCTTGTACAGTCGGGGTTGTGGCTTTTGGCCCTGTGCAGCTGTACTGTATCTTGCCTTTCTCTGTTCGAAAACATTAAACAATATTTCCAGCAAGCCCCTCCAGGCCCCAAGCTCAATAACAGTTTGAGGCTGTGAGAGAAGTGAGTGGAGGTGGTTCAGACACCTCTGGGCCTCGGGGGCTGTTCTGGGCTCTCCCTGGAACCACAAACCAGCACAGGTCACACTCAAGTTTGTTGCTTTTCGTTTTCTCCACAGCTCAGGGACAAAATGAAGCCTTAACCTCGTAATCTACCCAACGTGTCCCCCGGTAGCACTTCTGGATTTAGAGCTGGGAAATTACACTTCAGGCCTGAGAGGTGAGGTGGGAGAGATGTGATTTTGAGCATAGCTGATGAAAGATGGCAGTTAAGATCACCGAATCAAGAGACCGGAGTAAAATTTTCAGTTTTCATGACTATACGTTCAAACATAATGTTCCTTATTGCATCAATAACTGACGTAGCAGTTGCATATTGAAATAACAAAGATATGAACATCTGTGTTTATTTCTGTATGATTTTATCTTTGGTGGTTTTGGTTTGAAAAGTCAGGAGGGATATAACGTGACACCAGTCTCCCTGCCACCTGTCTCGGTGTGGCTTTAGGGGGAAACATTCGGTCCTACCTTCTCCCCAGAGTCGGCTCGGGCCATCCAGCCCACTTTGCCTGCCACACAATCAGGCCTCTGTTCGTGGCTCAGGGTGGGTCCCGCTCCTTCCACCCGCATTACTGTGAAAACAAGCCAATCTCAAACACACTCTCACTCTGGCATACCCATGTGTAAATACACACACTGCTAGACCCACTTCTAAACCCACTGCCCACCACGGTGCAGCAGGACCTCAGGGAAACCTAACCCTATTCCTGCCACTTACCATTATACTCCTGCCTGTCCGCTTCATTGAAAACACATGTATGTGCGCTCAATGCATAAACGCATGTAAATGTGGGTCTGCCGAGGTATTCCTACTGTAACTTTGGGTGTCCGACTACGTCATACAGACTTCAAACCCCGAACAACGTTGGCGGGATACAGAGCTCCTGCTCTTTGATGCCCTGGCTCCCTGCCTTGATCTTTGCCCAACCACTCAGGCATATTTACACAAGCAACCGGCCATGTAAATGTGGGTCTGCCGAGGTATTCCTACTGTAACTTTGGGTGTGCCACTCTACTGAATATTTACACGACTTCAAACCCCGACAACGTTGGCATTAATGCTCATACACTCAGCTCCTGCTCTTTGATGCCCTGGCTCCCTGCCTTGATCTTATGTAAAGGTGTGCCCACCACTCAGGCATATTGTACACAAGCAACCTAAGGCCTGAAAAATCTAACCGTGCCACTCACTGAATATTTACACGAGACGTCTGCATTAATGCTCATAAACTCCTTTCACACGTGTCTCGTTATGTAAAGGTGAGGCCAGGTCAGTCTCATGTCCAAATAAAGGCCTAAGTCCAGTCACGATGGCACTGACAAAACACAACACGTCTGAATTTAATGCCACTGGATTAACGTAAAGGTTGCAGCAGCACAAGGTTAGACATCCACAAACAATGATCAAATTGTGAAGAACGCTGTAATAAAAATAGCACTCAATATTATTTATCATAGAGAAAATAATAAAAAAAAAAATTCATATCTAATCCATCTAATATTAAGTTAAATATAACAAATTATATGAAATAGAAAAAAATACGCCTTGTGCTGCAGGAAACAGCCATTAAAAAATGACCTTAATCAAATAAGTAGTCTATATTTCAGCGTTAACTCGTGCTCGTGCCAACTATAGGGATGAATACATGGATATCCAGAAAACCACCAGCAAATATTTCCAACTCCGTGTCTTTCAGCTTTTGAAAAGTAGCCAGCAGATGTGGTCATCATGTTAAACAATGAAATTGGTAAGAAAAAAAAACAGGGGAGCAACCTGCAACCTGTGGGAAAACACACAGCATTTCCTTCATATCTCGGTGCCAAATATCATGTAAGCACATGGCTCTTTCTGCAATTGTTAAGCAATGTCTGTTAGTAACAAGCAGAATCAGTAACAGACAGATGATCACAGCAATATCACATATTCCTTGTCTGAAAAGAGCCAGAGACCTTGTCTACAGAACAGAAAAGAATTTCACTGTATCACTGTCCTCTCAGGTAGTCACATGATTCATCGTCCTACTTGCCAACAACTTAACACCCCAGCCATGATACACGGATAGAGGGACAAATCATCTTGTGTGAAAATCTCTCCCTACCACCCCACTGTACTCCCATTGTATGTGATGACACGGAGGGATCCTCCTAATGTATAATGATGAAAATGTTCTGCCGCTGTGATGGGGCAAAGTCTTTGCTTCAGCACGAGAGGCCGGTGAGCCAACATATGGTTCAGTGTATTGCCGCCGACACTGACGTACTGCGAGTCAAGTTTGAGTGGGGCTCGCATCAAGAGGAGGCTCGTCCAAACCACTTACTCCATAGATCATCAGAGACACAGAGCTCTCCCTCAGCCCGTGAGCGCTCCTCCTTCTAAAGTGGAGCCCACTCAGTCAGAAATGAAAATAGAGAGAAACGTCTGGGAGGGTACAGCTGCACTTATGTGTGCGGTAAGAATCTCGTATAGGAGCATAAGGGTGGGCCAATATTTCTTACTTAGACCACACACATGTACGCAGAAGTAATCATGAGCGCACACGGACATATCTACGTGGGCACCGACATCCACGCACGCCTCTGAGACACATTTAAAACACCCAAACACAAAACGACAACCACGGGCCAAGAAACACAGGCCTGCAGTGTTGCCATATCCCCTTTCCAGTGACAGAGAGAGAGCAAACGAGCCTCAACATTTTCCACAGCTGGGCGCCCTAGTTAAACATTCTCAGAAGTGATGTCTCTTTGATGAGCTGGGGTAAGTGATATAATAATCACGCACGTTTGCCAGAACACTTGCCCATATTGCTCTGCCAGCTCAACGCCTCAGGGGAAGGCTTGGCCAAATAAACAGATCCCGTTTCTAAAAAAAAAAGGCAGAGACTGGTAATGAGGAGCCGTGCCCCCTCCCACCCCACACCACCACCACCACCACCACCACAACAACCACTGCTCTCCTGCTAAAGTGTTCATCCTGTTAACATTCTTCTGTCACAACAGCGGTGTCATTGCCGCTGGAGGCAGGAGCAGAGTTTATACTACTACTGAGTTCATCTCTGATGAGAGCACACTGGAGGGCTTTGTGTCAGAGGAGCGTTTTAGACAGACGGATGGAGAGACGTGACAGACAGACAGACAGACAGACAGACAGACAGACAGACAGGCGAACATGGACTGGATGAGCTCTCACTGGCAAACACACACACATACACACAATACCCCAATTGATCATTTCTGCCACCAATGCTTCAGATGACCCATAACTCACGAGGAGACTGAAAGGCAGTGATACACTGGCTTCATTTTGAGACAATAAAGTAGATGGGCAATTTTGTAAAAAAAAAAAAATTCCAACCTGTGTTTTTTCATTATAGTTTTGTTCCTCACAGGCCATTTTATCAACACCAATTTTGTCCTAACTGACACCGCCCATACCTGCTGGAGGCAATATCTACTGTGCCCTCATCATTTCCAGAACTGAGAGATATCACTTATTGCCTCTCGCAGAGTACGACAGGCACATTTCCACAGTAATCCCTGCACAAAGATGGAGCGCAATCGTAGGTGCTACAATGATTTGGACCATTTTCGACTAAAGAGGTTTATTATGTCTGCATAAACCCGGAGTGAAGAGGTTGTATTTGTGTCTATCACAGAGGGCCATGAGAAGACTATAGGCTAAATGTGGAACAAACAAAAACAGACTCACACAGGTGATTGGCCCTCTGCAGGGCTCAGCCTTCGACAAGAGGACTTGGCAATCTATCATTTTATAAAAAAAGACTTATTTATTTTAGTAGTAAGATTATTTTTGGGAAAAAAAGAAATCAATTCAGTTGTGACCTCCACCCCTCTGTGGATTCCCCAAAAATTCACAGTGAAATTCTCTTGAAGAAATTCTACTTTTCTCTAGAAAATTCATGCATTTCCCTGAGGCCGCATCATTATGTTGAATGCATTTCTCTCCACATAAAACATTTTGAAACCTGCCTTGTTTACAACCATGCCTGCTGGGGGACAGTCTTGTTATTCCCCACTTTTGGTGTTGTATCACCACGTTCCCCAAGTGTTACCACCTTTAACTGTTCAACAGTGGAATAGAGATGAATTGTAGGAAGGAGTGTGTTTTGTATTGTCTGCATATAATGTGTTCTTGTGTACATTCGTGAGAAAAAAAAAATAAAAAGGGAACATCTTCATGAAAACATTGTCCCATAGAGCTTCTGGTGGTCAAAAGCACAAAGCAGAAAAAACTGAAATTATGATGAAGACAAACATTTAAGACATCAGTTGTGTTTACACCTGTATCAACAATGACTATGTAGGGATGGACCCCCAATTGAGTTAAACAGGTAGGCACTGCTGGTTTCCTACTCGCCTAAGAAATTGGCCCCTGCTACAACTTAGGCAAGAATGAAATGCCATAAATGAGAACGAGTTCTGGAAAAGAGGATGAAGAAAACCTACGTGAAAATAGTTTCTTAGTCCCCATTTGTAATAAATGGAATACAAATGACCGTCGTCATAGCTTGCTCCATATTCTCATTTTCCTCACTCACCAAAGGAGTTGATGGAACTGCGTGCATGTTCATAGACTCGGAGGTTAAAGTGTGTGCATATGAGATACCCAAACAAATAAATATGATTTGGCCCATCAGTCTCAATATTGACATATCCACAGAATCCTCCACCCCCTTAGCTTTCTCTCTCTTCCTCGCCATCCTTATTTCCTGCCTGGTAATAAGCACCTGAATACATAAAAGATGTTGCTCAAGTCCTTCCTGTTTATATTAATGTTTTATTTAGTGTTTTGTATTATCATAATCAAAGTTCCAATAAAAATAACAAAGTAGAATAAAATATACATATCAAGTGACAGCCTAGTTCCGTAACCTGTCCCGCGCGGAATCTTGATGTTATGTTAACAAACAAATTAGCATTTAAATGAGTCCTGCATTTTATCCTTCAAGGTTATGTTGTTATGGATATTAAATTAGACTGTGTGGATTTGCTAGTGTGTGCACTTGTGTTTGTACGAGTCTGTGAGCGAGCGAGCGTGTGTGTGTGTGTGTATATGCCTGTGTGTGGTCCATAAGCTGCCAACCGACAAGTCCCCCAGAGAGGTGTTAGAGCAGGTTTGTTTAGGGTTGGTTTGGGAGAGAGAGTGGGGTGGAAATGTGCACGTTCCAGTGTGTGTGCGAGTGTGTGTGTGATGAGGAGGGGGTGGTGGTCGGTCTGCACATGCTTGAGGGGGGAAGCAGTCCAGACTTTTTCTAACTGCAGAAGATTTAATGTCCGTTTCTCCTGACGGACATCACTGTTATAGTCGAAAAGTTCCTCTGAGCTAAAGCGCATAATGTCTCTGTTTTCTTGGGGAAAAAGTCTGCAGAAGGCACACAGGTACAATGGTTTGTTCAAGCGCCTGCCCACTTTGGATTGTTATCATTTTGGCTGGACTCCTAGAGCAGCAGTCACAGCGATGAAAGTGTGTTTTTGCAGAGGTGCTGCACAGTGACTGTTTAAACAGCAAACAGTGCTTGGATACACACCGCACCCACCAGATGGCTCAACTGCCAGTTTATAAAGTAAATTCAAAATAATACAGAGACTTCAAACTTGGTCTACTGTGCTATCAATAACTTCTTAAGGGAAGAATCAAGAGTTTACAAACTTAACTGACAGCGACATACTACTGAACCAGCTGATCGGTCGACTGCATACATGATTTCTACACGAAGAGATGTAGCTATGTTTGAGGAGGCAGAAACGTTGGGTCGAACTCGCCCTGCGCACATTTAAATCTGCAGATGATATTGTGGTGCGAGTCCACACTTAATCTCTAAGGCAAACTAATCTCCCCTTTAATATAGTTGATTCACGAACCTGCTCAAAAACATGTTGTTTTTAATCTACCCCTCGCCGGCTCAGCAGCCATAATAAAATGTGGATTAACTTGTAAGCTGGGTGATATGTGGAGGTTTTGTTTTTTTTTTCCTGATTCTTATGGTAGAGCGTCTCCTTCAGTCTGCAACAGTAAATATGTATGCTAATACAGTAGCTCATAAAGTCTTTAAAAACACCTCCCTGTGATATTACAGGCAGAAAAGCTCACATATTCTAACACACACACACACAGAGCCTCCATATGTTGTCACACACACACACACACAGTGATGACTTTGCCTGAGGCAGTTTACATCTATAAGTATCAGGTATATTAAATCTATACCCGTTTTGGCATTAACTCATTCAGTGTTTCTTTCACTCTTTTTAATGTTGCTCTTTAAAGTAACATTAAATGTCCAGTCAAAATTCATTTAGAATCACAGCAGGTGTTAACAAAAGAAAAGCATTTAAAACCTCTTAAATACGACATAAGAACAGTTTCTGACTCTCTGTATTGATTTCATCCTCAGCCCATAATTACACTGCTTTATTAAAATATCGCTTGTTTTGCAACAGAAATACAAAACTGTATGTTCCAGTTTGGATAGGTTTGAGCTGCTTTTTAAGAAGAGTGTTTATTATTATTAGAAGAAGTTTATTCATTATCGTTTCCATAGCTTTTTGCCTCATTTTTGTTTTATTGTTTGACCTTTAACAAAGCCAAATTGAGATTTAAAAAAGAAAAGGAATTTAAAGATTTAAAAAACACTCAAGTGTATCAAGCTGGACACACAGGAGGGAATGCTGGTAGACAACAGCACAAAGGAGACAAAAACAGTGACCACAAAAAGAAGGAAAAGGAAGGAAAACATACTCTAAGCACAGACTTTGTTCAACATTACGGTTTCCAAAGATTCTGACAATCCAGAGATCACTTTCTGTTCATTTGCTGTATGACCATAAGACCTCTGGAGGAGCTGTGTCACTGACAAGGTTTTAAATAAAGATGCCACATAATGTTAAATATTATTAAATGTTTATAAGATTGGAGCCAGCAGCCTTGTTGATGTTTTTGCTTATACATTTTTCAGGTCCTTGGTGAAAAGGACAGACAACCACAAGCAAGTCGCCACACTGTTTAATCTATAGGTGGGGTCCAGTGATTTGATATAGCATGCACTGTGCTCCGGTGATTAAGGCCATGTGGGCATGGTTACAGTTGGGCCCACTCCTACCTATTATTATTATTATTGTCCTATCTGAAACACGAGCTACGCTTCAGATCACCACATGGACATTCCGACACACACTGATCCATCACAGGGAATGTCAACCTGGAAGCACTCAGACCCCCAAGCAAACCATTTCCTGAAGCCCTGCTTCCACCAATCGCCCGAGCCAGACATTTATTTATTTAGCATTGCTATCCTGTGCAGTTTGGGCCATTGCAAAAACTAATTTGGGGGGAATTTGTGGAGTCTGGTTTCAAACGTAGTGTCTGTAGTAAGAGTGTCTGATATGTCCTTGTGGGCTTGTGACAGGAAATAAAGATTTACAAACGGAGTGGAATTTGCTTTAAGACATGCCAGTGTTAGGTGGGGTGTTGTTATTCCAGAGTCAGAAAATTCTGCCTCCACCCCAGAAACACATATCCTGTCCACATCCACAACACATATCAGAGCGGGGGCTCTGCCTCAAAGTGTTCATATCTTTCTATCTGAAAAGACTGCAAGACAGATGGAAAAACAATCAATGCCAAACACAAACACTTTAAATAAATAGTACAAAAGTACAAAATAATTATCTCGTGCATTCCACCAGATAAAATTTTAAAAAGTTTTAATTTTGGGAAGTTTGTGAAGCATCAGCTGCAAACACATGAACACATGACTGATGTCAGATGACCAGCCTGCTGACAGTCAGTGTACTCTGCAGAAATGGAGCCTCGTCTTTTGTCTCCCTTCAATTGATGATGTATGTTATTTGTTCCACGGTGCTTCTCAAACAAGAGGCAACAATCACAGGGGCAGAACAGGTCTGAGGATGAATCACCAAATTATCTGATACAAAAGAAAGCTGTGGTTTACCGACTGGTCAGCAGCTGCTCAGACATTTCTTTCATTACTGATGTGCACATGGCCTTCGTCGGGGGAAAGGGGAAAGGCTAGAGGGACTAAAGGAATGCAAGATCTTTCTCCCTCCCTGTTTCATCTCTCACGCCCCCTCTTTCTGTTTCCCAACTCCTTTCTGTCCGTCTGTCTCTCTCTCTCTCTCCCTCGCTCTCCCTCGCTCTCTCACACACTCACTCACACTCACACACAAAGTACAAGGGACTTGAAAGACCTGTTTCAGGTGTTTGAACTCATCATTACCAACTCAAGCCTGAGGATCTGTTCAACCTGACAGCTTTGTTGATAGACTGTAATTGTACGGTCACAATTGATTGACTGCACCTCACTCAATGCAATATGCATTTGTTGGAGGTTACAGGTAAAAAAAGGGGGAGGCACTAATGACTTCCCTTTCTTGTCCTTTGGCAAATGACCCTGTACCAACTCTGATGGACACTTTACCATATTGAAGGGGGAAAGGATACTTTTGCATTTCACTGTGGATATTCTGCTTACCAGGCAAAAGAAGGTTCTGGTTTCCCTTTTGATCAAATTTCAATTATTCCAATGGAGGAGAGGAAACACACTCGTTTTGTGGCAGTCTCCCTCTGAGTTCTTTAAAAACCAGTATTTTCCTCCAGCGGCTCCAGGTAATTAATCATCCATACATGTTTTAAAACATCAGCGACTCTCCTCACTCCGTTCTCTCAGTCAGTACTTTGCCTCTGTTGTCCCAATGTGTGAGTGATTACCACCAAGCTAAATGTATTACATATTCCAAAGTGTGGAAAATACACATATGGCGTGGTCTTTGAAACACTGTTTTATTTGAAGCATAAGCGGAAAAGAAAAAAGGAGGCTGAATGGAGTGTGACTTCCAATGTACAGGTGCGGCTAACGAAGTTGCAGAGAAGGAAAGTGGAAATGTACAGTAGCAGGTCAATATTTTTCACTTTTTTAATAAGCCAATAGTGAGAGAAAAAATTATTTCTTGCCAAAGCTGTGTGTATTAGCCATCAAATTGCTGGCTGGGAAATATCTTGGCTGTATTCAACCAATGGATTTTTGTGGTATGGAATTTCTTGGTGGTTGAGGTATTTATTCTGACTAGCTTCAAAACAAATCTTAAATCATCTTTGTTTTGAGCAGGAGCCATTTTTTTCTATTTCGGACACGCCTTGCCCTCTCACAGGCACTACACGCTCCCTTGCCCACCCACTCCTTTGGAGCAGGGTGCTGAAATCTGCATGTCCTGGTTTGGCCAATCAGGAGAGAACCAGGAACTCCCCTCAGCTGTGCAAAGTGCATTGTATATTCACCAAGGAGGCTCTTTTTCCCGGCGTATCAAATCAGACTATTAACTACAGTCAAAGTTGAGCTTCTCTGATGCTGCGCTGACTCTCCTGCCCTGATCCCACAGTGTTGTTGTGATGTTGCTGCCAGGACAACCTGCCCTGTCAGTCCCTACCACACCTGTTTTTGTTTCTCATCTGACAATGAGAGCCTGAGAGACGACAGCGCTCCTCCACTGATGGCAGCTTCACAACTTTGACCTCCTTAGTAGATGCGCCCTCCCCTTTTTTTTTTAACCACTGCACACTCTAATTGCTACACATGGAAGAGAGCTGATTATTACTGGCTGATCAAATGCAGACAGTAGAGCCAACAGGATTACTTCAGTGATTTAATAACAGGTAGGTACAAGTAGGCAGATTTACGACCAGATGAAGGTTCGGGTGACAGAAGCTCGAAAGCAAAAACAAAAGGCAGGACACCAAGAGTGCAGCTAGTATGAGCGGACAGAAGAACAAATGGAGAACGAGTGGAGTAGAGGTGCAGGTGAGGCATGTAGGCAGACAGGCTGGAGGCCGGAACAGCGCTGGAGGACAGACAGGAGGACAACCAGATGGGCGGAGCTGCTCTGGTGAATGATGATGATGGACAGACAAGCATAGCCACATTGGAGGTCCGCTACGTAGGCAGGCCCCGCTCTGCAGGTCAATCCGAAGGTTTGTCAACATATGGCCCTTTTCCACTAGTACGCATGCGTACTCGACTCGACTCGACTTTTACGTTTCCATTACGTGTTAGTACCTGGTACCAGGTACTTTTTCTAGTATTACCTACTCGGCCGGGGTTACCAAGCGAGCTGAGTCGAGCCAAAAATGTGACATCGGAAAAGGGCCAATAGACAGAAGAAGTGAGCAGAGGGCCAGCGGCTGGAGTTCAGAGCAGGAAAGGTCGACTTATGATCTGAAAAGGTCCATCTGGGCGTTGGAGAGTTGGTCAAACAAAAGACATTCTATGACGTCACCTTGTTACCTAGGATATTGTGGAGGGGTTTTTCTTAGTTTTGTTCATTTTACTTCATCTAAGTAAATGTACAGTAAATGTCTGATCAAAATAAAATCCACACTGTTCAAAAATAAAAAATAAAAAAAATCCTTGAACTGATTAACCTGGTAAAAAGAGATTTTTTTTTTTTTATTGGAGACAACATTTTTATAGTTTTTATAGTTTACTGTAACTGTGTGTGTAAAAAAATGTTTCAGACAACAATATTTATATTTACATTCACATTTTGTGTGCATGGCATGACAGTCATACAGGGAAGTAAAAGTCGTGGGTTGACACTAAACCTCGAGGGGTCACCGAAACTATGTTCCCATCATAGGATAGAAACAGCTTCCACAGCAGATTGTATGACATGCACACACAGATGTAGACACATGGCTCCCTTGCATACTTTGCACACAAGTTCCTGCATCTAACAATACCGCCATAATTCTTCTGTTTCATCGGGCAAGGTTGTGAAGCAGAGTGAATCTAAATCAAGCCTCTAAAAGCTGTATATGAGTCTGAGATGTTTCCTGGGTTATCTGACAAAGACAGAGGACATAATGAGAGACAGATCGGTTTCAGCCCCCCCACGCCCCACCCCACCCCCCACCATCTACTTCTCCTCTTCCTTCCCTTGCTAAGTCTTCCCGTCTCTCTGCTCTGCCGTTCTGAGATAGAGGACCCGTACCTGGGCCTATCTTCGGCACAACCGGATCACGCCGGGCCAATCTTCCCTCTAGAAATAGAGGAGGGCCGGAAAAAGACTCCCATTCGCTGACGTCACCTTATCGAGAGCAGGGGACGCTGGGGAGAGGTAGCGAGTAGATTACCGGTCTCTAAAAATAAAATTGAAATATGGCTTCTGCTCTGCCATCTCCCTTATTCTCTCTCTCTCTGTATGTTTTCTGTTGACTGTTTTTCTGTGTGCTACATCTCCAAAGCATGACACATATATAGTACTTGACAGTGTTAAATATGTCTTGACTTTATGATAAAGTAGTAGTGTTGACCGTGATCCTTGTTTAATAATATACACCCATTATAAAGGTGTGGCCTGGTTGCACATTATTGTTTTAAGCCCCGGCCTCTTGCTCGCTTTTACTGGTCTCGGAGGACAACGGGCATTGAGTACTAATTGGTTCCACAGCGAACCATAACACGGACTCCACCAACGACTGTCCGCCTTCATCGCCACAGGACCGTAACGAGTGTTTTGCAAACAACACAGTGGGGCTGATAAGAGGCCAGGTGGGTAATTGATGTGGTTACTAAGTGGCTAATTTGCATTCTTTACGAATATCAAACTAAGCAGAGGGAGAGATAGGGGTAAATTGGACAGGGTTGGGGAGAATTACAGTCATAAATGACAACATGAGCTTAAAATCTTGTCTGAAGTGCCCAGAATTCTGGGAGAAGACTCATTAATAAAATGCTTAAGGACTTTGAGAGAGCTGAATATAAGGGCTGAGAAATATGACAAAAAATAGACATACAATATCACAATACAAATCAAGTGGGTATTTCTGTTGAGCTTCAAGATTTCTCAGGCTCAAAAGTTCATTGTATGGGTTGCAAACAGAAAATAAAATATAAAAAAAACTGTTCCACAAATATAAATAAAACTATTAAATCTCATCTGGATAAATTCTTTGAAATCTGGGGAGCTCATATCTGAAGTCGTCTGTCTTCTTTCATCACAGTGAATCCCTAATTTTTTTTCAATAAACAAAATCATGTCTGAAATTAAAGCAAGCAACAATGTCTTGGTATTTATTTCTTTTTTTGTCTTTGGGTACAATATTGGAAGGTGAGTGTAAGGGATGGCTCTTAGCATGCTCATGGCAGAAATTCAGGTGGTGAATGACTTTTTTAGTTTTTACAGAATCCATGCAGAGTTTGCAATATGCAATGTACCCATGCACCCATAATCTGTTTCATGTGCCTTTAAGTAGCCAACACACAACAAGATTTTACAGCTTATCCACAACTTTTTTTTTAATTTAAAGCTAAGTTACTGTAGCAATTATTTTTTTCCTTCTATCAACCGTTCCTGCTTTGCATTTTGCTGAAAAACAGAACAGTGCACTGTATCCTCGAGCTGACAGTCTGCTTCACCTCCACAAACCCATTTCTGATGTTGGGTGTGGTCAGAACTGTGCTCTGTTGTAATGAAACAACCCCCAACAACGATGCCACAGTGTACTGACACACGCTGGAATACACCTCTACATTACTGTAGCAAGTCAAACCACTGGGAGCATTAAGCATTCAGACTGCCATAAATTTAACATAAATGACAAAAAAAGGTTTTTGGGGATTTGTTCTTGCTTAATGGGTAAAACAAGGAAAGAATATATTTCTGGAAGATTTCATTGACAAGACACAACAATGGACTACTCTTTAATTAACTTTCAAAAAACATAAGGCGAGATTAGGAGCCATTCAAAGATAACAGCTGGAGTGATTTTTTCACATGTAACGACACAAAGCAGCTGAGTTATTATCCCACGATGTCTGACTGTCTGCTGGTGGGAATGACGAGCTGTTCTACAGTGACAACAGTGGGAGAAGGGATGATAACTGGTGACATTTGGGTTAGTTATGGGGTAAGTAGATAAGATAAAGGCATCACTGAGACATTTTCCTTGTACCGCTGTTGTTGCACATTGTATTTGTGCTAATTGGGCAAAAATATAGGGTATCAGGTGCTATGGGAGTATCCTATAAACCTAATTTACAGATGCTATTACTATTATCTCACATGGCTCAGTGTAAACTGTGAGCAAGAACAACTCTCTCAGGAATCCTGAAGCCTCTTTCCTGACAGGCGATAGGAGACCAAATTAATGGACTCTGCAAGACGCTGTGGGTGATTCAACAGGCATTTGGACGCGTCATTGAATGGTTTATGATCGCAAAAGCAGAGCGTGTGAATTTAGTTTTAGGCACTAACAAACACGTCTGTCATTCTGGTCAGCTTGTCTTGTTCCACCATCTGTTCTACTCTCTCCTTCCTTGAGGAAAGGAAGGGATCATTTGTGACTATTGGTAGACTGCACCACAACAGTATGCAACTTATACCCAAAGCAGTCCCACCTCTTTTTATGTATGCATTCCTCTCAACCTGTTCCCTGGCACGGCTCCGAGCTGCCTCGCTCTCCCTTAGGAGCACATCTGCTGCTTTAATGCTTCACCAGAGTTTATGGAGGTCTCAGCACAGGCCAGAGCGGCACCTGCAGACCCATCCAAACAAGAGGAACAGCACTTGTATTGTAGAAGGAACTCATGACATAAATATCTCCTCTGTCTCAGCTCCAAAATCACATTACGTGGTGGGCAAATCTCAAAAGTGGTGTGTGGGTAGAAAGAAGTTGCTGAGATGTGGGGGTAAGACAGATATCAGGAGAAATTAGGAGGAAATGAAACAAAGAAGGCACATAAAGTGACAATAAAAAAGGAGTAAAAATTAAAGCAGGGAGAGGGAGCTTGCTGTCAATTCCTCTTCCAGTATAAAGAATCACTGAGGCCACCTGCACCAGATGCTGGCTGGGATCATTAGGCGTGTGGCTAAAAGAGAGGTGCTTACCCAAAGAGGAGAGCTGTGTACCAAGCCCACCTGCCCAGGGATAAGAATCTCCCTGGGACTCTTAAGCTGAAAGAAAGGGAGTGCTGAGCCTCTCTTAAACAGATGAAGCTAAATAAACCAAGGCTATTTATCAGCGTAGCAGCCACTCGACTTGTCACTCCTCACCTTGCCTCCTCTCCATTCAACCATTCATTCACAGCGCCGCTATCGGCCCCACACAAAGCAAATCAGATGCATGAATCAGGACGAGCAGTATGGCTGAAGTAAGCCAAAAATTACTTCTCCAGCTGGCCGAGAAGACAAATTAATATACAGGGCTGGGCACCACTTGAGGGTTGCCAGTTGACTTTCATTGCACTTTGGATTATGTTGAATCGCACAAACTTTAAAAGCTCCACCTGGTTGTTGCTGTTTGTATGGGGCATTCCCATTGCGGAGAACATCTGTGTCGTTGAAGGCCCAACCAAGCACTTTCAAATGACCTGGCGACCACACAATTATCCAAATGACCACTGCCTCTGAGGAAAGTCCCTGGGTTTTACTCAAGATCAAACAAACCATCAAAAATCACAAATATTATCTTAAAAAAACACATCATTGATCAGTTAGCGGTAACCACCGGTGGTTCCCCTGCCCCTCCGTATCCATCTCCTTGCCTCATCCTTGCAACAGCGAGGCGATTTCTACACTCCATTCATCATGTGAGGAGCCTACAGCGAAATCCTTGTCAGGGCTGAAAGAGTGATTCCTGCTGCTACTGTGTATCACTGACGCGGCTCCCCTGTGGCAGATTTTCCCAACACACACACGCAAAGTGGGAGACGGATTATTTTCACCAGACTTACCCTCTCCAGGGGGCAATCTGTCTGTGTTACAGTGGTGTTAGTCACAGGGATAAAAGGTACTGTGCTCCGCTATAGAATTTCTCCCCTTTTCCAAAGTGGTATTAAAGCAAAAGTAATTATGCATGATATGTTAAAGTAAATGAATGATCGTGGTGTGTAAAAGTAATTGCCTCCCTTCTTTACCATTACCACTGCATCGTACTGGAAAGAGAGGATGGGGGAAAGTTAGAAACCAGCATAATGGGACATTTTGAAACGGGGAAAATTGTCTCATTATGATGCATTATACAGACTCCTCAGAGCTGCAGCCTCAGAGGTTTGGTAATTTTGGACCCACACGTGTATTGTTTAATCAGCATTGTTATCATTACCACTCTTTCACTCTCCTTCACTCCTCTACACTAAAGTGCTGAAGCAGGTGAATTAGGCTGTGGAACTTCACGATACTCAAGTGCTTCTGTCCATTGTGCTGAACCCGAACCACCAACCCCTCACTCACCTTTAATGACCGGCTAGTGCCCTTAAAAATAGATGTACCTTGCAATGCCGGCTCGACTGTGTGTGTTTGTTTTTTGAGTCATCATATAATGAGCTCTAATCCTGGAAATTGATACGTCTCCTTGCTTTTGTACAGTGGTAATAAGCAGCGGCGTCGGTGGTAGGCGAACCATTCAGTGCGATAGCCATGTCTAATGGGGCTATAATGCAGGGCTGAATGGTTCTATCTGCTGGGGAGAGACAGCCCTCTCAGCAGCCCCTCAGGCCACCGCCTCAGGTCCATTTCAGGGGAAATTCTCAAGTGTTTCATAATTTCCACTCATAAATGGCTTGTTTTGATCACTGAGCTATGGCATTATGTCCTTTTAGCAGTTAGCTGGCTGTCTGACAACCCCGATCATCAGCTTTGTTCATCCTTAAAATGACTCCTGCTTATAATGGAAAAATAGACAGTTATCGTGTAATTTATATAATCTTATCACAGCTACAGTACAAAACAACTTGGGGGAGACGGTGTAGGCAGGCAAGATCAGGGTAAGACACAGAAAAACTCCCTACTGTAAAGCAATGTTGCATCCACCGCGCACTTTAAACCCAAACGGTCGAGATAAACGTGGGAAATGGCTCCTTTATTTCATTTTATTTTATTCCTTTATTCCTGTGCGCTGGTCTCTGAGGAGTGCTGGCATCGATTGCTGATTTAATGAAAGCGTCTGTTCCTCTCCCCCATTCCTCACTCCTCCTCCAGGTCACTCTGCTTAAAATGCCTCCGTTAATCAGATTTCTGTTAAAAGCCGTAAATAGAATCAGAGGTTTGGTGCCAAGACACACTCTCATTTATTCTAGTATTCACTCCGTCTCTCTGTTTTCTACGATTTTCCCAACCGGTCTAGTGAATTCTGTGGGCCTTTTCTTCAGAGGAACATACATTTTCACAATGTCAAACATTTCTGTCATTATAGAACAGAAGAATAATAAAAAACGGTGACTTGATAAGTTGCTTCTTCTGTACTGTAACACCATGTTGGTAATAGAAACGAGGACCTGATTAATCGATTATCATCAAAACTAATTAATCATTTAAGCAACAAGCACAAATGCCGTACATTATGAATTTCCAGCTTGTCAAATGTGACGATTTGCTGCTTTTCTTCATCAAATAGAGAACTGAATATCTGTGGGTTTTGGAATTAAACTCAAACAAAGCAAGAAATTTAATGACATTCCAATTAAATTAACCAATAGATTAATCAATACTGAAAATAATCCTCATAAAATACTGCCCGATTCCAACCTTGAGAAGTTTTCTTTAGCACTTAAATGCTGGGACTGCCTGCCAGACTGTACTATTTATCTTCTCATTATGCTTCTCATGTGTCTGATTAGTGTCTGAAGATGGTGGAAGTGAACACTTGTTGATTTTACAAATGACCAAGGGAGTATTTGTGTACATACTTGTGGTACGTGGTAAATATAATTTTTTGACAGTAACTAACTACATTAAATCAAAGGGCATCCATTTATGAAATAGCACAGGTGAATAAAACTTTGACTGGATATATATTCAGCCCATATTAAAAGAATCTGTACTTCAGTTGAGCGGAAGATGAAATCTGTAAGATAATGTAACCCAATATACATGAAGGATTCATCCTGAAAACATTCATTCATTCCCGGTTTTACTGACTCATTATAATTTACATTTGGAAGTAACCAGCAGAGAAATCTTCCCAACCTTGTCACTGTGCTGGGCCTATCTGGAGTGGAGAAACTACCATTAAATGAAAACATAAACTGACAAAGTAAAAAATAACTTGCTATATTGTCCCAACTAATATCACTGTGGGGTACTGGACATCACTGTTGATTCTATAAATATTTACCTATGAAATGGAATATGAAAGGGGATCAGAGTCCTGGTTGGTTAAGGATTCAGGGTGGTGGGTCTTTGGGCCTCATTCACTAATCTGCCTTGCAGATATTTAGAGGGTAAATCTGCAGTACATTGAATAACATGTTGAGGAAAACTGCTGGTGAACCCTTAGGACTGAACATTTTAAACTTGCTGCAGTGAAAAAATGGCCATGCTAGCTAGTTATATACAATAATGCTACTTTATCACATGTTGTGCTTCCAGACTGGGAGAGCAGCTCAATCTTCCACTTGATCCCTGAGGGATCATAGAAGTTTATGTCAATGCTAAGTTTCCCATTTCTGAAATGTCTGATAACATGTGTAAACCAGCTGAAAACTCTAGTGTCAGTAAACACTTCATGACCTTTATAGGCTTAAAGGATGCCACTCTGCCCTGCTCAATTTTAACACAAAAAAACAGGAGACTATAACAATATTTGATGGCCTTTTCTCACTCGTTCGTCATCTCCCACCCTGGACTACCACAGCTCCTGCCCAGGTGTGAAATATCAGACCTCTTTCTGGTGGTCAGCCTCTCAGAGCTCTCCCACACTGCTCCTCCTCTCTGTTCACTAAACTGGCTAGCTGTTGCAGATATCCAGTACAACTACAACAGTAAATGTTGACTTCGGTGATGGTTTACGGGACAGTCAAAGGAACCACTCCTCCCGACCATTGTGATCCTCTGCCTCTGGAAGATTGGCCACCCCATCCCTCTTGGTGAAGGCTTTTCTCTGTTCTGGCCCCACATTTAACCTTACCTCAACACCCCATACTTGCAATCCTAGTTCATGTCCCACTACTTAATAAAATATTTTTTAAAGGGCAACAACAATGTAGCTCTCTCCCAAGTTGTTAGCTATCTGTTTGGGAGGGTTGGACTTCCTTTGAGTTAAAACACACTTAGTGTACAAACGCATCTGCCTAATGAATGTAATTTAATGTACAGCCCAAGACACACTCCGACACACTCCAAAAAAAAAACAAAAAACAACACACTCTTCAGGCTCATACACCGTGACTCGTTATTGTATATGCTAGAGGATTCTTTAAGATGAGAGACTTTACTTTTCTTTCCAGCAGATAAGCAGCACTTAGACTGCCACAAGGGCTAATCATCACATTGTTCCTGATGAATAGCCAGCCAAAATGATTATGCACTCTACAAAAACTCTTAATTAGCAAAATCTCTTCCTCAATCAAGTATCTAAATTACATTTGTACAGTTCAGTGATTACTGACCAAAAGGAGGATTCTTCAGCTGTAAAGAATACGCTGGCCCATAAATGGTCCCATCGAATGGGTGACCACTCACTGAATGAATCATGTCCTAATAATTAAATTGTATGGCATACCAAGAGTGTTAACTTTAGTGGATGCACACTGAGCGGTTCTGACTTCTCAATAGGCTTTTAAAGAAATTAAGTGATGGGCTTAGACAATAATTTCTCTTTTCTGGGCCATTGATTGTTCTCTTTTTTGGCTCCTCCAGGCCCACTTTGCTCTTCTACTTAAGATTTGCCTTATCCTTATAACCCCAAACAAGTGAACGTAGTAAAGAGATGCATTAGGCTAAACTGTCACAGTTGTTGCTTTGGAAATGTGGTAGTTAAAATATTTACCTTGAACTTTAATCTCTTTGGAGTTCTTACTTTGTTATTGTAACTGTTCAAGAAAAATAAGCAAACTAAGTATTTCTGTTGGTAGATTTAGCTATTTAGCATGTAGAATCGAAATCAAAACTATCTAGAGCACAAATGCAGATGTGACTTCATGGTGCCCACTTTTTATCTTATAACAAAAATATCAGGTGTTTAATCAATCTATGCAACATACATACGTTATTATCTGACATAATTCCATGACATGCATATATCTCTGCCATGAGTAGTACTTGTGTGCTGCTAATGCCTGTGTTTAATCTTTAAAGCGCTAGGCTGTCTCAGAAAATTGTCACTTCATGCTAGAAAGCTTAAAACAGTATTGTCATGGGAATATACAAACCTTATTACCTTTGTCATGAAAGCAGAAAACAGAAACAAGCAGCTGTTATGGTATCTAAAAGGTTTAATTATGTAAGTCAAAATAGCTCTGATGAATTTGAGCTGTTGGAACATTTGTTTCACACACTGAAACTGTCAAAACAGGAAAATTAGTCATATCATAGGGAGCTTTTTATTACATGTCCATTTTTCTTTTTTTTTTTTTTTTACCTCAGAGAACTAACAATTTGCTGCAATCTGTAAGAACCCAGCTATTAATCTCGTTTCTGCTGAACAGCCTGCAGGGTTGTTGTGATTTAAGGGTCATAACAGCGTCTTCTCTCTCTGTTCAAGCACCTGCGTGCCATTTGTTTCAGTTTTTCTAGAAAGTTATAAGCAACCTGTCAAAATGTCATAATATTAGGCCAATAATCCAAGTCAATTAGTGTCTGCTTTTCCTCCCTTTTGGAGCAAGTCCCCTGTGCCTTCTCCCAGCCATGCTTTTGAAACTTGAGAACATCCATGACCACTTTTCTATGACATTTTTTTTTTTTAGCTATCCGAAGGGGTTTTACTGATTCAAGCTTCTTCCTGATCAATAAATAGAACTGTAGGCTAGTGTCATTTATCACTTCCAAAACAGCCTACCTGCCTCTCCTGCTGAGTGATAGGTCTCCCATGCAGTCTGTAATCTGAAATTACTCATAAAGACTGATTAGGGCCAAATCAGAAACTTCCTCCTCTGAATCCTGTACATATCATCAAAAAAAGGCTTCCTAAAGTCAAGCAGCCCTATGATGGACGAGCGTTTCCAAGCACGAGGCCAGGGTATTGTGCACGCCATGAAGCTTATTTTATAGGGTCCATGATAGATGTTGTTTAGAGCGATTTAAGCGGCCCTTATGCTGGTGTCAGCATCTGACCCCTCCGCAGTGATAAAGCTATCAGAAAGAGAGAGTAGAACCAGAAGTGAAATATGGAGGGAGGGACACGTGTGCCAGATAAACTCCTGCATACTGGGCACTCGCCCAGCTCTGGGAGGGGAAAGCCTTCAGTCTTATCTGCATAAAACTTGAGTAGTGGGGGTAACAAGTGCACAAAGTGTGGTTTCAGTGCAATTGCCTGTGAAGTCCACCAACAGTTCAACTTCCGAAACCTGAATTAAAATCAAGAGCATTTTCCTAAGAAGAACAACTCCCTACTGCATCAATCAAGACCTGAGTTTAAGACATAATTTAGCTAAATCAGTCCATTGATTAAACTGGTAGCAACTACACACTGCACAATGCAATAGCAGTGAATGTGTTCAAGCCAAAATACAATATCACTGCAAACAGATGCCTTTGCTTGTAGATGACAGAAGTAAACATAGTTCCTCTAAATGCAATAACAAACTGCTTTAGAACGACAGGACAATAAAATATGGCGTGATCTGAGATGATAACAATTCAGAATAATAAAACAAATCCAGAGAAAAAAAAACAATAAGCAAAAAGTAAGCAAAGTACAAAAAAAGTACAATATGTAAAAAGGGTGACCTGATAAAAGGTGGACAAGGACCTCAAATAAATGAGAGACTTGAGAAGTGACTAACTTCGACAGCCTGGGATGCTAAGCCCAAAGCTCAGAGACTAAAAGTCCCCTTTTCAGCTGTTTTAGAGCTGGTATCAAAGAATCAAATGTAAAAAGGGCCTCACCCTTAGTTATCATGCAGGTGTGTGAAACAACCAGAGAGCCCACGCTGCGGATCTCATGTATGATATGATTCATATTGTGTAGTGTCTATTATGAAATTGAACCTTAAAAATTGTCAGTGCTGTTTTAAACGGTCAGGTTGTTTTGGAGTCTCATACCTCTTCTGCAAGTTTTGGCAGCTAAAGAGCCAGCTGTTGGCCAGGACAACTGCTTCCATAGCACCACCAACACTTAGCTGGTCCAGATCAGTGAACTGTTTATGTCACAGGCTGGAGAGGGGTTCTTCTTACTCTCACATTCAGTCTTAAAAGTACTTAGTTTTGAACTAACTAGAACAGCCTCAAGTTAATACCGGTGCCTCTATATGACCAACTTAAGCAAACGAGACCAACAGTGAGAAGTCTGGCAATTTCAGATGGAATCTGATTTTTCTGTAAAATCAGATGAAAACAGTGCTGGGGTTTGTTCTGGCTGAATTCGAGTTGCTTCAGCCACTAAGTCAAAGTCCATTTCCAAAGCTGCTGCCTGTTCTCCTCCTGGTGAATTCTCGCCTTCTCACAGCGGGAAATGAAGCGCGGGGAACATGTGACCTAACGTTAGGTGAAACACTCCTGCCTTTTGTCCACAGGGGATGCCAAAAAACACAAAAATCTGGGTAATCCACAGATCATACTGCAGAAGAGCCATGATATACTCTCAGTGGCCAATTCATTAGGTACACTTGTGCAATATGCAACTCAATACAGCAGCTCTGCTATAAATCCTACCTTTACAAAGTTCATTATGTTCAGTGTTTGTTGAATTTGTCTGGAATGTGTAAATTCAATAAAATGTTTTCACAATGAGGTCACAGTTAAAGGTGGGGCTGTACTGGACTGTATTATACCGCTAGGTGTTTCTAATTTTATGTCCTTTTTATTTACGAACATGGGGGATTATAATATTATTATAATATAGCGCCTCTAAATATATAACATAGCAACAGCACAACTTAATATTATGTCAATGCTAAAACGAATGACTAATAAAGTGACCAGTGAGTGTACATGTGGCTTTGTTGTCAGTGACTGCCATCCACTAAATGCCACCACACAATCAACAATTATTTATGAAAAGTCACATCTATACAGATTTGACTGATCGGTGGGTTCCTCGCTCTTTGTCTTTTGCTCAGAGAGTTTAAGAGTGAAGGCTAGCCATGTAGGTGATATATTTTTGTTTTATTTACTTCAAGGGTGCAATGGCCACAAACGATAGTTGATCATTAAGTGATTTTTGTGCTCTAGACAGTATATCTGAAATATCATTGTTTATCCCTGACACCAGTAGCATATAGTCTAAAACTGGTACACAAAAAACCTAATGTAGCTAATTAGTTTTAATCAGACCCACCCTTCTAAGTCATTAGCACAAGCTTAACAGATTTGTCCGCTTCCTCAAACTCGCAGACCTCTTGCATTGCTGATGAACTCGACTGTTTACCACCATCAAACCACAGGCCGTGGTGTCACATTGCATCAAAGGTTCTGTCAGTCAAAATGAAAGAAAATTCATGTTAATTCCAGCTAGTGAACTGGACTTCATTCAGTCACCACTCCAATTAATCTCTCGATTAAAAAACAATTAAGTAGTAACAACTAAATGAAAAAATAAAATAAAAAAACTGACCACTTCCAAATCCAAACTGTATTCCAGCCAGCTTGAAATGAGCTGAAAGACTGAAAACAGAGTAGCACAGCAGGTAAGGAAAAAGTGCTGGCAGGAAAAATATTCTCCGCTATAGAGGTTACTCCTTTAGGAAGGTATTACAAACCCATTGGGACATTGACCCCACCTCCCCTCTCTCCTCCAAGCTCTATAATACAGAGGCTGTCCCAAATGAGTGGTTGGTGTTGTCATGTGAAATTGAGACCTATTGGTTGTAATCAGGAAATGCGACAGGCCTGTCCCCTCTAAGAGCAGGTCACCTCTACTCCCCCACCCTCTCCCTGCTCGGGTCTGTTCAGCCTTCATGAGCCCCATGTTTTATTCCCCATTTCTGTCCACACACATTGGCCCTGTCATTTTTCACCCCGCTGACTGATTACTGGTTACACTGTGCGGCCAGTCTCCACTTACAGCTCCTTGTCTCCCCTGGCTTTATGACATTATTACATGTCTTTATCACCACCATCAATACTCCCGGCCCCATAGTGAGATGTTTCAACACCCAGTCCGGACTAGGCACAAACACCACCAGCTTAGGGCCACAAATCAACACACACTATATTACAGCATACACTGTCAGTCGGACAAAGACCTGTTCAACAAAGTTAATGTATTATCAATTTAACATGATCAGCATTCATTTATAAGGTGGTTCTCTGGACCTGCTCTGCTCAGCCTGGGGTATCTTTTTTTTCCTGTCTGGCTGCACAAACTTGACTGTGATAATAGAAGTTCAATGGCTTGACTAACCATTTGTTATGAGATTCATAATCCCTTAAGTTAAAGTGAAATCCAGTTTGAAATCAATAGAAACGAGACAGTAGTTCCTGTATTGTCACATCAAACTATCTAGACTAAACATGTAGTAGAGGTGAAACTACGTCACTCAGACAACCATGGAAAAAGAGGCGGAGATAAGTTAACAGCAAATTCTCTATTGTAGCAAACATCTCTATATCAGTACTCTGTACTCTCTAAATCACTCGGTTTAAAAATGTGGATTTTTTTAATAAAATCCTTTACACTCGCAAACCACCATTATCTTCTCTTTTTTGTCTTGGTACACCTTCCGCTGTTTTCTCTAAATCCAGACAGTTAAAAGAAACTTCCACTCAGAGATGACACTGATCTCAGAGTGTAATATGGAGATAGTACACATTTAAGTGATGGAAAAAGGAGAGCAGAAAGAGATGGTTGAAAGTCGTCTCCCAGCCAAAGCTCTAATTACATCCTGCGTAAATCAAACAAGTCAAGCACCTCACAATAAAAATGTGAAGGACAGCTAACATTTACTACAGAACAATGGCACTTTTTAGTGTACGCTAAAATGCTGTCCCAAGACAGTTTTACAGTATCAATAGCATTTGTCAATATTATAATAGTCGCTCATTTTAAACTGTAAGGTCAGATTTTACGTTCAATGTACATACAGACCCAAACTGTGTTAAAATGTGACATTTGTGTAGGCTCCTGACCAGAGGTGGTAGTCCCTGAGCTGTTGTTGTTGCAGTTTCACCTCAAACAGTGGCTGAAAGTGAACCAGTCTTGTGATCATTGGTCTTTAATTTTTTATTGTGTACAGTTTTGTAATGTGCTTTTATTGTGACCTAGTGTCCTATTCTATGTCTCACTATCATGTTTTTTGTTACCTGCCTAGGGACTACGGATGCAAAGTAGCATTATTGCTATAATCCGGCATATTTACGTCTATTGTTGTCTAAATAGACGTTCATTAATGTGCACTGCCCCTATCAAATAGAAGAAATAAAAAAGTTTAGTTCAGTTCATGTTGCTTGCACAATGTCAAACATTAAAAAGACAGAATTAACAACATAAACCAAAAGTGAAAGACAGTTTTCCCAAAAGCCCCTGCCACACTGTGAGCCAGCTGAAAGTGAGATTTGTCATGTACGTTTGTTACGAGCCGCTGACACTGTAACACAGTGCTTCTTTGTTTCAGTTAAGTCAATGTTTTTCCCTTACAGACACTGTTAATAGATATTCTTTTTTAGACATCAAATGCCTATTATAATTAAAATGCAGATAAATTTTTTTATTGAGAAAGAAAAACCAAATAACCCAATTTACTGAAGCAACATTTCTTGTTAAAGATGTTCACTTTCAGTATGACTTATATTTTTGTAACAATGTCAATGTTGTTTTGTTTTAATCATTCAAATCACTACTACTGAACACTGATGCATGTAAGGGCGCTCCACTGCAACCCTGAGTTATTTTAACTAAAATCTGGAATGTAAGAGGTTTTTGGAGTTTCTTGGCACATTATTTCAATTCATGTCAATAAAAGCAGCAGCATATTTTAGTCCTGCATAATCCTGCTCGATCTCCTGTTTGTAATGGGAAGGACTCTGGGAAATTACCACACGTCAGCAAGCACTCTTTTTAATATGTGTCTATTAACAAACATAAAAAATGTTAAAACGAAAAAAAGCAAGCAACACTTATCTATGTTTTACAGTCATTTTTCTCAAATTTCACTGAAAGTACTTGCGTGTGTACCTATGTGTGCATTAGTGTCGGTTATTTGAGTGCAGTCATGCATGCCTGCCCCTGAGTGGGTGTGGGGGTGTGTTTCTGTGTGTGTTTCTGTGTGTTTCTGTGTGTGTGTGTGTCTGAGAGTGTTTGTGCACAAGAGCTCGTACACTTACAGTAACTTGATTGAAATGGGGAATTTTAACATGACAGAAGCGTAATCTCGGTCTCGCAACGGGCCCCCCAATGTCAGAGGAGCACTGCACTGGTGGCAATTACTATTGACATCACGCTAATTGTAGCTGAATAATTAATCCTCACTGTTCTGGAGTACAGGGGCCTGAAAAGGTGAGCTAGATGTGGCAGAGTTGAACTCTTGCACATTAGAATAGTGACTAATTGGATTTAGGATCATTGTGTTTATTGGACAATCACAATATTACCTATTCCAGTTTAGGTCATGTTTAAGGAGACACAGTGACCACAATTAGATTCTCAATACCACAGTGTACCAATTAATAACAATTACTATATGAATTCAAATATCCACACGCTGTGTTCCTGAAGCTAAACATACATACACAATTACTGGATATGCAAAGCTGAATTCATCTCATGAAAACAATGTAGTCTGTATAAGTGGTTGAGCAAAGTGAAGCTCTCAGTGATGACATTTGTAGCACTTGTCTGCCCTCTATTGGACACTGCGTTTAAATGTGTCTTTCCTCTTTGAAGGATGCAAAGCAACGGTAGTTCCAATTATTTTGGCTCAACCGTACAGTCTGACTTAGGTTTACCAGATGTTTATAAAATCCCTTTGTGCTGTTCCAAAAAAATGTGGTGGTGGTGATGACAACATCACATAAGGAAACTTTTAGTCTCGGAAGTGCTGCCTGACAAGAAAAGGTTGTCTTTACAAGTAGGTAATCTTGAGCAATAAAAACAATCTCGTCTCACACCGGTGTAGCTTCCCAGACCTCCTTGAAGGTACACAGAATTTCTTAAGAAGTACCACCAAAGTATCACAGGATTTTCTATATTTACTGCAGTAAACTAGTTTATAATGACGTTTTGTTTTTTTTTTTTTTTTTTTTTTAGATTTGACTTCACCCTTAAGGAATTACGCATGAGAACAATACTATCATATATATTCCCATGGACCTCTTTGACAAACTTGGATCAATTTATAATGCAAGAAAGAGTGTCCCCACAACTGAACATCAACACCAAACAAAAAGTCTGAATCTTACATTAAGTGAAAGTCAGATATCAATATCACATCTATATCCAGTTTCTTGGTATACAAAGGAGATGGTCCACAAAATTGAAAATCCACAGGCACATTTGTAAAATAAATGAATGAATGTAAATATACTGTTTTGTTTAAAAAAGAAAACCTAAATAAAAATAAGTGTTATACTCGTTTTTACATGAGCAAAGGGACCTCCAACGTTTATTCATTTTCATTTTCATTATTCGTTTTCTCTGATTAGTTTGTTTCATAAGGCGCCTTGACACAGGACATGAAAGGAGATAAAGTGTAATGTGGTTTGAAATGACATGACACCTCTGATCATTTACCAGGATATAATGGAACAAATGTGCCAGTGAAAATGTTGTTTGACGTACGACAGCGGCAGGAGGAGGTGATTCATCCTGCTTAGCACAGACATGAGATACAGACCTGTTAATCTATTGCTAAAGGTCCTTCATTATCTTCTTACACTAATCCAACATGGTACAACCTATTGTGGTTTCATTTTAAGTGGAAAGTTGACTCAGTGTTTCCTAATGAGTCATCAGTGTGCATACAAGACGAACTTGCATACAAGACGAACTACTCAAGTCTCTCAGTACAAATCTTCCCCAATAAAGTAACAAGAGCAACATTTTGTGCGTGACCAGACAATCTTGTAACATGTAACAACTGTGCGAGTCAAGGGCTCACTGTATCCTAAGACAAGGTTGCCATCTAGTGAGTAACACAGAAAAAGCCTTTGTGATCCATTGGTTCCCACCATGAAAGGACTGCTTCCCCTTTTATAAATAGTTTCACCAAATAACCTTCAGTGAAACTGACTTACCAATATGTATTTAGTGGCATTTAATTTTTAAATGCTGGGTTAGAAGTCTTTGTTTTGACCTGCAAGCTGTAAAGTGCCTACACTTTGTTGCAAGCATGTGAAACTAACTTCTGGGCAACAGTAGTCTATACCTCAATGACATGCCATGTTAATTAGATTAAATTTGATTAGTTTTTTTCATCTTGAGGAGTGATGTTGCATTAGGTCAAATTGCCCTGCAGATGGCAACCTGGGAAACTGCAAACTTAACACTACAAAATGTGCTGATGTTCAAAAAAGTCAAAGCATTTTGTCCTCCTTACAGTTATGGGAAATGTCAGATGATATCCACTAATGGTGGGGGAAATAATCGATTCTACAATGCATTGCAATGCTTTGTAGAATGACTCTGCATTGTCTAGTCACGTAGAATGTGTGCATCGTGTTTACTTTCTAGACAGCGGCAGAGTAGCTGCAAGCCACCAAAGAAATAAAACCACTGGCTTTTTTAAAAGCAGATGTTTGTGCACACTATAAAAATATAGAAATGCTAAATTTATTTGCCTTGCATTGCATTGGGATGCATCGAGAATAATTCAATAATCAAATAATGACTCTCTGAACTGTAATCAAATCAAATTGTAAAGTATAAAAACAAGTAAAACAAGTGGGAACAGGGCAAACATGTTTTCACACGCACATTGTTGAGCAATAATGGAATCGGCAGCCTTACTGTCCTTGGCTTTCTTATAGCTTCAGACTTTTCATCACACCTCTCTTCTCCATAACATCAACAAAGAACTTTTTGCTATGCACACAACTGAAAAAAAACATAGCACTGTTTCCATCAGAGCTTAGTTTCATCTGTCACTCATCCCATCAATATGATATGATGAATGTGTTTAACTGTTCATAGCTCGACAAGAGTTGCCGCAGTATTTTTCAATGCTAATATGTTAACCCAGTACATTTTTAACACTCAAAGGCCCAGGCTCAGCTTTTTAAGCCTGAGTGTACAGTATAGAGACCTCTCTTTATACAGCATGGGGTTTCACCATATTTTTATACCGGCATTATTTTCATATTCATAAAAGGACACTTTTGCTACAATAGTTCAAGTTCTAACTGCCACATATAATCATACGGGGTATAATCATAGTGAAATGGGTGACCATCAGCTCCTCTAACTAACTACGAAAAAAAAAAAAAAAACTAAACACATATTACAGTTAACATTTCTCCAGAAGAGCATTCCGAGCAAGCTCCACACACTTCAAAAGGTAGCTTAGTTTGTTGGACACACTTTATTATATTCCTTATCGAAAAGCCAGAGTAATGAAGTCTGCCACTATTACTGCTGTTACCTTCAGTAGCAGGGCCTCAACATTTACAGTCATAGCAACAGGTGTATATCGTCTAAAGAAGCCATTCTGTACCCAGTGTAGATATCAATGTTAAAACAGGGCAGCATCAGACATACAGTATCACTTCAGGATACTGTGGTGCAGGCTATAACTACAGATTTTATAAATGTTTCTCAAATAGCAACATCATTGTCTGAAATACCTGTATTGTAGTCCCTAATGACAAAAACATGGGTTGCCAATGCACGACTTAAGAAAAGCTCCTCTAAAAGGATTTACATTCATTTTGATAGGAATCAATTCACATACAGCCTAGATAATCATGCTTAATATGGTCACATTAAGAATTTTTTGTGTTTCCGCTTAGCTTTCCACTCCTGATATGAATCTGACGCAGTCGTCGCAGAAATGGAAGAACATTATGTCACAGTAAGTCCTCCTCGGTTCCCCTTTTGTGACACTCTCTCATCCCCGGCCCTCCACACTGCTCTCGGTCCACATCTCCCACTTCTCCCAGGACATGTACTTTCCTAATTTGTGTATTGAACCACTGGTTTAACCTTAACATCTTAATTGTCTTCATTTGGATCGACATCTACATCCCTTGAAGAAGTCAGAAGGGACTTCCAAACATGCTGTGCAGAAAAACAAACACACGTCTGGTGATCGAAGCTGACTGTCCGTGGTGCTGATGGCGTCAGTACACACAGTGACTATCTAAAATGCAACAGAAATACAGAAAAACAGAAATGTAGCGCAATCTAAGCAAACAAGGCACAAAGTCTATGACAAAAAACAGCATAATTTGCACATAACACACCACAAATATACAGTATAATAATTATTGGGCTTAATTTGCAATAGCATTTCAACAATCAGGCTGACCACCACATACATCATGACCTGACACATAGGACAATTAAGAAAGGCTGCTTTTGTCCTCATTTCATGTTCATTCAGCTTGAAGATAAAACACATAAGCGCATATAAAAAATGTTTTGACAGACCTAAAAGAGACCTCTAAAGAGAACAGTGACAAGCTTGTTCTGGCATATTCTTCTCTTCCACTTCTTAACCCTAGCCACAATTGAGACCATAAGTCAATGTAAGCTTAGGGCGCTATCTAGAGGACACATTGTGTTATGGTATGTAAACCAGAACATGGAATGGGATCAATTCAACAATCGCATTGCCAGGTGCAAATGACATTGACAAGAGGACATGATATCTACAAAATAAAAAAAGATTTATGATATGATGATATTGACACAAACCTGGTAATGATGTAGAACCTGCCCTGTCATCATTACAAGTGATATTGTGCTTTCAGGGTGAATGTTCTCAAAAGAACATTGCAATCAAATTACCACAAATGACAAACGGTGAACCAAAAGCTCTCTGGCACCTCATGGTCTCGAAGGCCCTGGACACAGCACTTTGTCCAGTTTAATCCAGCCTTGAGTCTTATAGTGTGCTATTTCTGTCTGAAGAGGACGTCCGTGCAGTCTGTAAGGGATGTGTTGACGAAGGCTAGTTTTTTTTTCTGCATCAGCAACAGAAATGAGTGAGATTTGGCTTTTCCGAGTCGGAAAACGCGCTACTAAATATATTATTAATAAAAAACACTATTTCTTTTAAGTTAATTATGCACTTAGTTTTTGCTGAGCTGCAGCTTTGCCAGACATCCACAGAAACTCACATATACAAAATGGTGCCCTTGCCTGGTTTAAAGGGTGATTAAAGTATTAATGGTAATGTTTTTCTGACAGCCATTTGATGCATTTGTTTCCCCTTTCATGATGGAGATTATTCTAGATTCTCTGTTCATTCAATTATCCTTTACACTCTTTTCCAAACATACTGTATACACACTCATATTTGTACACACTTTGAAATCAAAGCTCTTTTGGAAAAAAAAATGAATATGCTTTTTCAGCAAAAACAGCATCAAGCGAGATGAAGGAGCTGAGGACATGGAGACATGTGAAAATGTAACGACGATGAACTGCAGAATTACACAGATTCATTCAGCTGGAGATCTGCATAGATAAACATGCATATTTCAGAAAATGTCACACTCAGAAGCCAATATTTCTAAATTCCTGCACATTTCTGCACTTTTTATCCGAGGTTACTAAATCAGAAACAAATCCTCACTCTCTCAGACAACATACCAATGTTCAGAAATCTGATGTCAAAAGATGGACATTGATTGATAATCTGTTATATTTCAATTAGCCCTCTGGATTTATAATCCTAATACTAAATACTGTAACTTTCATGATATCAGCGAGTATCCACACAACTTTGATATCTCAGCAGTACATATAGTTTAGTATAGTCCACCCTTAAAAAGCAACCAATGTTTGGCCATAACAGCAAGAATAATATATGAATAATTCAATATTTCAACATTATAAATATAAAAACTATTACTTTCACAAACACAGTTATAATTTAGTGAAGTATATGCCCACATGAGAAACACAGAGACTCCAGCTTCTCTAATGTCCACTTCATCAACAGAGAATATGCACCCCTAAGGGCCAACACACACACACACCAAACATCCCAAAACAGGACTGGCAGCCAACATTAGAAACATCCTGTTTGCCAGAAACCACAAATATCGGGTGTCTGGGGGGGGGAGGTGATATAAAAATAAAAAGGCCCCTCTCTCCATCAAACCTGAGTCACACCAACTGGACACTTGACTCATGAGTTAACTGGAAACAGAAATCTTTCCCCAGCCGGCAAAAGCACCGATAAACCTTCTCACTGCTCATTAAACCAGCGACATTATCAAAGCCAGCAGTCCTACCTTAAACCAGTCGTTGTTCTTTACCTGAAGAAGTCTCCGCCACCGAGAAATACTCTACTTCATTTGACCACAGGTCCAAAGTCAGCTCATATGAGAGCAAAGCTAGCCGCCTTCTGGCTGACTCCTCAGGGCCGCACTAGCTCTCCAGGCTGACATTAGCAAGTGTCGACATTTGCTCCAGAATCACACTTTGCCAACTTTGCTCCTGTTTTCACCCGCCGAGTGTCTTCAAAATGTGTTTTAACCATCTTCCTCAGAGCTGGTCTGGCTGTCTGTTTCTTCATCTCTGATGTTTGTTTGTTTGTTTGACCTTCAGTCACCTGTGTTCATCAGGAGGACGCAGGTGTGTCCGGGATTGTTTCTAACTGCACGTTCATTATTCCGCGTGCGTGCGGCAGAGCTAGCCTGCGTCCGCGTGAGCAACAGTATGCGCGTGCAGTGCTGAGAAAGGAGCTTAAAAAAAAAGATGTTTTTTTGTTTTTTTAAAGGTCCAAGAAAGTGCGTTAAAGTTGTACACATGTTCATTCCATTGTCCTTTGTAGCACCTGTTGCATTAACAGCACTTAACGGAGGTGTGTTTTGGACCTCACCTACCAAGTTTCATCATTTCATCTGTTTGTTCGGCTATAGTAACCATTGACTCACAACATTGGCAGAGACTGGAAAAAAGGAGTACACTGCCTCACACACAGGTGATCTGAAGAGCAAGTCTGTTGAGTTAAATGTCTTGTTAAAGTCTTGTTAAGCCAACCTGGACTTTGCAACCGACACCCAGGTGGTAAAACTGCACATGCTGCAGGCTTTCATCAGTGGGCCGTAGGCTGAATCACCACAGTGTTACCTCATTCAGCTATAGATGGTGACTTAACAGACACTTATTTAAATGAAATTTTTCAAGGTTATATCTGTAAAACTATTATTTACACCTGTGCTTTTTCCAGGTTTGACAAGTCATAATGGTAGCCATGAAAAAGTCTATACATGTGCAAAAGACAACAAAATCACACTGTTTGGGCTTTATGCCAGTATTATTTTAACTAAAATGTTTCAGTACCAACAGTACAACATTACCATACAAATAATTTTTGCATTCATGCTCTAATGAGCACCACTCTCAGTTAGTGGTGGCTGACAGTTTTCCAGGGCTGGCCATAGCTACGGCATAATTATTTACACAATACTCTCAATCATGATAACTCCAAATATTAAATTATCAATGTGAACAGTTGTCAATTATTGTCTCTATATACAGCACACACACACACACACACCTGACCCCCTACAAGCCAATTATTTAATGCCTTGAGGTGGGTTTGTGTTATGTCTACAAGTAGTGCCCAAACAGTAACAGCACTGGGCTGTACTGATGCAATGACATCTGGATAGACTTGATTGCCCTAAACATCATTTGCAAAAGAAGAACACTATAAAACTTTTAAAAAAAAAATCTAAACGACATGCTCATTCAGTAGTATTCATAATCATTGTAACTTCAGCTCTTCGGTTCATTTATTTGAAGGCCCTGCACACCATTGGTACACCCACACAGGTAATTTCACCCCCAGTAGCTGATTAGATCTCATAGTTGGTCTGTGTGGGCATGTACAGACTGTGTTTGACTGACTTTTTATTTGTAACTGTCCTGTTTAATCTTTGGGTAAATAGGACTTTTAGTAGGAAAATCACTGGTGTAAATAATTACATGATGGTAGTCAAATTCTGTTTAGCTGCTTCAGTTTTGGGGTCCTGGTATTAAGCTTGCCAGCTCATTGTCACATTGTCAAAACCTACACTTCATTAAAAAAATAATTGTTAATGCTCTGATTTATACTTGTGCTCTTGTGACTGTGTTTCTTGTGCACTGTGTCAGGGTATGGGCAGGGTTAGGTTGTAAGCAAAAATTGGGGACGCCAGCATACGAAGGGGGCGAACAACAGCATTTTGAAAGGTGCAAATGAAAAAGCTTGTTTTGTAACACTTTATTATCATCCACTATCACTGTCCTTGGACTCCCCACAGTCACAGTAACCAGTGTCACTGTAACCTGTCAAGCTTTGCATCATAGTAACTTACAATAACAGTGGTAGACTTGCCACTCAAACTTTGTAGTCATTTTTACTTCAAGGGGTCGACAGCCTTTTAATGTTTACAAGGGAAACTATATTAACTGCAGCAGTGGATGTTTTTCTAACTTAACTTTTACCCCATAATAATATAATGCAGTTAGCTCATGTTATCCTGCCTCTTATGGCTTTAGAAATAATGGTGTACTGTGGTCTTCACTTGATTGGGGTTACTCATTATATGAAAAAATAGCACATACAACCACAGGCCACAGACACTGCTAAAAATGTAATGATCAACAGTGACATCAGTGACATGATCAGCATGAATGTGGCACAAGAAGATTCACAATATTGGCATGATGCAGCATTAAACAATGAGAATTTAGATGAGACAACGCACTTGAAGGGGAATCGGTCATGCAAATAGCAAGTCTGCCCAAACATGCACAGAGTTTATACTTTTTATTCTTCATTCTTTTTATTTTGTTATTGCACCGTATACTTTTTTGTTCTTATGTTTGCAAAGCACTTTGTGAACTGTCACATCTGCCTCTAATAATAACTAGATTATGGTAGGGTTAGACAATCAATTATTAATAGAACTGTAATGGCAGGAGATAGAGTCAACAACTGCATTCTTTTTCTAACTTTAGACTAACATATAAAGCTTTTCTTTTTTTGCCATCTCCAGGTAATGTTAGGGTCCCTGTCTATCTCCCCTGTGTTTTGTTTCCCCGTTCCCCTAGTTTGTGCATTTGTCTCCCTCTGTCTGTTTCTGTGTGTCATGTCTGTCTGTTGCCCAGGAAGACGAGGAGGTTACTCCAGGGCACTCAATACCACGCCTGGGCTGATCGCCGCACCTGAGAGTCATCCTGCAATCAAGCCACCCACTCCTCAGCAGTATTTAACCACTGGATCATTCCACCATCATTCCACCATTTTCCACTAGAATGTTCAGTTACCCAACTTTGTACTTTGTGGCTCTTTGTGAGGTTTTCCTGAGTTTTTGCCTGCTTCTAATTTGATCTGTTTTTGTACTTCAGACTCCTGGTTTCACTGCCTGCCTGGTTCTCCTCGTCTTCCACCTGGTTTCATATCCCCCTCTGCAGTCCTGCCTGCTTTGCTCTTGCTCCGTCAGCCACACGCCAAGCTGCGAACGCCCACAGCTAACCACCAATCTCCCCATGGTGGAAATTGGACTCTTGCCTCAGAAAACAATACTCTTTGGCTTTCTGATACCTGCCTTGATAATTCTCCATTAAGACTTCAAACCTTAGTCCCTCTGGTGTCTGGTCTGGTCTTGTGTCTGCATTTTGGGGTCCTAGTCTAGCTCTGCTTAAAACCGTAACAGGTAAAATGTTTCCACAACCTTTTGGGTGTTTGATAAATGTTGTCCAGTGACCCACAAACCTTATGGTGTGCTGCCTGCTACCGTAGGATGAGGCAGCTGAGGAGACTTGGTTAGTTGGTTGGTTTGTTTGGACTGAAAAGTGATGGTGCTCGTGATGGCATCATAGTGTTAGTTGTTAGCCAATGTTGTTGGACAGGTGTCTATGGCGCTTTTCCATTACACAGTTCTAGCACTACTCGACTCAGTTTCAGTCGTTTTCCATTACAATAGATTACAACCTCAGCATGGGTGGGATCGTCCATAGCAACACGGCCGAAACTCCAGCGACATCATATGTGACACAAACACAAAACAACTATGGAGGCCACCAGACGAAGAAATGTCTCAAATGTCTGCACCTCTCATCGTTGCTCTACAGGATTGATTTCTGTGCAGCCATCTCTGATTGTATCATGTTTGCTGTTATTGTGTTTTAAAAATGGCGGGGTTGACTCTTACGAACGAGTCGCTCTCCCTGACTCATGATCTAGTGATCTAGTGACGTCACGCCCTGGCAAATCAGTGGCCTGCGGTCTGATGGACGTCACATTTTCGGCATTTCGACTTAGCTCACTTGGAACCCCATTCGCCCAGTAGGTACTAGAAAAGTACCTGGTACCAGGTACTAACACGTAATGGAAAAACCTGAAAACCGAGTCGAGCCAAGTGAGTAGGTGCTAGTGGAAAGGGCCATATGCTTTGTAGGTTGTTAAAGTGAGGTAGCTTAAGAGCATTGTTTGGTTTAGTGGCTAAGGTAGCACTGTCACTGTAACATGGTAGTGAGCTTTCATGCTATCTAGCTCAACACGGTGTTAGCTTAGCAAGGTTAGAAAGGCTTCCTAATTCTTGAGCAGCATGTCCTACCTAACTTGACAAGGTGTTAGTGTCATTAGCAGTAGCATGCAATCTTCAAAATACGGGTACACGGTCTGTCCCTCAAGGTGCCATCTACACCAATATACCCTCTAGGGCTGATTATTAGTTTTCAAGGTAACTATATTTACCTTTTGAGGGCTAAAAGCAGTATAGTTACATATAGGTTTTGTTTCTTCTAAATGGTAATGTAAAATGTCGAGAGACGTGTATTTGGCCAAAAGAATTAAGGCAAAATATACATTTTAGTTTTTTTGAAGGTTTTACCATTTTCTTTATTAACCCATAAGAACCCAGACCCCTTTCTCCTTCAAGGGAAAATTATGGGGGACATATCACAGACTAAATAGTTGTTGTGGGAACACAAAATCACATGACCTGTCACATGACCCACATGACTTCAAAGGTTAAAATCAAGGATAAAGCTATATAAGGAACTTTCCAGGTCATTTAAGTGACTTGTGACACCTGTGTCACCGTGGGTTCTTATGGGTTAAGGTAAATTTTAACTTGTAAGCTATGGTTGAGTAGCCTTGAAATACAAGTAATTGGAAAAAAAGTGAAAGGCACTAAATCCTGAGTAGACATATATGACTGATTCACACTGAATTAAATATCAGCCCTGTTTTTCATGATCAACAGTGCAATAAAATGGTATTCAGGAAAAAGTGAGTGTGTTCACAAAGGATGGAAGGAAGGAGGACAAGTAAGTGCTCCATATCAAGCATACAGCTTGAGTAGCTGGTGATGTGAGTATCACTTTATACAGTACAAAAGTCTGTGTTGAGTGTGTTGGTGCAGGCAAAGAGGGGGCCGGCCAAACTCAAAGGAACACCAGTTATTGAGAGGGCGACTACCTGATGACCCTGTAGACTTGTCTGCTTTCTACTGCTCACACACATCTTATTATAGAGACCATGTTGTCCTCTTTGACAGGTCAAGGTACATGACTCCTGAAAGGCTGCTCATACAATAGGGGTTGCTAACTTGTGGCTAGAAGGAGGCTTAGAAAGACTTGTGCAGCTAGATAAATAGTGATGGTGGCCTGACAGCTGAGTGGGATGTGGCATTCAGATGAAGCTGCCTATTGAGTGAGACCAGCTACTGTCACTCAGCTTAAGCAGATATAATGTTGACATAAGACTGCATCGTGCCACTAAGTATCTTCTCTTTGCCTAAGAAAGTTGACGATTTGAGTATGCTTTAAAGGTGCATTAGATAAGACAATGGTATGGAAAGTTTCTGATGTAAATGGTAACTGTTACTAGTAAGACTAGTGGAGCTAGATAAGTATGTATGTCGGCTCAACAGCTGAGCAGGTCACAAAACTCAGCCAGCCACGTTCATTTAGTCTACGTAGATGGAATGTAGCTTAAAGGCCAGGTTGTGTGGCTTGGGTGTGTATTGGATTTAAAAGCAGCTTAAAGATAAGATTGGTCAGGGCAACAGAATTGTGTTGCATGTCAGAAAGGCCTAGTAGAGTTATGACGGCACAGCTTCACACCTACCTCAGGACCTAATCATTGGTCAGAACATATTTTAACATGAATACTTGGCTCCCATAGGAATGATCACCCAACACATTTTACTGAGCACTGATAATTGACAAAAAAGTGATGTTGACTTGAACTACAATAATAGGCTGACCATTTTTAATTCCAGAGGGTGTGAGTTTTGATAAGCAATTTTCATAGCCTTTAGCTTTAATTTGCTTAATATGTCAATCTTCTGCAATGTTTATCATCTGAATTCAAATGTTAATAGACTGGATCACAATCAATGATCAGTTTAATTGGCTGTTGATGATTTGTGTTAAGGGCTTTCGTCAACTGACAGTTTTGCTTATGGCTGAGGATGGAGACTGAGTTTGCCAGAATGACTGACAGAGTGAACCTCCAATAGGGTTTTGATTGACAGCAGTCTGGAAGTGCTGTAACCAGAGTAAAATGGTTTCAGTAATTCCACCACATTCACACATGCTACATGGGCAGACTAAGTAAAAGGTGCCAGCATTAAACAACAGTATACAGTTGTCCATGGGGAGGTATGTTAAAGCCTCCAGTGCTGGGTATGCAAGTTGACACACATAGGAAAATGTAGGGAAGTTGAAGAGAGAGATACAGAAGTCACAATAAGAAGGAAGGAACTTGATCAGTTCATGTTAGTGAGTGGCTATGTGCTTTACAACACTCTGACTGTGATTGGTCTGAGATGATTGTAGGTCAGTGACAATAAAATCAACATTACATGCAAACAGCTGAGTGGACACGCCCAGGAATGAGTTTTAAGTAACAGTGTGCACAGTAAACACAGAGAATTTCTTACACACTACCTGGAGAGAATGGTTGGCTACATGGGAGGTAAACCACAGGAGTCCAGATGCTCTCCTCGACAGCTATAGCGGCAAGAAACGAGCAGCTGTAGCAGTGTGAAGCTCTGCAGTGACAGCACAGAGCTTTCACTGTGCACTGTCTGAGGCCCAAGTGGACAGTTCAAATGGAGTTATTTAGAGGGAGGATATCAAAAACAACAATAGAAGCTTTTAGGTGCACTGAGGTAGTTTCTTTTCTTGATGAGAAGCAGTGTAATGTACAAGAAGTTGGTTATTAGTGCAAAACAGGTCCACTCACAACAACTTGATTCCACCTGTCAAAGTGTTACTGAAAATAATAGCTTTATATTACACATTAATTACTGAACATTCACATTTTTTACTCAACTTTACTGTATCCAGCTCAGAGCTGGTATTTCCATGTCACTATGTTTGGCAGGATATTTTTTTAAAAACTTAAAAATTAGCCATAAGCCAAAGATTGAGTGATTTAGTTTTGCTGCAGCTGGTGCCACCCTGCAGCTATTCATGAAGTGTTTCACATTTTGGCTCAGAACTGAAAATGAATTTAGTAAATTCAGTGGTACCTTGTGCAATTGAACCTAAACAATCATAGAGAGTCATATGTAACATTTTTACAAAAGACATATTTCATCATTTGACTTTGGAGGATTTATTACATGTGTGGAATACAATATTGTATGTCCTTGTCCACAAGATACAAACAGAAAGGGGGACCTGCTTTTAAAAACATTGCCCCATCACACTAATAGTGGTCCAGAACTTTGCAGGGTACTTTTAAATGACCGGAGCTCAAATGTTAGAAGTTTAACTCACTCAAAAATTATTCAAGATTGAAGAGATTCAAGATTTATTATTATCATTTGCACAGCAACTACACGGAGTAGTCACTGGCAATGAAATTCTTGAGTCTCTGGCTCCTTAAACAATGATCAAAATATTTTAGACAGAGAGACC